>CAWUFW010004729.1:600000-1095000 GCA_963921515.1 Calotriton arnoldi | reverse complement strand
CAGGCACCACATGGTACCTGGCACACGGTGCATGGATGTTTCAAAACATGCCTTTTTCAATTGTGACTTTTCCGGCACGCAGCACAAGCTACAGTTGTAAAAGGCATGTTTCTGACGCCTTCATGGCAGTCGCATCGCAATAAGGCGGGTGGAGCATCAGACTACATGTCGGGCAGTCTCCATCTCACTGCGATAGCGGACGGACCCTCGTCCAAACGCCATCATAATGAGGGCCTGAGAGACCATCACTGCTTCGCAGTAGAAATATGGGAGAAAATGCAATGAAGGGATATTTTATAACTCTATACCTACGCACCTTCTTCATGTCGTATGCATTATCTTGGAGTCTGGAATTAGGTGTATGTTGTGCATTCACAAATTACGCATTTGAAGCCTGATTCACAAAGTTTTTTACAGTCACGAGGTGTAACTTACTCCTGGAAACTGAGAAGTAAGCCAAGAGTAGTTTACACAATCTGTTATCATTCACTTATGAATCCAGTCCTTTTTAAGGTACAATATGTTTTTGATATAAAAATAGCCCTTTGTGAATAAGACCCCTTCTGTGTTTGTCTCACATACTCCATCCCCCATCATCCACCCCCCCTTCTTCCTCTCCCCTTTTCCTCCCCAGGCTGTTGCTGTGGTGCTTGGAAAAAATAATACATATTGTATTTTATGTCAGCACATTTGATCCAATCGACAAAGAGGCAGAAGCAGATTGCGTGGACACAGAACAGCTGTGGCTGCAGTTGCACGAAGGCTATTTTTTGACCTGTCATCATAGGTTCTGAAGGCCAGGCAGTAAACATCCCTGCCGAGCATTCACCCCGCCCTCTCTGCAGAGATACAGGCCCGTCTCTCCTCCGCCTTATCTTCGGGAATAAGAGCTGACATTTCCTTTTTTTATTATTTATTTATTCCTGAATTGGTGCCAGGAATGGATGCAATGTCTTGCTTATGTCAATATTTTAATTTAATTAGAGATGCCACGCGCGCACACAGGCAGGGCACCTGTTATGAAGGGAGACATGGCCTTGCGCTTAAAATACAATCGCGCATCAACAAAGACAGTAAGTGAGAGTTCGGCGGTACGTAGTTTAATCAAACACAAACACACACAGTCAACATTGCAGTGTTTGCAGCATGTGCTGTCTGACACAAAGGGAGATGATAAAACTGTCCTGTGTATCATCTGATTAGGGAAGGGAGACACACTGAATGTTAAAACTGTACAGTTCATTTGTGCTTTGTGTCGCAAAATGTAACCAGGACCGTGCGAATAATAAGCTATGTGTAGGTGAATACAGTATGCAAATGCTGCCCTTTTTAAGTCTGACCTACAGACAAGCTTTACCAGTCTCTCCAGCTTCATGCCATCAAAAACATTCATAAGTAAAAAAAAAAAAAAGTATATACATATATAAATACATCACGGCGGTTTGGACCAGACTTGCTTCCACCCATTCCAGCCAACAGGATGGAGACTTCCGCCATTGGCTGTTTTACATTGAGAGGACCGCATTTGCCTGATCTCTTATGCACACTCACCAAAATAGAAGTGCACTTCAGGTCCAGGGCTTGTGGACCAATTCTTTATTTTGTTAATGCTTTGTTCATTCGATTCTTTATCCTTTATCTTAGCATTCTTGCACATTTAAATAGTCCTCAGGTTATAGTAATGCAAAAGGCGATAGTAACTTTTCTTTGTGCTGATATTGGAAAAGTTGCTTTTCAGGACTTATTTTCATGTCACATAAGTGATGGTTCAAAGAGTCTCCTACTTAATACCCTATTATTAGAATTTCAGAAGAAACTAACTCTACTTATAGCTCGCACTCAAAAGGGTGGTGTGGAAGAGATATCAGCGAAAAACGTTCTGTGTTTTTAAACACTAATTGGACACATTTGGATTTTATTTGACATTGTTCTATTTATACAAAATGAGGCCGGCAATTTTTTTATATTTACTAATCCGAAATGGATTAGTAAATAAAAAAATGTACGATTGTTCTTTTTTGATATAGCGCTACTGCTTTTTTTGATATAGTGCAGAAGTGCTTTTTAAATAAAAAAAACAAATGGGTAGTGGGTTGGCGGTGGGGAGTAGTAGCAACAGTAGTGGTGGTAGTAGAAGAAGTAGTAGTTACTGTGAAGTCATAAAGTATTCAAGAAGCAATTTATTTTCCGTCTCCTTTTTGAAGATCAGCTTTTTTCCCTGAATGGTATTGTTTTTGCTTTTGCTTTACATCAGACTGTTGCACATTGGGAAACACCTCTTTGAGCCTACCAGTCCAATCAACTGTTTAGATCTTTTCAATTCCAGGTTTTTCTGTATTCTTGACGCTTGAAAAGGGATTTGGGAACTTTGCACAAAGGGTATATTGCATTAGTTTAGCTGATTTGAGGAGAAACTCCAAACCTGCGTTCAGTAAATGAAATAAACAGGGGCTGCACTCATGCATTTAAATCATCTCAAGGGTCACGTGCCATCTGAGAGGCTCACGTCCAGCAGGGCCGGACTGGGAACCGAAACCGGCCCTGGCAAACTCCTCGGCCGCCCCCCCCCCTGGGGGTAGGGGGGTGCAGCCGAGCTGTTTGCGAGGGCCGGTTTCGGACGATTTTGTTACAGGGGGCCGATATTGCCCACCCCCGGTAACAAAAACGGCCCCCAGGGGCCCAAAACCGGCCCCCACCCTAGCGGCCCACCGGGGAAACGCCCGGGCCCGCTACGGCCAGTCCGGCCCTGACGTCCAGTGAGATTAGCTTTGCATCCTGGTACTTGCAGTACTGCGTTTAATGGTAGAAATACAGGAACACAAGTCGTAAAACACGAAGGAAAAAGCAAACAGGACTAAATAAGCTACTCGCGCTTCACAAGGCACAATTTGTAATTTCTGCACATGGAGGTTTAATTATATACTGGTCCCCAATTTTTGAATATATTTTGTCTATTTTTATCACAGCATTTAAAATTCTGAGTGTACGTCTATATTTTTCCCATTTATACTTGCATTAATATCCGGCAAATATAGGGTGACCAGGTGATTTGCCAGGACAGTCCCAGTTTTTGGTCACTTGTCCTGGTGCTTCAATATGAAAGATGAAGAGAAGAAGGGATGGGGAGGGAGAAAGAAGAAATAGTACCTCAATCATTCATGCCCATTGATATGGTTTTCATGCACACCTTTCATGATTCAAGTTGATCATGATTCTCATGCATTCCCATGTCCGATGCAATTTATATGGGAGGCATGCAACAGCACTGCACCCATTATTGAAAACCTGGTGCTAGCAGCCAATTATTGTACCATGGTATCTGTTTACATTGGCATGAATATGAGGTCTGCTGCTGATAAGGACAGCTCAGTGTTTTCAGTGTTGGCTTTATATAAAGGCTCATGCGCTCTCTGGCTCTTTTTGAGTGCGTCTGGAAGTGTTTCAAATTTAACTAATGCTAATGTAAAGCGCTCCATTACATTCAGATCGGGTTGAGTTTGCGCCATATAAAAATGCCAAAACCAGCACCTCAAACACAGTGAAAGATAAGGATGGACATTAATTAAGCTAAATCAATCCGTACTTGGTCCATGCACCACAGGAAGAAAAGGAAGTGATATCCCTAGAGAAGAAAATGTCTGCCGTCTTTGAGATGTTGAATTAGACACCATTTGGTGATCGATTAAATGGGTCCTGAGCTGAATTAATGGCCACTTGTGGTTGTATAAAAGGGTCACCTGAAAGGTGGATACTTCACAGCTATTAATGAGTTTGAAAGATTATAAAAAGTTTGCTTTCCGTGTAATCAATTTTAAGTATTTTTAGTGTCTCAAATTATTACATAACTATGGGGTCCTTAGCAGATGGTGAGCCGTGGATCAGAGGAGACAGCAGATACCCCATCAGACAGCCTAAAATAGCACAGGGCCCCCGCACACTAATCCACACATGGGGATATGATTCAAGTGGGCACACAAGCTGTTAAAAAGGTGCTTGACCACAAAGAAATGGACTGTAACTGAGCCTGCCACCAGCTCTGTCAGTCATTTCTCACCACATTCTCACCTGCATTGCCTGCTCTCACTCAGATCCTAGTAACGCGCACCTCAGCATCTGAAGTGGTACCTTTCTACTAAACCTTGCATTGCACCTTGCCACCCACGCCTCCCCATCATAATTTGCCATGCTTGCAATTGCTCTAGGGGTTTATCAAAGGGGTTTAACCATACTGTGTCCATGCTGAAATACTTTAATCCATAATGGATTCGGTAATCCAATACTGGTCCTCGGAGGCTTATCAATGCCAGATTTTCAGGATAATGACCCAGTATGTAAATTACTCTCATTTATATTCATTATGTGTACATTTTCACATGTAGAAACAACAGCGTGCCAGACAGGTAATGGGGGAGAGCATCACATCAGGAAGAGTTATTTGTATTAATGACGTTTTAGGAGGCTGGAGTGCAAAATGTCACTTTGCCCAGGACGCCGAAAGTCCTTGCGCCCTTTCTGCATCTAGCTGATCTATCTCTCTCCTCCATCTTCTTTAGCAAGCGCTCCCACCTCCATCTGCAGCACAGGCGCAGAAACAGACAGACTCTGTTCTTAGTAGAGTTAGAAATGGCAACAATTGAGAGTGCCTGTATCTCCCTGTGACGTGCTCCTGCTGTACTGTTCAAAGCATATCAGCTCTGATGAGAAGGCCCAATAGGGAAATGCTGTCCAATTCAAAATATAGCAGTTTGCTTAGCAGTATGGGTACTGTCCCAAAAAAAGCAAGGTGTTGAGAGTTACAGGGACTGTATCTTTAAATGTATGCCAGCCCTGCCGGGAAGTGCTGAAACAGGCTCTGAGTTGCATTAGAAAATATAACAACTCTGCTGAAAAGAAATGGTGCTATCCGATTGGAAGTATACTGCTGTGCGCATGTGATATGCTATGTAATCGTACTGTTTGGTAAGTTATGTTATTGTTCGGTAAGTTATGTTATGGTGTCCTATGCCATGGTATGTAATTCTATATGCTACGTTATGTTATGGGATGATTTGTTATGTTATGTTTTCCAATGCACTGTTATTTTAGTGTATAGAATGTTGTATGTTTTGCTCATGTGATGCCCATTCTGCCATAGGTATGGCTTAGTAGCATCAAACAGGTTGGCACTTACCCTGATTTTGAGGATTCCAATAGCGGCTCCACTGCGAAGTGTGGATGGAGCCTCCCTGAAAGTGTAGTACCTGATTATAAGTGCTGGTACTGTACTAAGAGAACAAGAGCTTCCTAACAGTGGAGTCCATTGTGCCCTAAAATCCTTAGCAGCATTCAGAGAGGTGATGACAATGTTATAGCAAACAGGTTGCGTTGTTACTACTGCATCATGAATCTGTTGTCGCCCTGTTGAAACGTCTCTGTACTATCTAATCATATTCTGTGCTGTTGCCGTGAATGCTGGTTTGGTTCTCGTTCAAGTGTCCTGCTCAGGCTGCCTAGCTTTGCGTACAGTGATGCCTCTCACAGCACGTAGCACTGGGGCTGTCTCCTAGCAGGAGTACCCACAACATGGACACAATGCAGTGTGAGATTTCTGCACTTGTCTGCCATTAACCTTCCTAAAGCAGCACTTAGGGACATACAAATGGGCAGGCCTGGCATATAAACATCTTTTCTTTCACTCTGAACAGCACTTTGATTTAGAAATTGATACAGTGAGCCAAACTGTAAGGGTTAAATTCAGAAATCATCCACTTATCATTTGCAGAATCTCCTTTGTGGAGTTCGCAGTATTTCTTTTTTTTATTTTTTTTTTAGTTTTATATAGCACGAACTTGACCCGAAGGTATCAGAATGCTTTACATGAGCACCAGTTGCGTTACAGACGGACACATTCATTTTTTGTTAGGCACGGGGAGATTAAGTGATTTGCCCTGAATCACAAGATGTTGAGCGTCCCTGCCGAGACTCAAACCTGGTTCCCCAGCTTCGAGGTCGACCACTCTAGGCGTAAGACCACATTCTATTTGCCCAGTATATCACCTCATGTTGCAATAATCATGAGTAATTTCTTCTTTGTGTCCAGCCAATATTTTACTTTTCCAACCCCATAGCTGACCAGCTGCCCTTACTGAAATGGTGGTCTAATGGTAGCCTAGCAGTGGGCAGACTGTTCGCCTGATTCTAGCGCTTATGAAAAGTACGCAATATAGCACTATTCCACATGCAAATAATATCATTTCTTTGTACAGTTTTACATACTCAGGTTGCATGCTATCCCACAAAGCCACCTCCACATTCCTACAATTCTGCATAAAAACTGACCTTGACGTAAAAGCTCAAATTGTCTCCTTTTTCTTCAGATTGACCCTCTTCTTCCTTTCCATTTTCTGCATGCCTCCTCTCTCAGAGCACAGCCTACTCTAAGACATACGCGTGTTTGCCTTAATCTATGTTATTGTATTTCTAAAAATTGCCCACACCTTATTTCACTGATCACATGCCTCTCCATCTTTGATAGTCGTCCCTCTGCAACCTACAAATGCTTAATCTTCTGTAGCTTACCTATTGATAGCACCAATCACCATTTCCATGAACTCACATACCTCCCCCGACCACAGATCACACCTAACTCCTGTAAATGTAACCTACCACAAAGAAACTGGAGCTGAATGGAATGGTTTCCTTAAGAGAACAAGACTACTCCAATAACCAACAATGACCAATAAGTACTTGATTAACCATCCTTGAGTCCGGAAGCAATGTGCTGCTCAATTTAAAGTGTTTCGATGCCTCATCAGGTGTATAAAGCACTATATAAATGCAATTACAATACATTATAATATAATGTTTAGCAGCCATACTAAGAAATATGGATTTTCTTCCTTCAGAGAGAAAGAAGTGCTGGTACTGAGATCCTGGCAGTCTCTGCCAATACTATACACTTATTTTGAGTACCTATGGCATGTTATATCTGCGTTTCTGTTCTGGTGTTGTCTATCTAGAGTACACATCTGTCATTTCATCTCTGTCTCTCCCATATTATACAGCAAAGTGAAATCAAAGTTACGAAGACACAAAACTTTGCAGCATTATTGAAAATTCCTGGGCTGATCGTCTCTTTTGTAGCTAATTATCATGCATCCTGCATTACTAAAGCTGACTTCTTATGGAACTAATGACAACATACTAGCAAAAAGCTATAAATTGTTTTTAAAACTTTTGTTACACTAAGCTAATGATCTAAGCCGATGATGTAAGATCCAATTTAAATGAAGGCTCTATTCATGTTTTTTTTTCCATGGGCTCATTTTTTGGCAGAACATTTTTGTGGTTCTTTGTATCAACTAAAGCGGAAAACACTGTCCTATCAGGGTGGTTTCTAACAAGGGGCGACTTTGTGTCAAACTTTGTTTATTTCTACTCTGCGTGGATTTCAGCTAGATCTATCTGTTATACAGCTGAAAAGTGAATGGAAAATGGTTCAAATATTCATTACATCTTTTGCCTGCTAACCCCTGAAATTTCTTCTTCCAGGTGTACCAGACTGATGTTTGTTGTTTAGGCCAAAAAAGGAGGGGTGGTCTTAGCCACTTTCCTTGGGCGTGGTAACTCCAGAAATCAAAAAATGAAATAATAGAGTACAGGACCAGTACTCAAACGTTGGCCTAGAGCTGCGATGATGTAGGATGGGAGTACGCTGGAGCGCTACCTCGATCGGCTCGCTCCCAGTAACACAGATGGCAGGTAAGCCAGAGCAGGACTGGCAGTGGGTAAGTGGTGACGGCATTACCTCCTACCGAAGGGGCAGACTACATGCAAGGATGCCCGCATCCTAAAGTGACAGCCTTGCCCTACGCTCCCCGCCCCCTGCCCCCAGATTATGTGGTCCTTTCCTCATGGTCTGCCACAGCGAGGCCGATGAAGTAGAAGCGTAGACACATAAACCTTATATAAACTGATTTATTGATGAGGAGTTTCTTGAGTGCAAAGGGTAACCTCAAAACTGTCCTTTACATAAAATGTATAACGAAACCAAAGATTTTATGTACTGTAACTGTTCAATGTAAAATGCAGTGTCACCACTGAGTCGAGTCTGCGCTACATAAAACCCCAAAATAAATTAATACAGAGGTGTATAATATTTAGGAATCTTATAGCACATCATCTGGAAGGATTATCACTGTGATGCTTTAGGTCTTCTTCTGAAGCATCGTGTCAAGTTTCGAAGTCCACAACGGATGAACTGTATTTAATTTTCAAGTCTACATCTGCCGCATTTATCAAGATCTGGAGACATCCCTTGGAGTAATTTGCTTATTCTGAAGACCACATCTCTGGCAGAGTAAGACAACATTTAGACAGTCCTTAGATAGGCAACCAAAATGGCGGACGGTGTAAACAACACATCATTCGAGCAGAAGCTCAAGAAACTAACCATGTACACAGAGAGAAGACAGGCTGGGGGGGATTAGATAGACATTGACACACCGGAAGGATATGAACGTAGGAGAAGATGGTGTCTGAGAGGAACAAGACTCCTCCCACTGGAGGACTAATATGGAAACATTGCCTGCAAGTGTAGTGAATACACATCTGCCTCGTAGTGGAAACAACAGAGGGAGAAATAAACCATACTGCTGAGAATGTAACAGTAAGACTACAGACCACTTGGGCATTTTGTCTAAGGCGCAAAAAGGAAGCGGCATGTTGCATGCACCAGGTGGCCTTCATCTGATGTAAAAAAAAAACTGGCCTTATGACTTTTCACATTGAACTTGTTATAAATCCAATGAAACGAAAAATAAAGGTATAGAATGTTCTTAAGCATAGGTTTCTAAAAGGCGTTTTCCATATTCTAAGACAGAGAGGCTTTTTCACAGTTAGTAGGTTTTTCCACAGTGTGGGCACTGTCATTAAGAAGGCCCTTTTTACACTTTCAACCAATCAGCGACCTCCCCACGTCCAGGCAGCAGGACATTCTATGAGAGTGATACACATCAGAGTTCATGCCTTACAAGAGCAGAAAAGTCATATGTAAATGTACGTTTTTACATTAAAGGCTGATTTCAGTGGGCACACCGAAGTAGGCATTTGATAATTACTTTGCAGCTTTTTAAAATCCTCAGCAGAATTTTGACAATTCATTTGCTGATCTTTAAAGGCTGCAAATTGTTATCCCCTATTTAATGTAACCACTGCGCACCATCTCTTTTGCTGGCTCAAACAACAGTTGCACACTATTGGATTAATCATTACGTTATTCTCCATTGTTATTTTCAATGAGCACAGATCATCGTTATTATTTCTACTTTGCAGTTGACAAAATTACTAGTTACTGGAACGCACGATGTTCAGTGGTAGGGCGGTAAGGTGAAACAGGATGGTTGGTCTCCACGTTTTTAGAAACTGGGCCCATTAACTCTGCGGTCTGCTGTGCTCTGATGTCTTTTGGACATCGTGGTGGACATTCGTGGTGCTCGGCAGCAGAATTCTGCACTAGCGTTAGGGAGAGGGGAGGAAAGAGCCATGTCTCTAGATATGGTGCTCTCCTGTTCTCTCCTTCCCACACAACGCAGTGCAGTATTTTGCCTGTTGCGCTGTGTTGTGTAAGGAGAGTGCCATATCTAGAGATTTGGCTCTCTCCTCCCCTCTCCCTAGTGCAGGGCGCAGAATTTTGCTGCCGAGCACCATGCATACACCTTTGCGCCATAGTGCAAGGATGTGGGCATGAGTCTTGCATAGGTTTTTTTGAACATGAAGGTTTCCCTTTCAGTACAAAATACTATGCCTAGACAACTTTTTAAACTTTTCCTATTTTGCATGTGTGCTGTACAGTGCAGCACACATGCAATGTCGCACAAGAAAGGGGAAACTAAAACATTTCTCCTTTTAACACCTAGTTTCAAGTGGCGTTAATATTTGAGGAAAAACCCTGTCTTAAATTTTTGGTAGCTAGGGTTTTGCATCAAAAAGCATGGGTGGTTGCATGGGAACGCCTTTGTACCACCCATGTAATGTCCCATTGACGCTAAGTAAAGCAAAGCACCCCTTTGCAATGCTTTGCGTTACTTTTAGGCAATGTCCAGTGCAAAACTTGCTTTGCCCTGAAAAGTAAATAACAAAAAAAACATTTTGTGCTGGTTTGTGTCACTTTTGTGATGCAATCACAGCACAAAAATGTTTATAAGTCTGGCTCTTAGATACAATGGAGCTAGATTGACCTCATTTACATAATTAGTATTGTCCTGAAACTCTGGCATGGCATCACTTGTTGACTGTCTCAGATCCATTGGTTTATCGCCCAATTTTCAAAGGGTGCTCTTCAGTCAGCAGCATAGCTGACAGGCTGGGCTCTATCTGCTTAGTAGTCTGCTGCAGGGCAGTTGTAACCTGGAAGCAGCTCCTGTGGTGAGAGGCTAGGGAGAAAGCATCGGGCCATATGTACAAGGACTGGCAAAAACTATCGCTAACGTTAGTTAGCGGCAGTTTTCTTACCACCGTGTACCGCTGAAAACTATCGCCATGTTAGCGACGTATTTACAAGCCGTCGCTACATGGCGATAGCTTCAGGGATCGGCGGCGAAAACTGCCGCTAACATTAGCGTGATGGCGATAGGAATTCCGGCGTTAGTGGGCGAAAACCAAAGAAAGGCCCATTAGCGGCAAAAAAAGCACGTTAGTCAGCCCAACGTGAGTTTCTTTTGCCTCTATTGGAAACAATAGCCTATCAGTCGACCTCCAATAGAAAATAGGCAAAAAAAACAATGAAATGCAGAATGGAGCAGCCAGGGCCAAGTGCAGCACACATCAACAACCCCCTCAAGCCACCCAACATCCAGGATGACCAGGATGAGAGCCTGGATGCCTCGCAGGACCTGCGCCTGGAGCCTGGATGCCTCGCTGGACCTGCTCCTGGAGCCTGGATGCCTTGCTGGACCTGCACCTGGAGCCTGGATGCTTCGCTGGACCTGCGTCTGGAGCCTGGATTGGGATGCGGAGGAGCTGTAGAGTCGATGAGCTGTGGCGGTAGACATTGAGGCGCACGATCGCCCGTACCTGGTGGTGAAGTCTGGCAGGTCGCATGGTGACACGTTGCTGACCTGTGTGAGAAGACCGCCTTGAGCCCCTTGTAGCTGTGAATGGTAGAGGCATAGGGAGGTCTGCATCGCATACTACAATCCACCACTACACCGGGGTGCATGGAGGGGATTACCAACGGTGGGCGGCGTCTCTCTGCATCACAGGCCGGATGATGTTGCGCTGGCCAGACGCTGTGGAGGGTGAGGCCCCTGAGCTGCGCCGAACTTGTGTGGCGAGAGCGCTGCAACTTCACGCCTAAGGGGGCCATGCTGCATCAACTGCATCGGGAGGTTCACCAGCAGACTTGTCGGCGACTGCTGTACCCAGGCTTGTGAAATCCCACCTGGCTGAGGCTCCTGCTGGCTGAGTCACAGATTTGGAGAGAGTGCAGTGGATTGCGCCATGGTGTCAATGTCCAGGTAAGGAGAAGGTGGGACGCGTAGCGGAGGAGGCCCGGGGGTCGAGTTGCCCAGGCCTAGCACCTGTAGATGACGCACCGCCAGTGGCGGCTCATCCGCTATAGCGGAAAAGCGTTGCCCCACTGTTTTCAAGCAGTGCAAGAAGAGGAAAAATCATCACATGATGATAACTTCCTGATGTAATCGTGCTATGTTTCCTTTGCGGGCGGGAGGGTGGGTAGGGCTGCTCCACTCACGGAGCAGGGCAGGGGCGGAGTGGCATGCCCACTCAAGTGCGCAATGATTTGGTCGGCCCACTCAGGCCGCCCAAAGCAGTCATGCGCACTGTCCTGTTCGCAATGCTGGCAGCATTACAGCCTGCATGGAGAACAAGCCCACCCCTCCAGCCCCTGGCTAAACGCCTTGTCCCGGCGCCAATGACCAATCCCAATGCCGCATTGCAGCTCTGTGATTGGCTTAGGGGAGGGAGCCTGGCTGCCTACTTCCTGTTCCTGGAAGCAGACTCAGGAGAGCAGGAGTAAAGAAGACACGGGACCCGGCCTCGAGGTAAGATTTCTCTCATTTAAATATTTACAACACCCGCTCACACACACACCCTGGCGTCCAGGCCCCATCCAATGGCCTTTCCGGCGTTTCCCACCTCCCAGCTGTCCAGTCCCCCCCCGCAGCACTTCTCAATGGCGACCGCTGTGCGGCCATGCGCAGCGGGCGTACCACTGGTGTGCCAAAGGTATATATGAAGTTACGACGCATACCATTACATCGCATTCCATTACAATGCATACTAATACTAGGCATATTGCAACAGTAGGAAAGGTGTTGGATAGCAGAGATGTAAATATTACTATTCCCACTTCAGTGAGTGCAACCCTAAAACTAACCCTTGCACCCCAAAGCAAACCCTGAACCCTAAAATTCATCTTTGAGCCCCCAAAACACACCCTAAAAATCATATTTGATCCAAATGTTCACCCCAATTTTCATAATTGACCCCAAAACACGCCCCAAATGTCACATTTTACCCCATGATACACCCCAAATTTCATCTCCGACACCCGAAACCCATACTCACCCTAAAACTTAAAAATATCCCATTACTGACCTCACAATGCGTTGTAATGGAATGCGATGTAAAGGCACCTGCATTGTTGGGGTTGCGTTGTAAAGGCATTGTAATGGACGTCTCCCGTGCCAAAGGCAAGCCCGTCTGCGTCCGTCTGCCCCTGGAACGCGCTCAGCACCAAGCACCCTTCCTCTCGGACACTCCACCGCTACGACGCCAGCACCCTCCTCGCCATCAACCCTGGACACCACATCGCCTGCCAGGACCAACCTCTCTTCCGGACCGGACTTCGCCAATGCCATCACTGACGGCTACTAAATCACCCGCAATGACCACCCCGACCGTCCAGGAGGAGGCATTGCCATCACCTACAGAAGCACACGCCGACTGACCACACACTCTAATGACCCAACGGTGACCATGGAACACCTCAACTTCCAGATCCGGACCAACCCCAAGCCCATCCTCTGCGGCACCCTCATCTGCAGGCCCCCCAGGCCATGGACCCCCATTCTCCGATACCATTGTAGACCTCATTGCACCCCAGGCTCTCCCATCCACCGACGACATCCTACTCAGTGAACTCAAGTTCCACCTGGACAACCCCAGTGACCAGAACACCACCCTCTCCTGGGGAAGCTCCCCAACATCAGACTCAAGCAGCTAGTCACCGCAGCAAGCCACATAGCAGGACACACGGTCGCGCACGTCTCCTCCGCCAGCGTGAACTTCAACTACAGCCACACCACCGGACTCTCCTGGACCGACCATCATTGTATGCATCACGTCTTCACCATGCCCACCGTACAACACCACCATCATCGCCCCCCTCGCAGCTGGATCAAGGCTGCCGAAGAACGTCTCGTCAACTCCCTCAGCATCACCACTCAGCCAACGCTTACAGACGATGACACCGCAGCGCGCAACCGCCACCAATGGATCTCCAACTGCGCCGACACCCTGGCACCCCTCAAGAATGGCACTGCGTCAGTACCTTACGCCTGCCTGACGGCAGGCGTAAGGGTGACGCAGTGCCACAGGGATAGGCTGGCCCCATGCATTGCTGGAGTTGCGTCATGGTTGTGACACGACTGCAGCAATGCGTGACTTTAGCACAGACAGATACGTCAGGATTCCAGACGTATCTGTCATTACTTGCGTCATGGAGCGTTGTCCAGTGAATACAGCGCATCCATGGTGTCACAAGAAGGGGGTAGTGAAAAGTGCTGCAACGCTGTCTTGTCGCAGTGCTGCAACACTTTTCATGACTGAGGCCCAGGAATGCGCACTCTCTTAATAATGGTGCACATTCCTGCCCTGTAGTTTTGTTGCAGGGCAGCGCAGCAACATTGCTTGCAGCACTGTCCATCACCAAAACCTGCTGAAAAGAGGCCCCAAGTGTTATCTCCATTTTTAAGACCAACTATTTTCTGGTCTTAAAAACTGCCTCTAACTGCAGTTAGTAGCAGTTTTTTTGGTCCTCCAAAGTTCAGGAATCCCATTGTAAATATCGCGAAGTGGGGTTAGCGGCCGTTTTTGCACGGGAACGCCTTCCTTGCATGTCATTATCGCTAACAGAAGTGGCGATCTTTAGAATGGACGTTTTCGCCGGAAAACTGCAGCTAACAGAGGTTAGCGGCAGCTTGTACATAAGGCAATAAAAATCTCACCGCAAAACCGCCGGAAAAGTGCAGCTAAGGCGGCGTTAACTCCTTGTACATATGCCCCATAGTGTTTGATGGCAAATAAGGGCCTGCCGGCCCACCTAATGACTCTTTTTGTCACCCGCTATTTACTCACAGACCCAACATGGTGTCCAACGTTGCTAGTATTTAGAGTCTCTTCTGCGTCTGTGCCACATGTTCTCATTTTAATTAAGAGCACTGAGAAACAGAGTATTGATGTAGAAGCCTGTGGACGACAGGGATTAATCAGTCAGTGGCTCACCGGCATTCATCAATGCTGATTGCTGTAGCTCATTCTTTTCTCCAGGTTCATAAATGCTTCTTCTTTGCAAACGCTTGCAACCAACAATGACGCCACACAGGAATAGCAAGAATTTGTGGTAACCAGCAAGCCACAGCTTTTTGCTGATTTTGTAATTGATTGCGGCATTAGTAAGCACACACAGTGTGATGGATGTCACACGTCTTACCTTCCTTCAGATGTTTCACTGGAGGCGCTGTTTACAACACTCCAGGCAGTTAACTTCAACATCCAACCCCACCTGCAAATAGGGTGGCCATGCATCCCACATTTAGCAGATTTGTCCTGCCATTGTGGCTTCAGTCCCACTGCACACACAGAGACACTGCAGGACACCCATTGTCTCACATTTTTGTTTTCCTCCACTGCTAACCCTCGCCAAGGACAAGCAACTCTCACTCTTTCAGCACTTTATGAACTGTGGAGGAGGTAACTGCCGGTGGCTGGGAGGGAGGAACTGCAGCACAGGAGTGGTCCTGCACAAGGCAGTTTCAGTAGCATGTTCAGCTATTGATAGACATTGACACACCTGCCATTAACCCTGAATGTTTGTATGAAATCCATGCTGGAACCTGTCCTAAGAGTATGCCCTTCCTGTTTATTTCTTCCATGAAGCCTATTTCAAAGTGCTCAAGCTTTGTCGGATTAGAGGACAAATGTACAGGATGAGTATGATTTGCCTCGGATCAAAAGTTTGTCAAAGTAGTAGAGACGAGACTGCGCCGCTCTGCTGCAAATGCTTTATATTAACCACCATATGTATTTTTTGGTCAATATTTTATGAGAATGGGCCCCTCCCAGGTAATATCCAGTCCGTTTTTTTTAACCAAACACAAATATATTTATGCTTATTAGTAGCTTTTATCTTGACTCTAAAAACTCCCAGGCCTGCCAAAAGGGAGCAAAGAATTGCATTCAAAAAGTGATTGGCTCAGAGCACACAATTTGGCCAACTATCATGTCCGGATAAAAACCATGTCCACTAGATCACAACTGGGAAGGCAATTATTCTAATGGGAAAGCCAAGCGGCTACCCATCTGTGTTGTGGGCCCTGTCTGGCTTTAAAATACAATGTTTATTTCTAGATTTTTTAGGTGAAATTGTAAAGCAGAGATTAGATATCAAGTATTCTAGTTCCATGGCAAAAACATATCCACTGGCAGTGCTTAGGTTGTAAAAGAATAGGTGCTGAGGATCAAAGCTATGCTCAGAAGCCAGCGGACAGCGCTTTTGAATGTTGGGGAGCTGAATACCAAATTTGCATAGTCTTGATGGCAGCGCATGCCTCTTTCATCAACAGACACTTCCTGTCCCTTCCCCTTTATCTCACTCTGCCAGGTCTGCTTTCTTTCTTTGACACTATTTTTCTTACTTTCTCTTCCTCTTACTTTCCCCCTTTTGTGCTTTTCTCTATTTTGCTCTAGATTATAGTCTGATGAGGAAATACCTGTGCTGATCCCCAAAAATGAGTGCTGGTGGGCTCCCCTTTGCAACCACCGGCTTAAATTAAGCACTGTCGACTGGACGAGGTCCTGTAGCAATAGGTGGCAACTGGGCAGTATGCATTGCAGCAATTGAAATTTACCATTGGGCAGGGGCGGCTCCTCCCTTATAGCGGAGAAGTGTCGCACCACTGCTGGAACCAGCAGACGTATGTAAAATAAAATGATAATAAATCAGTTAATAAAACTCCCTTGCCTTGACTTCTTGTCAGAAATACCAATGTTGCATCAAATGTTGTTAAGTCCAGAAGGCTTTGCCATATTCATGAGCAAAGTCCAGCAGTTTTAAATTCACATGTGGTCTGTCACCAACAATATAATTAATTTATATTGTAATGAGGACCAGCGCAGTAGGGATAAGACTCGTCTTTTTGGGGGATTGCATTTTTTGTTCATAACCCGAATAAAATCAGTAGATACCTTACGGAAAAAGAAATATAATGTATGCTAGTGCCTGCAATGGTTGTCATGGCAGCGTTTTAAAATATGGTGGGCACAGTACTTTTTTAGATTCTTTAAACAGAATAGTAGGGTATCCCAGTGACTTATTTCTTTTAATTATATTATGCTGATTTATTCATGCAATGATTTATGCCATTTTAGTGATTAGTTTTATTCATCAAAAAATTTAAGTTATTACATTGAAAATAATGTTTTTCCCTGAATGTGCTTTGACTCTGGTGTATCTATATTTTCATGGGAAATTAATCTGGTTGCTACATTTCGCAGTTGAAGTTTTCCCTCTTCTCCCAAATCTCCACATGTGTGGTAAATCTTGGGGCCATGCATGTCTTAGTACTTCGTCTGTAAAATTCAGTGCCAGGCCAGATGTGAACTGTAATGGCTCAAAGTGGAGGATCTGGGCTTATTTAAGTGCATATGCCTAATATATAAATGCCTTCAAAATATAGTCCCCCTTACAGCACTTGTCTGAAAAACTATTGTCCGCACCTAATGCCAGGGTAGGGAGATCCTCAAACAAGGCCCTGCTAAGACCTTCTGCCACCCATCATTTTATTTTATTTTGAATTCTTTTTATTGAGTTTTCCAACAGTTCAGTTTTACAACATATTAAGAATGCGCCACCAACCCTCATCACATCTCTTTCGCTTGACACCCCTTTTAGATTCCAGTGACCAGCATTATATTCACCTGCACGCGCTACGAACCGCCACCAACATTACTGTGCCCTGGATTAAATGCTGCTTCTCTCTACGCCTGGGGATTCCCTTCTGACAGCCAGATCATGATATGTTGTATGCTCTTTCCACATACCCCAGATTTTGTTGTATTTTTGTGGGCATCCTCTGGACCTGTATATTGCATCTTCAGCAAGTGAGCAATAGTCCATCCGCCTGAACCATTTTGAGATTGGGGGGGGCCTCCCTAGATCTCCAATCGCCCGCTATGTCTTGTTCGCGCAATAGCTACACTCCATGCTGTTACTTGAAGCGTAAAAGATTATTTTATAAGGACAAGGTTGCAACAATTAACTTTATTAACAAACCATAAATGCAAATATATAACTTTTATCATAACCATACAGCTCATTCTCGCCAGCCATCCTACAAACCATTTCACCTGTTTCGCTCCTCCCCTTTCACTTTGCGAGCTCCTCCATATCCTCATTCTCATCTTCACTTGCCCTCCAAATGGTTCACTGACAAAACATCGACACTCAAAACATCCCCATACCACAATATCGAGTCATAAATATAGATGTAAAAATTATCTACATCCTATATTTATAAAGGTAAATACAAAAATATCGATGACATAAATACAGATATATAAAATATCGTTTTTTATATATATATAAAAAATAAAATAAATATTAAATATATTAAATGATAAACTTAATTAAAAAAAATAATAATATACCTTTTAACAAAAATAACAAATGAACTTAACCTAAAAAAGTTAAACACACATATATAATAATTTATTATATGTATTTACTGTAAAACAATTGAACTATTAATTTGAATTTATTTTATAATTTTAAAAATATATATAAATGTAACAAATAAATATATATATATATACATATACCAATAACATAAAATTCATGTTAAAAAAACATTCTACTATTAATTAAAACATTAAGGGGCACATTACGATACCCGGCGTAAATAAATCCGCCAGGCATGGAAGCGGCAAAAATCCGCCCGCACACACCGCCTGAACACCGACCACGCCATTATGATTACACAAACCGAAAACCGCCATCGGCGGAAAAATCACACAAAATACCGCCCGCCATCGTCCGAGTCGGAGTCAAACCGCCCGCCACGGACGGAAACACGCACGACAACACAAAACCGCCCGCCCACACGGCCGACACACCGCACGTGAAATTACGATCGCACCGCCATGAGCGCGGAAAAACCACAAATAAACCGCCCGCCAGCGCAAACAACGCCGATGAGAATCGACACGGCAGAAGCCATGGCGCCAACGTACCTGCACAGAAACCATCCGCACACAAAACCAATAGCACACAACATGGCCAACAAGTCCACACAGCAAGGCACGCACAAATACACAAGCACAGTACACATCCCGAAAACACCCCCCGGACAAACAAAAAATACAAAGGCCAGAACCCCAGACACAACACACCTGAAAACAACAGACCATGAGGACACACCCACATAGGTGAGTACAAAAGCAGCACTCCCACAGACTACAACCCCTTGCTACATTGCAAACCAGAGAGGAGAGGAGAGGACACAGTGACACAGCAAGGACAGCAGCACACCACAGAAACGCACACATCACTACCACCACCACCACCACCACCACCACCACCACCACCAAACACCACCACCACCACCACCACCACCACACCCCGGCACCACAAACCCCCTGCACATTACACAACACACACCGCACCAGCACCACAAACACCATGGCACCACAAAGGATGCCCAAGTTCACGCCCATGGAGCTGACGGTCATGGTCGACGAGATCATCAAGGTGTACCCACAAATCTATGGGAACATGGTCCAGCACACACCACTAGCCACCAGAAACAGAATGTGGAACCGGATCGTAGACCAGGTCAATGCAGTCGGGACCCTGCCCAGAAACAGAGTCGAGATTAACAAACGTTGGAATGACGTAAAGAGCCTGGTCAAGAAGAAGGAGGGCAAAAACAGAGAGCTGGCTGCCGTCACTGGCGGAGGGAATCCCGCGCTCTTTAAGACCTTCAAAGCGTGGGAGGAGAAGGTGCGAGTCGTAATCCATCCGGAGATCCTCGCCGGAATAGCAGGGGGAGTGGAGGCTGGTAAGTACAAACTAATGTATACCAGCACACCGCTATGTACTCACATGCACAACTACCATGCCACAGCTCCCAGGGACAAACCCCCCATGTCCATCACACAATACACAACACATCACACACACATGCAACAGACACTACCACACACAGCCCAAACCGAACAACTGTAAGATGCGTGGGGACATGTGTACACTAAGCCAGCCACGTAACCACCAACAGGTCCCCAAATATGCCAGAAGCGCCACAACGAGCACCCACCACACCCATGTGTCCGCCACAGCTGCACTAACCGACAAGTAACAGGTAAGTGGCAGGAACACAAAGTGCAGTGGGTGGGACGGTGGACAGCCCAAGTACAACACACACCAGGCCCCAGTCCCACAGCACAGCAAGGAGGAGCATCCCCCACACCCCACAGCCACGTGTCAGCCACCGCAGTGCACAACGACAGCCGAAAGGCAGACATCACGGTCCACAGCAATCGGTGTCAGTGGGTGTACAGCCACCCCCACGACCCACAACACCCCCCACCCCCACAGACCTGCAACATGGAGCACCCCCGCTTAGAGCCATGTGGCATCCAGTACAGTGCACGCACGAACAACTTGCAGGTGGGAAACTGGACAGGGCTGGATTACTGGAGGCATGAGGACCATAACACCACCAACACATGGGACATGTCACGTAGCAGACGAACACGCAGCACCGCCCACCGTCACGAACAAGTGAACAATGTGCACACGGACATGAACAACAGACTCACACCCCACATGACCCATCACAGACATAGCAACACCCAAGGAGCCACGTCTGCATGCACAAGCCACACTGAATATAGTCCCACACGGCAGCCACTGTGCAACTCATCACACACAACCGAAACACCATTGAAGTCCTGGCCATGTAGCCCCCACTGCCTGTCAACCCCACACCCCACAACTACGCCTATGTAAGACAAACAACACTAGACGCAACAGAGCGGAACAACATAAATGCACACGAACACCACTGAACCCATCAAACTCACAGACACACCATGCACATACAACATACCATCCATCCCATCCGTCAGCCCCAGTCTCATGAAAGGCATGTCATCCGCACAGCTGCCACACATACAGCAGTCACGCTAAGACACATGCCCATGACCAACCATGTGCCAGAAGTCAATTAAGCGCACGACACACTGTGAGCAACAACACACAACATGGGCCACACACCCCCCCGAGCACTGCAGTGATGCACATGGCACAGGGCAGCACGCACACCAAGGAGATGGGACAACTGCAATACGTTGGCTGGCACACAACTATCACTCACTCATAACGATGCGTCCAATGCCATGTCCAGTAATCACAACAGACAGCAAATATGCAGGGCATGTCAGGCATGCACACACCTCAGACCATGCACTGTCATGCTGCCACAACACATGTCACGTTCGGCACCCATGGCTCACAGCATGTACCCCAAAAGCATATCCCCTCCCAAATGCGAATCTGGGGCATGGCCCCCATGTAGCCATATGCGTTCCTAAGCGTTCCATTTGAACCCCAAAAGCATATCCCCTCCCAAATGCGAATCTGGGGCATGGCCCCCATGTTGCCATATGCGTTCCTAAGCGTTCCATTTGAACCCCAAAAGCATATCCCCTCCCAAATGCGAATCTGGGGCATGGCCCCCATGTAGCCATATGCGTTCCTAAGCGTTCCATTTGAACCCCAAAAGCATATCCCCTCCCAAATGCGAATCTGGGGCATGGCCCCCATGTAGCCATATGCGTTCCTAAGCGTTCCATTTGAACCCCAAAAGCATATCCCCTCCCAAATGCGAATCTGGGGCATGGCCCCCATGTAGCCATATGCGTTCCTAAGCGTTCCATTTGAACCCCAAAAGCATATCCCCTCCCAAATGCGAATCTGGGGCATGGCCCCCATGTAGCCATATGCGTTCCTAAGCGTTCCATTTAAACCCCAAAAGCATATCCCCTCCCAAATGCGAATCTGGGGCATGGCCCCCATGTAGCCATATGCGTTCCTAAGCGTTCCATTTGAACCCCAAAAGCATATCCCCTCCCAAATGCGAATCTGGGGCATGGCCCCCATGTTGCCATATGCGTTCCTAAGCGTTCCATATGAACTCCAAAAGCAAAGTACAAACCAGACCCAGGATGGGCCAGGAGCCCGCATACACCAGAGTCACAATGAGTAGGGGCACAGCAACACACCCATCGGCATGGCCAATCCGTCCCATGCCACATGTGCACAGCACACAGTCCCATTGCCTAGCACACACAACTACAGATGCCACAGCCACACACTCGCCTCCGGGAAACCCATGTACGAGATTGCACGAACTGCCAATGTCAGACGACTAATACATACTTCGCCAGGTGCAACACAATAACAAATCTCATTCTCTCCACAGGTGACGAACTGCCGGATGCTGGGGATGGAGACAGCAGCCAGCACAGCCAGCCCACAAGCCCCCAACGAGGACACACGGATCTGGAGGATCTGTCCTCCTCTTCGGACACGGACCACCAAGCTGGCCCATCTGGCGTGGCAGGGCCCAGCCGCTCCCCAGGACCCCTCCTACCCACCAACCCATCATCCAGGGATGCTGAACAGTCCCAGTCCCCTGCTGCCACTGTCGTTGCGGCCACACCCACGGTCATTGCGGCCACTACCACTGCCGCAACTGCCACCATCGCCGCACCGACCACCACCGCCTCCACCACCACCACGTCTTCGCTGGCACCAGCCCCAGCGCAGGTGGTGGCCCGGCCGACTGGATCCACCCTGGGAGCCACAGCGAGGACCGTGGTGTGCAATGTGGCTAGTGGGCAGGCCGGTGGCAGCAGGACTGGTAGGAGGAGCAGGGTCAGGGAAACGCCAGCCTCCCCTGGGAGCCATGCCCTGCCTCAAATGGCCAGAGTCCTTGGGGCCTATGAAGAGGCCCAAGGACAATGGGCCAGGTCTGCTACTGACACGCGGGAGGTGCTGGGGGTGCTGAGGTCCATGGACGCCCATATGGGCCAATTCGTGTCCCGTATGGACCAACTCGTGGACCTCATGGGCCAGCTGGTGGTGGCGGTGGGGTCACAGGCAAGGCCAGCAACACCACCTCCGCCACCACCTGCTAGGGCGCAGGGTCGGGCAGCAGTGTCCACTTCCCCTGCGTCCACAGCCAGTGAGCACACCTCACCCACCACCAGCAGGTCGCCACCACACACCCCCCTCCCAAACGTGGAAGGGGCCGTCCGAAGAGGAAACAGATCTCCCGGGAGGACTTCGCACGCTCCAGTCGCAAGTGAGGCAGCCAGCCAGCCTTCCGCCAGCCTTCCTTGACCAGCCACTGCATTGACTTGCTCTACGATCCCACTCCACACAGCCAGCTGGATGGCATGTGTGTGTTGGACTATGGACATAGAACCAGTGGGTACACCCTGATCATCACGCAGCCATGACCGACAGCTCATTGTCACTGCACGCACCACTTTTGTCATCACCTTACACACAATCACATGTCACAGTTTGTAATAAATGCACCTTTTTCACTAACTGCTGTTTGTGCCCTGTGTTTTATTTGTACGGAATACAACGGCCACCTTGGGCGGAAAGGCACCTGATGCGTGGCATGGCAATGGAATCCGGAGGGCCTGTAGGGACCTAGGGGTGGGAGACAGAACAGGAGCACATTCAATGAGTGTGTCACACACCCATCACACAGTACATGTCAACAACTACAAGCAATGTACACACATCGCACAGAGCAATAGGGCACAATGCCACAGTCACCAACAGTGGCATACTACCCTGGCCATGGAGCGTTGACACACTGCACGCAGTGAACATACGGCCACCCTGACACAGCACACACACACCTGCACAGATACAGACACATCATCCGTCGTACATGGACACTCACCGTCAAGTGAAGTAGCGGGCGATGAGCTGCTGGCGCACATTCCCAGCTTCCTCCTCTCCGCTGTCCACCTCACTCGAGCTGTCCTGGTCTGCGGGCTGGGGCCCTGGTTGATCTCCGTCATCCACAATGAGGGGGATCTGCTTCCGAATGGCCAGATTGTGCAGCATGCAGCACGCCACCACTATCTGGCACACCTTCTGTGGGGAGTACGCCAGTGCACCCCGGTGCGTTCCAGGCACCTGAACCTGGACTTGAGGAGGCCAAAGGTACGCTCGACCACACGTCTGGTCCTCCCATGTGCCTCATTGTATCGATCGTCTGCTGGGGTGCGAGGATTCCTCAATGGACTGAGCAGCCATGCCCCATTCGGATACGCAGAGTCACCTGGGTGTGAGGGACACAGAGAACCGTTGCTATTCCAACTGGACAGGGGACAGCATCGCACAACCAGCACGCTACACCACTCCACATACTCACCGACAATACAGCCACGATCCTGTTGCAGATTGGCCATCAGTCGTGGCAAGATGCTGTTGCGCATTATGTGTGCGTCATGTGCCGAGCCTGGAAACTTGGCACACACGTGGGTGATCACCATGTCCGCAAGGCACACCACTTGCACATTCAGGGAGTGCGTGTGCTTCCTGTTGCGGTACAGGTGCTCAGTGGCCTGTGGTGGAACAAGGCCAACATGTGTGCAGTCAATGGCTCCCACGACGTGTGGGATTCTGCCAAGGGCATAGAATGCACCCTTCACTGCCGCCAATTCACGAGCCCTGGGGAATCTGATGTACCTGTTTCGGTACAGCATCATGGCTGCCAGTACATCCCTCAGCACCTTGCTGAACATGGGCTGGGACATCCCTCCTCCACTGCCCACTGTGTGCTGGAATGACCCAGTGGCGAAGAAATGCATGGCGGCCATCACCTTAGCCGTGGGGGTGACAGCAGTCGGATACACCCTGCGGGGACGGAGATGGGGCTCTAACATGGCACACAGTCGATGCAGAGTTGGCCTGTCCAGCCGAAACTTCCTGATTACCTCTGTATCGTCCATGTCCGCCAGCAATTGGTATGGGCGGTCAATGTTCGGTCTCCGCCTGGGTTAAATGGCAGAGGACACATGTCAAAGCAACACGGCACATAGCAATTTCGCATACACATCACTGACATGACTGAGCAAGCACATGAGCCACAGCCCAGCTGTCAAGCTGGGACGGCACGGCCACAATACACTTACACAGGTCTCCCAACAATGGCAATGGCAAGTGAGACATACCACTGCCATGTGCATGCACATGGGGATCTAGGCCCCAATGACTTGCGGGGCGTGCTGATGGGGACTGACTGCATATTCGTCAAGCGGCAACGCCACGGCAACATGAATGTCTGCTGAGCATGGAACTGCTTCCGAGGCTGGATGAGTATGGCACACGACGACGACGATGTGGGCACGGGCTGAGCGGCCAATACAAGTGGGACCTGTGGCACGAGGGGATATGAGACAGTAGTAGGTGTCAGCACTGCACCCTATGTACAGCACTGTACGGATCACAGCTCCCGAAACATTGACTGGTGTCCACATTGACAGCCCCATGCCAAGACGGCTGTGTGCTTGCAGTCACACGTCACAGGTGAGAGGTTACATTGCACGTGCCAGGTGGCAGACGTACATAGTGGGAGCTGGCATGTGTGTGCATGTGTCTCCTGTTCAGGATCCACCAGATGGGCGCTGACTCTGTACTGACCATTGGACACAGCATGTTCCGTGGAAGGCTTGTGTGTGTGGGATGGTGGCACTGGATGTGCCTCCGTTGGGTGGGGGGCCATGCACAGGGCGGGTACGTCGATGATTGCGCATTGTTGGTCACGGTGGGTGCACCAACTAAGATGTGTTGCCCTGTGTTCAATTCCTATGTCCGCATGATGATGGACTGTGGATGTGAGCAGACTACACATTGGTCGATGTGCTGTCTATATGCATGTGCCTTCACACCAGGCACAGCTGCCCCTGCACATGTGACCCCTGCTGGACTCGCTGCTGGGTCTGTGGAGCTGATGCACCTTCTGCGCGTGGGGCGGACAGCTCTCCTCACTTCCCTCATTGCGCATGTCATGTCTTTGCCGCAGGTGACATGGATCATGGAGGGCCCACATGTACGCGTGGGTAGGCTACACATGATTGTTCACTGGTCGCCACCCCCAGTCAGTGTTTCGAATGGGAAGGTTGTCGTGCTGGTGGTATGTTCGATGTGGCGGATGGGCGGGCCTAGGTGCGGGCTTACATTCCGGACATGGGGGGTAGTTGGATTGGCGACTAGTTGCAGTACACACGGGACACGTCTCTTCCTTTCCACATCTGGGTCATCCCTTGTACTAACTGACAGTGATACAGTCATCTTCGCCCCAGCCCTCATGTCCTCCCCTCGCCCCCAATATGCATGCTCACCTGCGAGGCTAGCGCTTGCACAGGCAGCCCCAAGCTCGCACCAGAGAGGGCAAGGAGTGTATGTGTGGGTCCAGTTGCACGAGTGGGCTGTCTCAGGGTATGATGTGTGGCGGGACGCCGTCCACCTGCGTGGTGCCCCAAATGGAGACCCGGCCTGCATGGACTATGCATCACAGTCTTCGCCTTCCGGATCCGCCACCTGCGACACCCAGTGGCTGTGGCTGCCCTTGCGGCCAGGCCGCGTCCGTCTGTGGCTGTTGGCCCACACATTCACTCTTTGGCCTCTCTGGGGAGGGCTCGGGGTGGTGGCGCACGCGCTTGCACTTAGTCGCAATGGCATGTGTCGTGGTTGGTATGATGGGCAATGGATGGGATGGTGCGAGCCACCTCCCGTGACGTCAGTGCTGCTCGTGCTGTGGTGCGTCCCCCTACACTTCCATCTGACTTGTGCCATGCTAGACGTTGAGGTTCTATTGCCTGCGTGATATGACCAGGAGGAGCGCGAGGAGACCTCACACACCATGCTCCACTGCCATCCCGTGCCCTGTATCGCCTGTGCGGATTGACTATGTTGGGGTTACACCTGGTCGACTGGGGCTGTGTGTGCCTTGTCAAGGGGCATGGCGGGCGCACAACAGGATCCAGCTTGTCCACAGAGGGTGGGCTGAGGTGCGCCTGGTACCGCTTTGTACGTGTGCCCGGCTGCTGTGCACACACGTGTTCACTCCCCCGACAGGTGTCCTCTCACAATGCCCAGGGAAGCGGTGGTGTACTGTTCATGACCCCTCCCAACACGGCGTGCTCCAACTTGGCATGTGCGCATCTACCCGTCGCACCCACCCACCTGAGCACTGCGTCCATACGACTTCACACGACACATGTGTGTCTTCCACAGTAGTGCTACTCATTTGCGTTGACATCCAATACCAGTGGACTACATGGTCATGTCACGACTGCCGTGTACTTCACATACTCTCATCCTCTCTCATTCGTACTTGTGAAATGAGTCAGCGGAGACAGTTTTGGTTTCAAACATTATATTGAGTCTTCTGTCCTCTGTGATGCAGTATAGTGGACACTACTGGCAGCGGGATACATGTTGAGGATATACTGAGCATGATTACAAATGGGATAGGGTGTAGGGTTACATGTGATTAGCTGTTGCATGTGGGATGTGGGCTTCCGAGTTACATCTGCTTGGCCAAGGCTGTGCTAATGTACATTTACGTATAGCTGCGGAGCTGCGGACTTTGACACAGACGGTATACATGTAGCCTACCAGACCGCTCGGCATCATGGGCACAGTCCATCTCAGTTCCATGTGACAGGTTTGCTGCGGTTGTTCCTCATGCACGCGTGCATGTGAGATGACATCAGGGCATGTGCTTGCGTGCATGCAGCGGCGTGCCACTTGTTGTTGCACTGTGGTGGTTACTGGACATGTCACAGTCACTGGGGTCGTGTTGTTGTTGTATGCACTTGTCGTCCATGCAAAGGTCCTGGTATGGGATTCCCGGGGCGGGGGTGGGAGGGGTGCAGCACCCACAGACTCCAGGCGACCTATTCATGTCCACTGAGCGGTGTGTGTGTCCATGTGCGCTGGATCCATGTCGTGTCCTGGTTGTTCGTGCAGTTCCGTCCATGTGGGTGCGATACACAGAGCCCATGCCACTGCCTCCCACGATGCATGCGGTGTTCCTGGATGTGATGGGGAACAGTGTGCATGTCCCGGTCATATCCGATGTCATGGCGATGTCGTTGATGGTGTGGTTACAGTTGCCGGTCGTTTGGTATGGCTGTTGTGGTGGTGACTGGCCAGTCCGTGCGGAAGCTGAGCATGGGTGCGGGGTTGGACTTCATGGGTCACTCGGGGAACCTGCGTTGTGGTCCGACGTATTTACAGGTTGTCAGGTATGCGATGCCGTCCAGCAGGGCTTCCATGTCATTGGTGGTGTACATGTTTGCCAGCCAATGAAGCGGATGGTGGCTGTCAAGGTGTTGTTCGTAGGTTGTCCCTTGGAGGACCATGATGGGGCATGCTGGGTGACATTCGATGTAGCTGTTCTCGATGATCCGTCGTGTGGAGGCACAGTGGTTCCATTTCAGTGCGGGTGCGATGTTGGCCACATACGCCATGCCCCCATAGGCAGAGCAGGCCCTGTCGTGTGCGTCCAGAGGGAGGAGTAGTGGTAGCAGGTCCGCCTTCAGACATGCCGGGTTGGAGAGGCATATCTCGACGGGATGCTGGTAGGGACACCTCCGACAGTAGAAGACGGGCATGACGCAGCTGAACAATGTGATGCGGTAAGTCAGTCGGTAACTTACATTCAGCAGGGACAGGAGATCGCATCCCAATGTATGTATCGTGTTGGTTTTGCACAGCTTGAGCTGTTCGGCGTAGTTGGGTAGGTGTGTTGCGGTTGCCATTTCGCAGCGGTTCGTTGAGATGGCGTGCTCCGGCTGTGTGTGCAGTCTGCAATGTGCACGCTCCGGGGTTGCTGTGAGCTCTGTGTAGTCGTAGGGAGACAGGACTTGTGTTCTGTTGGCTTGTTTGGAGGACACGGGCCCTCTTCCCACATGCTTCTCAGACAGTTCAAGGTCAGTGCTGTGTGACTCCTTCCAATTAACTTGCATGTGGCCGACATGGGGGAGTGTTTTCTTCTTTCTTCCCCGTCCGTTGTGTGCTTCTGTGATATGCGCTATCTGCCCTGTGGTCGGTCTCCTCGGCATGCCTGTGTTGGTCTATTCTTGGACAATGGCTGTATTCACCGGCTTCTGTCGTAGGGCTGTGGTTTCGGAGTTGGAATGGAAGGTCATTCAGTGCTGTCTGCTCTCCCTTGTGTGGGCGGCAGGCTGCCTTTCCGCTCTGCGTTGGGCCTTGTGTGTGGATGTTATTCTTGGGCCACCTGTTGTCGGTCCCCGGGCGCTTTGGTGTTCCGTTTCATATGTCTTGTTCATATGTGCAGGGTGGTATGGGTTTTTCAGTGTGGTACTGGCGTTCCTCTTCCCGAAGGGGCCCTGCTTCTCCTAGTTGGTGTTGCCGCCGCTGTGTGCTACGCCATGTTTGTTACACTGGGGTGTGTCCTGCAGTTGCGTGTCTTCACTGACATGTGTGCGTCGGTTGTGTGGCGTTGGGTGTTGTCCGTGAATTGGGCGTTGGGGACATGTCTGTGGCCGGCCTGTCACGTGTCATGTGCGTTCGGGGTGGGGCTGATGTGTGTGCTGCTTGGTTGTGTCCCTGTGTCTGTGTGCGACGCATGCATGGCGCTGCGGTTGGCCTCTGCGTTGTGCGCATGTGTGGCGGCGTCATCGGCGCTTTGGGGCCGTGACGGGGTGGTTGGTTCCTAGTCCCAGGTGGTGTGTACACATGTGTTCCGCGATGTTAGGATTTGGCCTGTGTGTCATATGTGGATGCAATGGTGGATGTGTAGTGTGCACGCGCTGGTGGGGGGTTGTCCGCTTTTTCCGCCCTTGCACTGTGTGCGCTGTTTGCGTGCACTTGTTGTGTGTGTGCCTACCTGCGTCTCCGCGGTACGTTGTGTCCTTGGTGGTGCATCAGCAGAAGCATGGGAAGGGCCTGCAGTGCTGGATTCATGCCCGGGGTGCCGCTTCTTCGTTGTCCGTGCTCTGCGTCCGTGTTTCCGCCTCTCTTTCACGTGCGGTGTCTCTTTGCCGTGGGAGCCGTTTGTTTGCGGCATCGTAATTTATGCGCCGGGCGGGACGTGTTTCGTCGGACGGTGTGTGTCAGTTGTGCTGCGCCGCTACGTGTGCGGGCGCACTTTGATGGCGGACGGTGTTGCTGGCTTGCCGGCGGTGTTTGGCCTGCTTTTCGCATCGTAATTGGGCGGGCGTGTGGACTGCTGCGTGCCGGCGGTAACTGGTGGTTTTTGCATCCGCCAGCACGGCGGTTGTGCTTCCGCCCGCCATCGTAATGGGCCCCTAAACTATTTAAAAATATTTAAACTTACATTTCCCACTCCAATCAATGCAACAGTAGGGAAAGTGTTGGATAGCAGAGGGGTAAAAATGACTATTCCCACTCCAGTGAGTGCAACAGTAGGGAAAGTGTTGGATAGCGGAGGGATAAAGTTTACTACTCCCACTCCAGTCAGTGCAACAGTAGGGAAAGTGTTGGATAGCGGAGAGGTAAAAATTACTATTCCCAAACCAGTGAGTGTAGCAGTAGGGAAGGTGCTGTATAGCGGAGGGGTAAAAATTACTATTCCCACTCCAATGAGTGCAACAGTAGGGAAAGTGTTGGATAGTGGAGGGGTAAAAATTACTGTTCCCACTCCAGTCAGTGCAACAGTAGGGAAAGTGTTGGATAGCGGAGGGGTAAAAATTACTATTCCTACTCCAGTCAGTGCAACAGTAGGGAAAGTGTTGGGTAGCGGAAAGGTAAAAATTACTATTCCCACTCCCGTGAGTGTAATAGTAGGGAAAGTGTTGGATAGCGGAGGGGTAAAAATTACTATTTCCACTCAAATGAGTGCAACAGTATGGAAAGTGTTGGATAGCGGAGGGGTAAAAATTACTATTCCCACTCCAGTGAGTGTAACAGTAGGGAAAGTGTTGGATTGCGGAGGGTAAAAATTACAGTTCCCAGTACAGTCAATTCAACATTAAAAACAAACAAAATATCAACAACAACAAATATTTGAAAAACAAAATAAATAAAATATATATATAAATATGTATAAAAATAAAATACAAATATTTTTAATATTATAGATAAAAAAATAAAAACATATTATAATTTTAAATACATATCACAAATACCTACAAATATTATATTAAATAAAATATAAAAATATTTTTCAAACAAATATTTTTAGCTAGACATTATTTATAAACAAAAACATTATTACATACATTTATTTTATTTACATCCTACCCTATAACACCACACAATTCACAACCCACATGTAAATTAAAAATAAAATTTACTTCTATAATTAACATAATTAATTATCAATTAAATAAATAATTAAAAAACAAATTAAAACACATAAAAATTAATTAACTTCCCACCCTTTACCCCTATAAACCCCACAACCCACACCCAAAATTAATTACACAATTGCCATATTTAATTTTCAATTAATTAAATAATATTAATTAACAACTAATTATTAATTAATTAAAAATAAATTACTTCCCACCCTTTACCCCTATAAACCCCACAACCTGCACCTAAAAATAATTACCCAATTTCCATATTTAATTTTCAATTAAATAATTAATATTAACAACTAATTATTAATTAATTAAAACTAAATTACTTCCCACCCTCTACCCCTATAAACCCCACAACTCGCACCTAAAATTAATTAAACAATTGTCATATTTAATTTTCAATTAATTAATCATAATTAACAACTAATTATTAATTAATTAAAAATAAATTACTTCCCACCCTTTACCCCTATAAACCCCACAACACGCACATAAAATTACTTACACAATTTTAATATTTAATTTTCAATTAATTAATTAATATTAATTCACAACTAATTAATTAATTAAAAATAAATTACTTCCCACCCTTTACCCCAGTAAACCCCACAAACTGCACCTAAAATTAATTACACAATTTCCATATTTAATTTTCAATTAATGAATTAATATTAATTAACAACAAATTAATATTTAATTAAAAATAAATTACTTCCCACAATTAACAGTATAAAATCTCAATTAAATAAATATTAATAAATAAAAAAATATCATTAATTTAGTATAATTAAATTACTTCCCACCCTATTCCCTTATGAACCCACATCCCGCTACGGAACTAAAAAACGCAAAATGTAATTAAAATAAAATTAATAACTACTAAAAATGTAATACATATATTAAAAAACAAAAACAATACTTATACAAACAAAATACATCACATACATTTAAAATGTATACTAAAATACATAACACTAATTTAAAAAATCGATATTTTAAACAACTATATTTTTGCAAACGATATTATTGACTTCTATACTTTTAAAAACTATATTTCTTACCTTTAAATCGATATTCTTGATCACGATATTCTTGCTGTCGATATTTCTCACTGACGATATTTAGGACTCGATATACCTGTAGTTTGAAATTTCCAACTCTATATTTTGTCTGCACACCCCTCCAAACATCCTCTCTTGAATTTCCTCCGTTGCTCATTGCATCCCGCGCCCTGCCATCAGTCACCTGTGTACCCTTCCCACTCCCGAGGGGTGGATCCGCCCGTATGTGACTCACCACCCCTCCAAAGTACCGCCAACCAGGGCGGTTACCTGCCCCCCCCCCAGCATTTTCTGTGCACCTTTCGCCAGCCCTCAGTATTCCCTGCGGCACCAGATGGACTCATTCCACAATCTACTAATCGCATCTCGCGTTTCCATCATGTAGTATGCGTTCCCCATCCGAGAAAGGTGCACCCCGTCGTCCCTGAACAATAGTGGCTCTTCCAACTTGAGTCAATCAATCAATTAATCAATCAATCAGGTCTTATAGAGCGCGGATACTCACCCGGAATGGGTCTCAAGGCGCTGGGGGGGGTCCGTAAGTTCTGGAGGGTCACTGGGTCCCATCGAAGAGCCAGGTCCTGAGGTCTGTTAGGAACTAAGGGAGCGATGTAGTCTGTCGGAGGTGGAGAGGGAGGGACCTCCATGCCTTGGCCGCGAGGAGGGAGAAGGAGTGTCCTCCTGCTCTGTTTTTCTTGATCCGAGGTATCGTCGAGAGGGAGAGCTGAGCCGAGCGGAGAAAGAGCAGGGGAGCGTGGAAAGTGAGGCGGTGATTAAGGTTGTCGGGTCCGGTGTCATGGAGGCCTTGTGTGCATGGGTGAGAAGCTTGAAGGTGATTCTCTTCTCGACGGGGAGCCAGTGCAGGGTCCGTAGGTGTTGGCTGATGTGGCAGTGGCGCGGTAGGTTGAGGACTAGTCTGGCGGCGGCGTTCTGGATGTTTTGGAGTTTGCGGATGAGGTTCTTGTTGATCCCGGCGTAGAGTGCGTTGTCGTAGTCTGGTCTGCTACTGATGAGGGCCTGTGCGATGGTTTTCCTGTGTTTGGGGGGGATCCAGTTGAAGGTCTTTTGTAGTAGGACGAGGGTGTGGTAGCAGGAGGAGGTGATGGCATTGATCTGACAGTCCATTTTGAGTTCGGAATCCAGGACGATTCCGAGGTTGCGTGCGTGGCCCGGGGGGGGGGGTCCCCGAGGGCGGGGGACCACCAGTTGTCGTTCCAGGCGTCGGGACGTGGGCCCATGATGAGCACCTCGGTTTTGTTAGAGTTGAGTTGTAGGCAGCTGTTTTTCATCCATCTGGCGACGGCTTCCATACAGTCTTGGAAGTTGCGTCTGGTGATGTTGGGTTCGTTGGATAGGGAGAGGATGAGTTGGGTGTCGTCTGCGTACGATGTGATGTTGAGTCCATGTGCTCTGACAATGGATGTGAGCGGGGCCATGTAGATGTTGAACAGGGTCGGGCTGATGGGGGATCCTTGTGGGACTCCGCAGGTGGTTGGAGTGGGTTCTGAGAGAAATGGAGGGAGTCTGACTCGTTGGGTTCTGCCAGAGAGGAAAGAGAGGATCCAGTCAAGGGCCTTGTTCCGGATTCCCGCTTCGAGGAGCCGGCGGGCTAGGGTGCGGTGGGAGACAGTGTCGAAGGCCGCGGAGAGGTCCAGGAGGATGAGGGCCACAGTCTCTCCTCTGTCAAGTAGGGCGCGGATGTCGTCTGTTGCTGTGAGAAGTGTGGTTTCAGTGCTGTGGTTTTTCCTGAAGCCTGATTGGGAGGAGTCGAGGATGTTGTTTTCTTCTATGAAGGTGGCGAGTTGGTTGTTGACTGCTTTTTCAATGACTTTGTCCGGATAAGAAAGTAGGGAGATCGGTCTGAAGTTCTTGAGGTCGGTGGGGTCCGCTGAAGGTTTTTTCAGGAGAGGGTTGATCTCGGCGTGTTTCTAGTCGTCGGGGAAGGACGCGGTCTCGAAGGAGTGGTTGATGATTTGTTGAAGCTCAGGGGCGATGGTGTCTGAGGCTCTGTGGTAGACGTGGTGGGGGCAGGGGTCCGTGGGGGCCCCGGAGTCGGTGGTCTTCATCATCTTCAGAGTGTCTTCGATGCTGAGGTCGGTCCAGGTGTCTAGTGTAGGCTGCGTGGTGCTGTGAGCAGTGGGAGGGGGTTCCTCATGAGGGTTCTTGTCGTCGAAGTTGTCATAGATGGTCTTGATTTTGTGATGGAAGAAAGTGCTGATTCTGTCGCAGCGGTCCTGGGAGGGTGTGATGTCTGTAGACTCACTGTTGGGTTGGGCAAAATCTTTGATGATGCCGAAGAGATTCTTGCTGTTGTGTGCATTGGTGGAGATTCTGTCCTGGAGTGCTTTCTTCCTGGAGGGTCTGATGAGTTTGTGGTGGGTGGCGGTGGCTGTTTTGAAGTTGTCGAGGTCTGTCGAGGTTTTGGAGTTCCTCCATAGTTTTTCGAGTCGTCTGCAGGTTTGTCTGGAGTCTCGGAGTTCGGAGGAGAACCAGCTGGCTTTCTTGGCATGAGATTTGGAGGCTTTTTTGAGGGGGGCGATGGTGTTGGCGCAGTCTGTGATCCAGTTGTGTAGAGTGCGGGCGGCGGTGGTGGGATCATCGTCTGTGGCGGTGGGAGCGGAGCTGCTGAGGGCGGCTGCGAGCTGGTCGTCGGAGATCTTATTCCAATTCCTGTGCTGGAGATGGTGCGGACATACTCGGGGGATGTTGGATTTGAAGGTGAAGTGGACACAGCGGTGGTCCGTCCAAAGGAGTTCAGAGGTGTGGCTGAAGGTGATGGAATTCCCTGCTGTGAAGACGGGGTCAAGGGTGTGCGCTGCTGAGTGCGTTGGTTCTGGTATGATTTGCTTGAGTCCTATGACTTGGAGGTTGTCCAGGAGGGAGGCGGAGTTGGGGTCCTGGCGGTTGTCGAGGTGGAAGTTTAGGTCTCCTAGCAGTGTGAAGTAGGTGGAGGTGATGGCGTGCGGTGATATGATGTTGGGATGGAGTTGGTGAACGGAGCGCGGAGGCCGGGGGGTCTGTAGATGAGGGTGCCTCGGAGGGTGGAGGACGGGTTGGTCTGTCTCTTGAAATGGAGGTGTTCCATCAGGTCTGTGGGCCCGTCGGTGTAGGTGCTCAGATGAAGGATGGCCTTGTGGGCGATGGCGATGCCTCCCCCGGGGTGGTTGGGACGATCCTTGCGGGTGAACTTGTATCCTTCGGGAATGGCGATCGCAATGTCTGATCCAGAGGCGGCATTCGTCCAGGTTTCGGTGAGGAAGGCGATGTCCAGGGAGGTGCTGTCGAGGAGGTCCCAGATTTCTGTGGCGTGTCTGTGGAGGGAGCGGATGTTGAGGAGGATACATCGAAGGGTTTGGGGTTCGATGGAGTTGTTGCTGGAGGGAGGCGGAGGGTCCTGGGTCTCGGCAGAAGTGAAGGAAATGCAGCAGTGACGGCAGATGAAAAGGTCCGTGTGTGTCGAGAGGTGATGCCAGCTTGCAGCTGTTGTCCTTTCCGACTTTGAGTTCGTGGAGAGCCGAGGGGCTGTATCGCTGGTGGGCCAGAGGGCCAGGGGTCCTGGCCCTATTCGCGGTTGGGTCGCGGACGGGCACAGACGGGCTTGCCTTTGGCGCGCCAGAGGCCGCCATTAAATAGGGGAGGGGGAGGGAAAGCGCAGCTGGGAGGCGGGAAGCGGCAGGGGGGAGGGGCCGGGGGGGGCAGCAGCGGTGGCACGACAAAGGGCGAGGAGAAGCGGGCACGGGCAGAAAAAACTGAAAATTCAAATACAAAAGGCAGAAGAGCCGAAAAAGTCAAACAAGAAACAAAGCAAGCAAGTCAAATAAGGCGGAAAATATCAGACAAAATACAAAGCGAGCAAGTCAAATAAGGCAACAATACCGGCAGCAAAAAAAAAACAGGGGCAGGCAGAGAGCGGGCTGAGAGCGGACTCGAACCCCGCTCACACCAGGCAGTGGCAGCGGCACACCAGCGGAGCTGCGGGGGGAGAGAGCAGGTACCTGGCCAGAAGGTCAGAGGTCTCGCTCAGACACCCTCGCAGCGGCTGCCATTAAATAGGTGGGGGAAGGAAAGCGCAGCTGGGATGTGGGAATCGGCAGGGGGAGGGGCCACGGGGCAGCAGCGGCGGCGGGACAAAGGGCGCGGAGAAACGGGCATGGGCAGAAAAAGCAGAAAATACAAATACAAAAGGCAGAAGAGCCGAGAAAGTCAAACAAAAAACAAAGCAAGCAAGTCAAATAAGGCAGAGAATATCAGACAAAATAAAAAGCGAACAAGTCCCACATGGGCGATCACCTTTGTGTCTCTCGCCTGGCAGAAAACCCTCATTGCCCTATTCAATTTCCTGCGGGCCTTTTCAATGGCTGCATGCTTGACAGCCCCCCTCCATACTTTGCGTATTCCAGGAAATTCCTCTTTACCGCCTCCAAATCCCTCTGCATGTGCTGCAGTAGTCAGTCCTGACAAACGCACTAGATCGTTCTCTCCCAAGTGTAACACCAGCATGTCTGGGCAGCCCCTCTGTTGCACCATTTTTGTCAACCACGGCAATAAAGCCCCCCATCACATTCCCCCTTTTCCCCACCAAGACACTTCATGGTGGCTGCTCCTCAAACCCAGGTTACGTCCGTACACCTGCTGGTCCGCATATTTGGCTGCCCAGTGGACGAAAGAATGTCCCATGATCCAGGTAACTGTCTTGGTTCCTGGGCCGTTCACGCATCCTACGATATAAAGGAAATTGATTAGCCTTGAAGAACCCCTCCCCCCGTGTGCTAGTATCTCCTGCCCCCCACCCTACCATGGATCTAGTCCCTTATTCGCGCACATATCTCTCGCAGCACCTGGACCCCCATCTCCAAATCTGACAAATTTTGCCACAGGACCACCCTAATCACGCCGCCGCTGTAGCAGCGCCAATTCGGAAGGAATGCGTCCCAAACTCGGCTGGCTCCCTGCCCACTTTTCGTAGTGCCATGCACAAAACCGCTAGCAGCTGAAAAGCTGTCACCCGTCCTCCTGATGCATGGTAAAAAATCCCTGCTAAAGGCCGTCCCGGTCTTGATATGTAATCCCGCCATTCACACACCGGGCACACGCCACTGCAACCACTCTCACTCAACCAAACCCATTTCCCCCTGTCCGCCTGATCTGTCTTAGAGCGACTCAGCCACATCCCCAATCGACCCTGGTCCAATCGCACCTCCCCGTAGGACACCCCCACCTGTTGTGCCGTCCCCAACAACTCAGAGACCCGGAAAGCCCCAAAAACATCCAAATCATACATAGCCTAAATATCGACACCTCAAATGGGTCGTAACAACACTCCCAATAACTCTTGCAACAAATCAAACGTGATGGCCAACCTCGGAACTCCCCACCCCCACCCCCTCGTTCACGCCCCCAACCTTTTAACATTCAGCTCCAAATTTCATCTTTGGCGGGATCAAAACCTAAAAATAACTTGCTGTAAAAGGATATCCCGGCCATCTTTCCCGCTATTGTTGTCTGTGATAAACGCTTATCAATGCAACGTAAAACAAAACTCAACACTCCCTGCTCAATGTCCTGTCGCGTAAAGCTCAATGTAGCTACTGATTGACCCATAAACTCCCCAAATTCGGACCACGCCAGCCTGTAGCTCTGCCCCGTGGATTCCGCTATAGACCTCTCGACCAGGCCTATCACTCTCACTCCACCCAGGTCCAGATGTCGTCCGCCAGTTCTGTCTTGTATTCCTCCGCTCCGAGCGCCAGTCTTCGGAATCGCTGCCACTGCGAATGAGACAAAACGTCCGCAATGTCATTGCTAGCCCCTGGGACATGTTTGGCTTGAAAAACCACATTCAGCTGCAAACACCTCAGCATAAACCTTTGCAACAGCAGCAAAACCCTCAAATCCCTCGCCTTTTGCCTGTTCACTAGTTCTACCACTGTCATGTTGTCCAAATGGAAAAGCACCGTCCGATTCTGCATTTCCACACCCCAAACCGCCAACGCCATCAACAGTGGAGAAAACTCCAAGAATGCGATGCTCCGTCCCTGCCTCATCCAGTGTATTGGCCAATTCTCGGCGCACCATCGTCCAAAACAGTCCAAAACCTAAAGCACCTGCCGCCTCTGAAAAGATCTGAACCTGCCAGACTGTGTTTTCCTCCACAAAATCCAAAGACACACCATTGAAATCTTCCAGAAACGTCTGCCACACTCCCAAATCTGCCCTGACTCCCATCAAAATCCTCACCCTGTGGTGTGGTAGCACTGCGCCTGACATGGCCATACCGAGGCGCCGACAAAACATTCTCCCCGCTCTCACCACCCTGCATGCAAAATTCAGGAAACCCAGAAGCTTCTGTACTGCTCTCAGCTCAATCTTGCTTTCACCCACCACCCTTAACAGGAAGGCCTGGATGCCATCCACTTTGTCCTTAGGCAGCCGCGCCACCCAGTGCACTAAGTCCAGTTCAATGCCCCAAAAAGTCAGTCTGCAGCTGGGCCCGGCCATTTTCTCTGGCGCCAAGGGCACCTCAAACGCCTGTGTCAAAAGAATGCAATGCCTTCGCGCAAACCCCAGAGGCTCCCTTCCCTACGAACAAAAAATTGCCCAGGTAATGAGACACTCCCCGGTGACCGCTGCTTTTCATGAATACCCATTGCAGGAAATTACTGAACATTTCGAAAAGTGCACAAGAAATCGCACAGCCCATTGGCAAGACTTTGTCCACATAGATGGCACCCTCAAACTGCATCTCTAGTAGCGGAAAATCCACTGGCTGTATGGGCAGCAAGCGAAAAGCATATTTGACATCACATTTCGCCATTTCAGCTCCCTGCCCACACACCCTCACCAAGCGGAAGGCATCATCCACTGAGACATGCAGCACCCTCGAGTCTTCTTCTGCTATGAAATCATTGACTGACCCCCCTTCTGGCCATGATAAGTGGTGAATCATCCTGAACTCCCCTGGTTCTTTTTTAGGCACCGCCCCTAGAGGTGAGATAATCAAGTCCTCCAGGGGCCAATCTGTGAATGGACCCGCAATCCTCCCCTCTTCCACTTTCTTTTTTAGTTTTCCTGCTACCACCTATGGCAATTCTCTGGCTGATCTCAAGTTGTCCGCCCATCTACGCCCCCTTGGACCCTGGTATCCTACCCGGAAACCCTCGATGAAACCCCACTGTATCTGTAGGGCTGCTTTCCTGTAAGGATAAATCGCGAGCCACGGGTCCATGGCTTCGATCTTAACGGGGTAGGGTCCTTAGGCCCAGACTGTCCCCGTCCTTTAGTGGCCCTACACTGTTCTGCTGGGGTGGCCAGGGTAAAGCACTGCGTGAGCGGGTGCCTCCCCCCACATTTGGAGCATTCGTGCTTAAACTTACATGGGTGCCTGGGTGCCTGGAGCAGAAACCCTTATTAAAGTTCCAACATGCCCCTGTGGTGGCTCCTGTCTGCTTTGGTGGGACACACGATCCACTTGCCCCGAAACTAGACCCTCCCGCTTCTTGCTGAGCGGGACGCGCCTGAAAGGACTGATACGTCACTGGCAGGCCGCTGGCCTTATGTGTGGATGCCGAGGATTGCGTGGAGGACATCCACTGCATCCATAGCTCTTGATCCACCTCACCCCAAGGTTTATCTGGGTTGATACTGACCCCGGCCCTGAATCCCTCATCATAGCTGAGCCAGGCGAAACCCCCAAAATGCATCTGTGCCTTACGAACAATGTCCATGTATTTCAGCAAGGCAATCGCCCTGTCCAAATACTACTCACAATAAATGCTAGCATAGATTAGGAAAGCTGAGGTCCAGTTTTCCATGTTAATGGGTACCCTCGGCCTCCTCGTCAACTCCCACTCCTCTTCCTTCGATCCCTCCTTTGCCTAATCTCCCTATGTAGCAATTTGAAGACGTCAACATATTCATATTTCCATATCCTATTCTTTGTTTTGTCAGATAGATGCGATCCCAATGGCATCACCAGCCCCATGTATGGCAACTTTTTGAGCTGCCTATCATCTGTTTTGTCATCCTTCCCTTCATTCCCCTCCACTTTGTCCGTTTGGACACTTGCGCGCACTAAACGCTTTGCGCCGTCGTTGTTCTTTTCCAACGCAGGAGCCGCAGTTGTACCTGTTTTTGCCGCTAAGTCCCTCACTGTCCCTTCACACACACCCACCGACCGGCAGGATTTTCCGTTTGCGCCCTTGGTTTCCAGGTCCCATGCCGTCCACCAGTCCCCATTAACTGAAAGTCCTCCCCGTCCTTGACCCCGCTGCTGTTCTTCCTCTGCCCCATGGGCTTCAACTTGTTCTTGGCCGCACTTGCCTCCTGCAAAACACCAACATTCCTGGTTGCCTTCTCCATTACCCCGGAGCCCCTCACAGTCTTTTCCCACTCATCACTCTCATCCCCGTAATTCAGCACTATCTCAGCCTCACTCTCCATCGTCCCCCAAATGTCGTCATACGCCACTCTTTTCTGTCCTTTCACACCCATGCCGCTCTTTCGGGCACCATCCTTTGCAGTCGTAATTGCTGCGCGATCCCTTGCTGTAGGGTAGGCCGCCGCAGACCCCCCTGCTGCTTCTGGCCAGCGTCCCGGGGCCGTTGTGCACCCCACTGGTGTCACCCCGCTCCTACCGGCCTCACCTGCTGGTTTCGTTACCCCCACCAGGCTGCTCCAACCTGGGGGGTCCCGTACACCACCGGCCTCACCGCCGTGCTGGCTGTCCCTTTCTCCTTTTCTGATTGCTGCTTATCCGAGACTCAGACCCACTTTCCCCCAACAGCCCCATCCTCAGCCTCCTTCACCCCTACATCGGCCACACCCGACCAGGGCCCCACCCTCACCCAGGCGTCACCTGATCTGCCCGCTCCCTGGCCTCGCACATCTTTGTCCATCGCTCCTCTGTTTCCTGAATAATCCTACGCTGTTCCCTGATTTTTGCCTCCAAGTCCAAACCCTCCCATCTAGGTAAATAGGGGGGGGAAATCCCCCGCTCCCACCTCATCACAGGAGAAACCCATTGCCCCCTTGTCCCTGCCCAGGGGCCCTGCTGGGGAAGGAGATACCTGGGACCCCGCCCACCTGGACTTCTTTGGTGCAGTGGCCAGGTCTGGGACTGCACTGTTCTCTTTACGCCCAGGGAGAATCCTCCACGAGAGGTCTAGTGGTCTGCTCTCTCCCTGGGGCTCATTGTCCTGCTTGCTCATGCCGGCGCCTGCAGTCCGCGGCGCAGGCTCTGTCTCCCGCCTCCGCGCTTGGCTCCCGATGACTTCTTCTGGCCTTGCCCCCTGGCCGCAGTTGATTTTCCGGCGTGTGGCGGCTCTTCTCAGCATGCCGCCACCGCCGCTGCCACGCTGGCAGGCGCCGACCAATTCCTGGTCCAGCATGCCGGGCCTCAGGAGGTCCTCCTGGCCTGCTTGCCCCAGCACTCGTAACGTGGCCCACACTGCGTCACAGTCGGGCCCAACATCGTTCGGCGTCTACAACGACGGTAGGCAGCCAAAGGATACCCACGCTACCGCTACCCTTAATTAAAGCAACCCTAAGCTGCGACCCACTCCACAAGGCCCTGAATACCCTCCCTACCACTAACTTAAACCTACCCTACCCGGTGGTGCTAGGTGTCAGGAAGAGGCCGGATCCTCCCCTCCTGACACCTTTATAGCCCACCCTACTCCCGCCCCTTAACCCACTCCTTATGACCCCCTCCCCACCTTGTCCTTCCGGCCTGCTCGAAGTTCCCTGGGAGAAGACTGGTCTGTGACCTTCACTTCCCCGGGGGGCCGACATTGGCGAGCATGCAGCCAATCCGGACCACAAGCTTTTGTCCCATGTTCCCCTCTCATCCAGGAACACCGCCGTAATTGCTAGTTTAGGGTCGCAGTCTATCGGGATTCTGATCACCATCTCTAAATTACGGAAGACTGAGTTCCAGTACCTTTGTATCAACTGGCACTCCCATACAACTTGCATGAAGGTGCCTCTAGCCTGACTGCAAGGTACGTAGTCCGGGTTGCTGCCCCGCCCCATTCTCCACGGTCTGTCAGAGATGTAATACATTCTGTGGAAATATTTAAACTGGATTCATTTCAGGCGAGCCGGTATTACTAGTTCTCGGGCCGCCATTTTGGCCTCCGTCCACTCTTCCTCTTCCAAGGGCCCCAGATTTCTATGTAGGCTGGATATGCCCTTCCCTCCAATGGCAGTGATTGTGAGTCAGACTTCAAACTGGCTGTATTCTGAGAGCGCCACTGCACAGGTTTTGTATCTATCCAGTGCATGGCGAAGTAATAGATAAAGGAAAAACTACGATCTAGGTAAGTTGTATTTAGCGGTGAGATGTTCATAGGACATTATGAGCTTTGGCTGCCAGATGTCTCCTAGTTTAGAAATCCCCAACCTGTTCTAGTTCCTGAAATCCTGGAGCCCCACTTTTTCGGATAACTATGTGCTCATCCACAGCGGTGTCTCTCTGGTGAGCGCCCTCCACCACCTTAGCCACTGCAGTGCCTCTCTCCAGCTAATGATATGGATAGCTGTGAGGGCCAGGAGGTCGGTGGGGGTGGGAGGGTCTCCCCATAGGGCCAAGACCATGGTGCTTACCCAGTGAAAGAAGTCTGTTCGAGTCTCATGGACGAGTCCTCACAGTCCCCTAAGATCCAGTTGCTGATCATAAGCAGCTGGACTGCCCAGTAGTAAAAACTTATGTCTACCGCCACCAGTGCACCATTGTAGGGGGACTGTGTACATTTCTCTCAGGGCCGATCCTCCCCATATGTAACTATTGAAGCTAGCCTGCAAGGTTTTGAACCATTGAGAGGGGATCTTATAGGGGTAATGTTGCAGAACATAGAGCATTTGCGGCAGTGCCACCATTTAAAAGAGGGGTGTACACCCCATCATGTTCGGGGGAAGGAGCTCCAGCATGTTATATGTCCCGTACTTTTGAGTAGCAAAGGAGTGATATTACTTTCCCAGCATTCTACGGGAGGTCTCTGGATATGTACAAGTCCAGGTATTTGAATGCCTCGGTTGCATACCTGATCACCGGGGATCCCAGTAGCAGCTCCACGGGGTTGCCCACCACAGGGATTATAGCCGACGTTCCTCAGTTCACTTGCAGAGCTGCCACCTTGCCATAGACTTCTAACAAATGAATCAGCAGTGGGATCATTGGTTTGGGCATTGGACATCCCTCTCCCACCTCAGGGCACGTACTTGTGCATCCCTCCTTATCCACTCGGCCAGGGGATCAATAGTGAGGGTGAATAGGAGGGGGCAACGGGGGCAGATCTGTTGGGTGCCCCTGCCTATGTGGAAGTGCTGTGAGAAGACGCCGTTTACTTGGACCCTGGCCCAGAGTTTAGTGTGCAACAGCTTCACATAATTACAAAATCTGGGGCCGAAATTCATTCTCTCTAGGATGGCATGTAGGAAGGGCCACTCGACTGAGTCAAAGGCCTTCTCAAAGTCCAGTTGCATTATGGCTGTTTGTTCAGAAAAGGAATCCAGATGGGCTAGAGCCATGTTCGGCCTTCTAATGCAATGCCGGTTATCCCTGGTCAGCATGAAGCTGTTTTAGTCATTGTGCACCAGAGATCTCACCTGCTTGGTTAATCTATTTGTTCAGGCTTCCCCACTTATTTGGCTTCTGCATTATAAGATGCACAGGTGTGAGCGGCTTGTCTTGTTTGGGCAGGGCCACTACTGTGCCACCCCGGATGCCAAAGTAGAGGATTCCTTCAGTCTCCATTGCGTCTACCATTGCAAGGAGACACAGGATTAGTGTGGATGTAAACTTTTCAGGAATTCCATTGGGAATACATTTGGGCCCTGCACCTTCCTGGATTGAATCTCTTGCAAGGCTGCGAGCAGTTGCTCCACTGACAGGGGCCCATCCAGTTCCGCCCTGCTGTCTTGGAAGAGCTGCAGGGCTACCAGGTCTGCTGCTATTGGATTTTGTTGTTCTGCCCTACCCGGTGGGTTCAATTGATAGAGTCTCTCGTGTTACTGTGCAAACACTTCAGCTATTGCCGTGCCTCATGGTTCACCCTACCGTCTTGCCCACACACCCGTGGAACAAACCTATCTTCCATCGATTTAGTCGCTAGCCTATGCATCAGTTTCCCGGGCTTGTCACTGAATGCATACACTTTGGGGCCGATTCCGATCTCGGTCGGAGGCGCACCCAATAGCATTCGGTCGGGAAAAAAGCCATGCGAAAGCCTGTTTCCCGACCGATCCGTAGAGCACACCGAACGAGTAAGTACGATGCGCACAACAGCAAAGAATCCGGCCGAGCCGTACTCACCCAAACCAGGTCCTGTTCCCCGACCGAGGCGAATCCGGAAACGCCGAATCGAGTCGCACGGAAGGAAAAATGCAGCTCCGTCCAGCCGAACGAGTACGATGCGCTTTCCGTACGCGCCGAACCCGTCGCTACGCACGGCACGTCAAAGCATCCGGGAGAGGCGCACATAAGCTCCGATTCGCGCCACAACACGATCCACGGCTCCGAGATGAACACGCCAGCGACGAGGACGACGCGAAGCGACGAGGACGACGCGAAGCAACGAGAAGGACGAACGACACGAACCAACCTTGAATCCCTTCGTCCCGATCATACCAATATTCTATATTTACTACCGGAACAGGCACGGACGCGTACGGCGCAGAAGGTAAGCCAGACACCAACCACAAAACACATACAACACGTACACGACACATCACACACACACAGAGGGATGCAGAATATACTTACACCAGCAACAGCAGCACCATAGGGGCGGGATGCCCATCACCAATGCCACATATGCACACAGGGGCCTGAATGTGCACCACCACCCCTACCCAGGGGGGGCAGGATGCCTACCACTACTACCACCCTCACCCAGGGGGGGCTGGATGCCTACCACCACTACCACCCTCACCCAGGGGGGGCTGGATGCCTACCACTACTACCACCCTCACCCAGGGGGGCTGGATGCCTACCACCACCCTTAGCCAGGGGGGCTGGATGCCTACCACTACTACCACCCTTACCCAGGGGGCTGGATGCCTACCACTACTACCACCCTCACCCGGGGGGCTGGATGCCTACCACCACCCTTAGCCAGGGGGGCTGGATGCCTACCACTACTACCACCCTCACCCAGGGGGGCTGGATGCCTACCACTACTACCACCCTCACCCAGGGGGGCTGGATGCCTACCACCACCCTTAGCCAGGGGGGCTGGATGCCTACCACTACTACCACCCTCACCCAGGGGGGCTGGATGCCTACCACTACTACCACCCTCACCCAGGGGGCTGGATGCCTACCACCACTACCACCCTCACCCAGGGGGGCTGGATGCCTACCACCACCCTTAGCCGGGGGGCTGGATGCCTACCACTACTACCACCCTCACCCAGGGGGGCTGGATGCCTACCACCACTACCACCCTCACCCAGGGGGGCTGGATGCCTACCACCACCCTTAGCCAGGGGGGCTGGATGCCTACCACTACTACCACCCTTAGCCAGGGGGGCTGGATGCCTACCACTACTACCACCCTCACCCAGGGGGGCTGGATGCCTACCACTACTACCACCCTCACCCAGGGGGGCTGGATGCCTACCACCACCCTTAGCCAGGGGGGCTGATGCCTACCACTACTACCACCCTCACCCAGGGGGGCTGGATGCCTACCACCACCCTTAGCCAGGGGGGCTGGATGCCTACCACTACTACCACCCTTAGCCAGGGGGCTGGATGCCTACCACCACCCTTAGCCAGGGGGGCTGGATGCCTACCACTACTACCACCCTCACCCAGGGGGCCTGGATGCCTACCACTACTACCACCCTCACCCAGGGGGGCTGGATGCCTACCACCACTACCAGCCCTCACCCAGGGGGGGCTGGATGCCTACCACCACCCTTAGCCAGGGGGGGCTGGATGCCTACCACTACTACCACCCTCACCCAGGGGGCTGGATGCCTACCACCACTACCACCCTCACCCAGGGGGGCTGGATGCCTACCACCACCCTTAGCCAGGGGGGCTGGATGCCTACCACTACTACCACCCTTAGCCAGGGGGGCTGGATGCCTACCACTACTACCACCCTCACCCAGGGGGGCTGGATGCCTACCACCACCCTTAGCCAGGGGGGCTGGATGCCTACCACTACTACCACCCTCACCCAGGGGGGCTGGATGCCTACCACCACCCTTAGCCTGGGGGGCTGGATGCCTACCACTACTACCACCCTCACCCAGGGGGGCTGGATGCCTACCACCACCCTTAGCCAGGGGGGCTGGATGCCTACCACTACTACCACCCTTAGCCAGGGGGCTGGATGCCTACCACTACTACCACCCTCACCCAGGGGGGGCTGGATGCCTACCACCACCCTTAGCCAGGGGGGGCTGGATGCCTACCACTACTACCACCCTTAGCCAGAGGGGCTGGATGCCTACCACTACTACCACCCTCACCCAGGGGGGGCTGGATGCCTACCACTACTACCACCCTTAGCCAGGGGGGGCTGGATGCCTACCACTACTACCACCCCCACTCATAGGATGGACAATGCATGACACAACCAGCACACCACAACCTAGGGAATGCAAGAAGAAGACATCCCCCCAACACCATGACAAGCGTGTGTAGACTGTGTCAAATGCCTACAACACCGAACATGACTTTGAACATACAATGTGACCCCCTAGCACATGTGCCACACATATATGTGTGTGGCACCCACAATGCAAGCAGGCCATGACCATTGTGGCAATGGGGTCCAAACCCCATCATCACAGTGACCAAAATGTAAGTGTGGGGTCCATAGCTGAAGCACATTTTGAACATTGTGGCAATGGGGTCTAAACCCCCATCAGCACAGTGACCAAAAGGTAAGTGTGGGGTCCATAGCTGAATCACATTTTGAACATTGTGGCAATGGGGTCCAAACCCCCATCATCACAGTGACCAAAATGTAAGTGTGGGGTCCATAGCTGAAGCACATTTTGAACATTGTGGCAATGGGGTCTAAACCCCCATCATCACAGTGACCAAAAGGTAAGTGTGGGGTCCATAGCTGAAGCACATTTCGAACATTGTGGCAATGGGGTCCAAACCCCCATCATCACAGTGACCAAAAGGTAAGTGTTGACAAAGAAAGAGGTGCAACTGCCAAACTTCATGGATGATTCCTGGTCACAGAACAACAAACACATCAGTGGCAAAGTAGTGCTTGTGTCCCATTGCAACATAAATTGGGGGAGCCAAATACTGCAGTGCAAATAAGACATACCTTTGGCCATGTGCAGACAAACAACACCCATGGGGGCTGACACCGTCAACAATCATCAATGACACAATGACAGAAGTGACCATCAGAATGCAGACCCACATATTTGCACCAATGGGCACACACATGCAGATACTCTGTGGAGACTGCAGATGTGAGGTGAACAGATACCATACCATGGCAGCAATGGGACACACAAACCATGATCATTGTGCTGACCGATGACCTAGGAGTCCCAGGGACAGCAGGGGAAACCCACCAAACTACATACAGCCAATGGCACACCCAAGGTATGCCAATGCAGTGGTGCAGATGCACAAACACAAACAGGCAGACCCACACTGCACATCATACACAACAGGTGAGGGGGGGTGCCAGTGTCCCCAGGCAACCACACAACACATGAGGAGACCTGAATACCAATCATACAGATGTGCATACAGTGCCACACAAAGGTAACTCATGGATCCAAATCCCCTATGTGGGCAAGCAGGCATTGTCAGATGAGAGGGAGCACAAATCACACATGTCACACAGGCACGTAGGGACAGCAACTGACACAGCAAGACACAGACACACCACAGCACCACCCCCAGGACCCCCACAATGTGGTGACCCTGGGCTGCATTACAATCCCACTGTGATGACAAAGCTAAATGTGGTTCACACTGTGAACCACAGTCATGTGTCCTGAGCAACTAACTACCATCACACCTACACAAGCACAAATCAAACAGCATGGCCAGTAAGCCAAGGCCAACATGGAGGCAGGGGCCTAGCCGGGCAACAACTCTCATCTGCACACACTCAACACCACACCCCTCGACCTCCAACAATGTGCAGCAGTGAAGCACACATGCACTGGTGACATTGCACATGCACCCATGACTATTCCAGGGTGGTGGGTGGGAACCAAGGTGCAGAAACACATCACACATGGACACTCAACAAGACTCCTGAATGTCTGACACACTGCACACTACGCTGTACATGGACATGACGGCAATACCACACCAACCAATGGGATCCCAGCCACAGTCACACACCAATGAAGAAGCCAAGGTCACCCACAAAGAACACACATAGACAACAACCAACATTGCAGCCCGGACCCTGAGGAGTGCCAGCAGTCACACACACAACGTGTCACAATCACTGAAAGATAACACAAACTGGAAATCACATGACAGGGGCAAACAACAAGTGCCAAGGGGAAACCTGACTGTGACCCATCTGCGTCTGCACACAAACTCAGCCCTGACAGCAAACACACCTATGGGTGACACCCTGATGACCAGTAATGTGCCATGCACCCACATCACAGAGAACCCAGGGCGAAGACTTTGGGGGAACATAGGTCAACTCAGCTAGCATCACAAACAGGTACAACACTAGGGATCACAGCATGCACAGCTAAACGGAAGTGAACACACAGACATGCACATACAACACACACCTTGGGCGCAGGCAATGTCACAGGAGTACACACTGCCATGAGGGGACTCCACTCCTGTGTGAGGAAAGCTGTGCCATATGTTGCCTCAGTAGGGCCCCATCATGTCAGCTGAGCACTTGGTCACACAATCAACAATTAGCACCAAATGAGGGCTCCCGTAACATCAGCCTGGTCATGGAAGTGCCAACGGAATCATCAGCACAGATCCAACACACTTGTATAGCAATGTTGCACTGACAACACAGATGAGTCCTTCCCCATTGATGCCCAAACCTGCATGTCCACTGGAGATGGCCACACGGTCAGGGAAGTAGACGAATTGAACAATGGCAGGCACAACAGATGTGCAGGGGTGGAAGCCACAGATGTGAAATAGGCAATCTAAGTAGGAAATCCCATTGCCAAATACTGAACACATGACACCCTCAGATGCTGCTATGGATGAGATGTATACACCACAGGATAGGACACATTCCCCCTGGACCACATGGGTTCCTGCACAGTAACACTTCATTATCATGAGACCAAATATCACCATCACTGCAGCAAGGGCATGGTTAGCATCATCAACATCATGTACATCAGAAGCAAAAGCACTAGAGAACATAAAGTTGCTTTATTCAGCATATGTGGCATTAAAAGTAGAAGTCCAGTAGAAAATAAACAAAGGCCAATGGCCAGTCCATCAACAAAGTCACAAGTGGGTGACAGTGGCAGATGCCACCCTACACATGCCTGCACAAAACCAGGGACAATCCACTAGGAGGGGCAACCGGGGGTAGGCCAGGCACCGCAGGGACAGGATCAGGGCTCACCAGGAGGAAGCAGGGAAGGGGTGGTGGGTGCTGGAGAGCCACTGACAACTGCAGTGGAGGTGTCTGACATGGTGTGTGCCGGCACAACTGGGGGGCATGGCTCAGATGTTGTGGGTGCCGGCACGACTGCAGTGGACCCTGCAGATGGAGTGGACAGGTCCGCCACTGCAGTGCCCAAGTCAGACAGGGTGGTAGTGGACTCCACTGCAGTGCCTACCACCAGGGGAGGAGAATGGGGAACAGGCAAGGTGGGCTGGACAGAGGGGGAGGACACCCTCACCACATCAGTGGCACAGACAAGCGCAGCGGGGGTGTGTGGTGCCGGGAGAGCAAGTGGCAGGGGGAGAAGGCCGGATCCTCTTGGGGATGGTATATCTGTGGGTGGGGGAACCTGGGGCAGGGTGTGGTGGGGGCACCTGTGGAGTGGGGGCCTGAGGGATGGAGGAAGGAGACCTGGTGCTTGAGCTGCAGGGCGGTGGTGGGGTCTTGCTCTTACCACTCCGGGGGGAGTTGCGGGTGGGGGCCTCAGTCTGTCTGTGCCTGGGGGAGGGTGTCCGGGGGCGAGGGGCACTCTGCTCCGTGTGGGGGCTTCCTCTTCCCCCTGGATGCTGGAGTAGCTGGATCGGAGGGGAAGAGGCCGAGGTCACTGAGGAAGAGGCGCTGGGTCTTTGGGGTTGCAGGTGAGGCAAGGGAGGGTGCTTTGGAGGGAGAGGCAACTGAGGACTGCGCAGTGCCCGTGGATGCGTGTGTGTGTACCAGGGCCCCATCCCCTGTGAGTCTGGTTTCAGTCCCCTGACTGTGCGTGCGTGTGCGTTTTGTTTGTGGCGTGTGTGTCTGTGTGCTGGACGTGTGTGTGCTGGTGTGTGCCTGTGCCAGTGTGTGTGTGCTTGGGACGGGTAAGGTGCTGGGGAGTGTGGATGGAGCAGAGGCAGGAGGGGTGAGGGACTGTCTGAGGAGGGACACTGCTGCCGTCAGGGAGGAGTCCATGGACCTATTGCCCCTCTGTAGGTCAGACATGCCCGATGAGATGCCCTCCATGAACAACACCAGCTGAGTCAACAGAGCGGTGTGCGCATGGAGGACACTCAGCATGGCTGTCTGCCCTACATGGAGCTGGCGAAGGAGGTACACAGACTCCTCACTCAGGGCAGCAGGGGACACAGGGGCAGGGGTGCGGTGCCTGGCCCAAAGGAGACACGCTCCCGAACATGGGAGCCTCCACGGACCTGGGGAATGGGAGCCGATGGGAGGGCGGTGGTGGTGCTGGTGGTGGCAGGGACAGCTACACTAGCTGGGGTGTGGTGGCTGCTGACACCCGCCTCCATAAGGGAGTCATCATCCGAGTTGCTCTGGTCCTCAGCTGAGGTGGATGGTGCTGAGGACTCCTCAGTGTGGCTCCCCTCGCCCTCCGTGCCACTGGGTCCCTCCGACCACTCCTCGGCTGCTGACCCAGTCTGGCTCTCTGGCTCCTCCTGGTCCGTGGAGCTGTCCCCTTCCGTGGCCGTGGATGTATCTGCAAACAATGGGGAAACAGTCAGACATCAGTCACCTGCACCAAACGCACACACCACTGTGAGCACAGCACATTACAGAGCAAGCCCTGGCATCATTAGTTGTACATTGCTAAAAGTGCCCTAACTGAACAGGAGAAGCCAATTGTCAGTCTGATGCCAAGCATGGCACTCACATCCCACATGGCCTTGCACCCATCTGTCTGGTGTCTGTTGGATTGCAACACCCCAGTGTGGACACATGCACCAAGTACACAGTAGTTGGACAGTGCAGAGGACACGGTGTGGCATGTGGACATGCACACATCACAGCTCTTGCCACTGAGTCAGTACAGGTTTCCGGATGAAAGGGATGCCCAGAGTCAAATAGGAAATGCATGTGATGCATACCAGCGACAGACACCATGATGCACCCATGTCCTGATAGCCATCGCCACAATGGTGTGCATGTAGCACATGTCACTCCCCTGCAGGACCACCAATAAGTTGACACATGCCATGGCAGAGGCATGACTGCTAAGTCATACATCACTGTCTCAGTGATGTATGACTTAGCAGCCAGACAACAACACTATGCACTGTGTCACAATAGTAGGTCATGGGGAATGCAAGTCCTGGAGCTGCACAAGTGCACATGTACATCCCCCACACAACACATCATCTTAACCCTCATCTGTCCAGGTCATACCTATTGGACATATGGGAGACCTGTGACACTACCCTCTGAACCTGAGCCCCTCACAATCTGCTGTGAATGGGGAACAGCTGCCTGAACTTCACATTCGCATACCCCAGTCTGCACGGGCAGCTGATCAAACACCTATGTGACACACAAGTATCGTCTCCTATGGTCACATCTCCAGGGGCATGCTGAGCCCCTACCAAGAAACACCCCAGCAGTCCTGGCAACTAATCCACAGCACACAGAGGCAGACACCTGAGGGGTCAAATCACTGCGCACAATGTGTCAGCTGATACACGGGAGTGGGAGTACAGAGTGCATTGCATGGCCTGGAGTAGGCATGACTGTCCTGCTCCACATGAATGAGGGATGAGCCCTGGACAGTGGATAGCTGGCTATGTATGTGTGACACACGTAATCTGCACACTCCTGGGGCCCAAACATTGTTCCCACCCGCTGCATGGGCGTGTGCCACATACCCCAGGCACATGTGGTGGCTCAGCTCAGCAAGTTGACCGCATATCAAAGCAACACGCAGATTACATGTCCGAACACAGGCGTTGTGTGAACAATGGACCCACCCATGATGCCCACAACAGAGTTAGGGAAACAGATGCTGTCCCCCACCTTTAGTGAAGCAAACTGCAAGGACACAGTCCCAAGTGACACAATTCCCTGAATGTAAGGGCCACACCTGGGTATCAGATGAGCAGTGGGCAGTGCACAATAGAGGGACATGGCTCCTGGACAACATGACTGCTGCACTGTGGCAGTTGAACCAGGCCAGAGGAGGGCACAAAGCATGTAATACAGAGTTCACAGTGCAGTCTTTGACTCACCCCCTCCTTGCTGCTGTCTGGCCTTCAGCTGCCCATCCAGGTCTGGAAACACCACCGCCAGGATCTGGAGCATGTGGGGGTCAGGGTCCGTGTTCCGCCCCTCCTGCGAGGAGGCGACAGCTTCAGCTGGACCCGTGCAATCCTCCGGGTCCAGCCCCGAAGGTCCTGCCACCTCTTCTGGCAGTTGCGGATCCGGCGCTTGTAGACCCCCACGGACCGGACGGCCCGGACGATGTCCTTCCAGATCTCCTGCTTCCGATGGGCATTAACCTGTCAGGATGACAAAGTGAAAAGGCCATTACTACACATGCAACATATCCGTGCATGACACAGTTGTATATACATGTCTCAATCACAGGGGCACATGATGTACACAGGCAGTGCAAAGCTGCCCATGGACAGTTTGCCAGACGTCACTACATGGTATCATTGCATGGGAAGTAAAACCTTGTTCAAATGCACTGTCACTGCACCATACCTGTCCAGTGCATGTCACTACACACTATGGGGGGTGACAACTACTCAGTGAGCCTGCTAGCCAGTGGCGTGCAGACTTTCAGCCTTGCTAGTCAGACAATATGCACATTCAGAAAGGCAGTGCACAGAACACTCACCTGCTCCCCTGGTGTCCAATACAGCTTGCTGTACTGTGGAAGTAGGCCGTCCAGCAGGGCCTGGTTCTCCTCAAGGCTGAAGGCTGGGGCTCTCTCCACAGTACGTGCCATTGCAGGGTCCAGAGGGGCAGAGACAGCAGCAGTGCAGTGGCAGATGTCGTCCTGGAGCATGTAGTGCAGGCAAGTGAGCTCCCAGGGGAACAGCCAGCAATATATATGTGCTGGAGAGGCAGATACTGTCCCTTGTGTCCAAAGTGATAGGTCCAAGTCGTTTGCATCTTCTGAATCTGGCCAATCCATGGAATAGCAGCACCAAAACACGCCCACAGCATCCTTCAAATCTTCAACTTCATGACATACATGATTTTGCAACATTGTTGTGGGTGACCAACTGATTTTCCAGCAACCGACTCGTTCGAAATTCGAAACGCGTCCGTTGCCAGGCAAGCCCATTGTCAATGGGTGCGCACCGATCGGTCCATTGCGGTACAACGCGTACAGGGGTACAACGCGTACCCGCACACATTGAATGCAATGGGCCGGCCGGGGGCACCGACCGGTCCATTGCAGTACAACGCGTACAGGGGTACAACGCGTACCCGCACACATTGAATGCAATGGGCTGGCCGGGGGCACCGATCGGTCCATTGCAGTACAACGCGTACAGGGGTACAACGTGTACCCGCACACATTGAATGCAATGGGCCGGCCGGGGGCACCGACCGGTCCATTGCAGTACAACGCGTACAGGGGTACAACGCGTACCCGCACACATTGAATGCAATGGGCCGGCCGGGGGCACCGATCGGTCCATTGTAGTACAACGCGTACAGGGGTACAACGCGTACCCGCACACATTGAATGCAATGGGCCGGCCGGGGGCACCGTCCGGTCCATTGCAGTACAACGCGTACAGGGGTACAACGCGTACAGGGTACAACGCGTACAGGGGTACAACGCGTACCCGCACACATTGAATGCAATGGGCCGGCCGGGGGCACCGATCGGTCCATTGCTGTTCAACGCATCACTGTACATGTGACTGGCATATGTCAGCATGCCTGTCTCAGATGGACATATGCCAGCCACAGATAGCTCCCAGGGAGTGAGGGGCACACCTACATCACGACAGCCTGTCCAAACTTTATCATAAGGCATGTAAGGCTGCATTTCCTATTGTGTGTATGTTGGTGTACATGTTGTCCTGTGGGTGTCACATGTGGGCAGCCACCCCCAGGCTGTGCACGTGTTCATGGGGACAGGATCCTGGGTGTTACGTGTACATGACCACTGTGATGTGCAACTGTTCATATCTGTGCATGTGCCATGGTCACATTTCATGGTGGTGTATGTGTATGTCATGTCACATACCCCGTGAGTCCCATGTGGGACGGTATGTTTGAGCCAGGGTGCCCCAGTGGCACAATAGTGATGGTCCTCCACAGTCTTTGTGCATGTAGTGTTTACAATGTCTCTGATTTCATGTGCACAATGGGAGACAGTCTCCACATCCAGGTTGTGTGTGCATGGACTTTGATGTTGTGCGTGTGTGTGTCACAGACGTCCATGTCTGTCCTGCCGTGGCAAGTGGGACCACTACCTGTGGGGGTCATGGTTGTTTTGCTGTGGTGTATACATGATACTCCATGTAATGCCAGTGTCCATGTGGCAATACAGGGTCCCTGGGAATGTACCTGTCGTTGAGCTGTGGTGCCTGGGGCACATCTGTCCTCACATGTCACTGTGGGGGGTGATTGTGACACGGCAGCAGGAGATGGGAACTGTGACACGGCCTCATGATATCCAATGGGCCAACCTGGGACTAATTGATGCCACCTGTTGGACCGTGTTGACAGATGTTGGCCATGTATGTACCATACATGTCCTTACGGAACTGCACACTTCATGTAGTTGTGCCTCATAATGATGTATGTTGGGATATTGAGTGTGTTCAATGCCGCATATGTGGGGTGACTGACAATCTTGCTTACTTCTCCTCTGCACTGCAGGGCTCCTGCTGTCCATCGACCATTCCCAGACCTGGCAACGATGGTGGAACGGGACAGCATCCGACGGTACCGCTTCACCAGGCAGCTGATTGAGGATTTGGCAGTGCAGTTGTCCCCACATTTGCAGCCTGGCCGGCCGTATCCTACAGCGCTGACCCCCAAGGTGAAGGTGATGGCAGCCCTACACTTCTTTGCCACCGGTACCTTCCAACATACTGTGGCGACTGCTGGTGGGATGTCACAGACCATGTTGAGCCGTGTGCTCCGCGATGTTTTGGCGGCAATGTTGCTATTCCTGAACCGGTACATCTATTTCCCTAGACTGCGACGACTCACTGACGTGAAGAGTGACTTTTATGCCCTGGGGAGGATGCCGCATGTCATTGGCTCCATTGATGGGACACATGTGGCTTTGGTACCACCACAGGCCCAGGAGCAGGCCTACAGGAACCGCAAGCACTACCACTCGGTCAATGCACTGGTGGTGTGTCTTGCAGACATGACCATCACACACGTGTGTGCCCGTTACCCTGGTTCAGCACACGATGCCTTTGTGATGAGGAGTAATCGCATCCCCAGGATGATGGCACAGATGCAGAACCAGCGTGCCTGGCTTGTCGGTGTGTACTGACTTTGTGCCATTGTGTGTGATCTGATCTGTAGTATTCCGCCCACTTTTCCAAGTCAGCTAATGTGCACTTGTCTGTCCGTAGGTGACTCGGGATACCCCAACATGCCGTGGTTGCTGACACCCCTCAGGAACCCTGTGACACCAGCCCAGATGCGCTACAATGAGGCACATGGTCGGACCAGGAGAGTGATTGAGCAGACATTTGGTCTCCTGAAGAGCCGCTTCCGCTGCCTGGACAAGACCGGAGGGTCCCTCCCATATGCCCCTGCGAAAGTGTGCAAGATTATCATCGTCTGCTGCATGCTCCACAACCTGGCAGTGCGGAAGGAGTTGCCTCTCATCCAGGATGACAATGACCAACATCCGCCACCTGTGGAGGATCCTGGCCTGGACCACGATGCCAGTGACGATGATGATGATGATGATGATGATGGTGATGTCCGCACACAGCTCATCACCAACTTCTTTAGCTGAATGTGATATCCTGAGGTGTCATGTCAATGATGTGAGTTGGCATGATGTGTAGGTGGTGCTCTGGTGCTGTTGGAGTGTGTCCATGGGCTACTTGACTGGATGTGTGTTGCGATGTGTGCTTACAGGTGGGCTGTACTCCCCAACAGTGTTGACATGCTAACTTGGTTCTGGGTGGGTATCTTGTAACATGTATTGTGCATGAGTTTTGCTGTTCTGTCCTGTACTCCATTGCTTTTGACTGTGTGTCATTTCTGTCCTTCACAGGGTACTTTCAGATTCGTTTGGTCAACTGTGTCCACCGACGACGTGATTGCACTTCCAGGCTGGTAGCTGTTGTGTCCCTACAGGTGATGTGCGCCACACCCATGGACTTCCTTCCGTCTACAGTTGTTGACTGTGTGCCCGCTGCCAGGTGGGATTACCTTGCATCTGTAGTGGTCACGACATGTTGCAACTGTGTAATAAACCTGTGCTTCACTTTGTGATGTGCGTTGTCTGTGGTCACACATTTGACTGCCATTTGCTTACTGCACCTGTGGGCTACTTGACTACAACTGGGAATGGGTGTGGTGTCTGTGCATTGCACCGTCTTCCCTGCCAACATCAGTGTAGGCAATGAGTCAGATGGCCTAGGTGTGTATGTGTTGTGTAGCCCTGGTGGTGTGTCTCCCTCATATGTGTCACGTTGCCTTTACTCACATGCCTGTGTTGTCCTTGCTGTTGCAGTTCGCATACACAGTGTAATTTTGCAGTTCATCATCCCCATAACAGCACCCACGTTGGAATCACAACAGAGGCAAGTATGGTGTATTAGTGTGTTTATTGTGATACATTTGTGTGAATAGTGCATAGGATGGGTAGTGCTGTACATAAATCTTGCAATCCAAAGTTCCTAGGTGAATTGAAAGTCCTGGTAGACAGAATCCCCAGTATCGGGGCCACAGTTGTCTGACACATTGGTCCAACTTGTACTCCCCATGCAATGTGTGGGAGTAGTGTTGCTGTCAACAGGGTGAACAGTCTGTGCACAAAGGTGAACATCCAGAACAGGTTCAGGCTTCCTGGGAGTTGCGCTTGGCCATCGGCCTCTCACTTGCCCCTCCTCGGACGACCCCTCTTCTTGGGGGGGGCCCTCAAGTACAGGCTGCTGCGGTGCAGGGGACTCTCCGCCAGAGTCATCCTCCCTCCCTGTGGCAGTTGCAGTTTGTTCGGCACCAGATGTTGTTGGCACACAGGGAGGTGTGGACTGGTTGCTGTTCATCTGGCGGAGGCATTGTAAAATGTCCCTGTGCACCGCCGTCATCTCATGCAGTGCATCCCATTTGGACTCCACGCGGGACATGTGTGAGTCCACGCGGGACATGTGTGACTCCATGTGGGACATGTGGGAGTCCAAGCGGGCATGATGGGCAGCCTGCTGCTGTTTCATGTCTCTGAGGAGCCCCACTACCTGGCTGAGGTCTCCGGTGCTGGACTGGTACGCATCAGCTATGCGTACCAGTTGTGGGTCATCATGCACACCAGCAACCTCTGCAAGCAGCGACCTCTGTATCCCACCCCTCCCACCACCCCTGCTGACATGTGCAGTGTGTGCAGTGGCACGCACAGATGACCCTGTCCACCTTGGGGGTTGGTGGTGGTGGTGGTGTCCATGGCCCCAGGTTGGTCCAGGGTCCCTGTGCTGGTGTTGCTCCTTGTTCTGTCCATGTCGGCAGGGCTGGTATTTGTGGTGACAGTCGTTGGAGGGGTGGGTGCAGGGGGTGCAGCTGGTGGTCCTGCTGGTGCTGCAGCTGGTGGTCCTGCTGGTGCTGCATGTAGACTTGCACCGGATGTGCCAGGTTGGTCTTCATCGTCCGAGGAGGACAGAGGCTGTACGACGCCAGTGAGCTCCGCATCCTCTTGAGCCTGGGACTGGGACTCCTCAGCGTCTGCTACTGTGTCCCCATCATCACCTGTTTTTGGGAGACACACACAATGTATGTTATGTTTCTGCAGGCATCAATGGTTGACACACATGACAGTTGTGACTGTGCCTCTGGGTGCGGGCCTGTACATTGCATTGTCCTAAGTCGTCACAGTCAGGGGTTGATATTGGTGTGGCACATTGTCCTGCATTATCTGGGCATTTCTATGTATTTTTTGGGGTGTGAACATGGTCTGCATTGCTTGTGTTTGGTTGACAGCCGGCCCTCCTTCCCACCCACCCAGCCAGTCAGTTATCCCACCATGGAACGTGCTTGCATTGCAGGGAGTGGAAGTTGTCTCTCAGGATGTCAGTCAGTGGTGTCCTGCTGTTTGTTGGTGCACAGTTGCCAGCAGGGCCTTGTGCTCCCCACAGCAGTAGCCAGTGTCAGCCATCTTGTGAGTCCTTCTCCACTCCTTGTGATGTGAGCATGGTTCAGGGTGGTGTTGATGGGACAGTTGTGGGGGTGAGCTATGTCTGTGACTACGACTCCCATCATGCTATTGCCTCCACCCCACTTCCCAGTATTCCCATACTTACTTGCTTTTGTTGGGAGTTCAGTGTGTGTGGGTGTGAGAGCAATGGCAAGATGGCTGACAGTGGTGTCCTGCTGTTGGTTGGTGTGCAGTACCCAGCATGCCCTTGTGCTCCCCACGACACAGCAACAGTGTCAGACATCTTTGATGGGCCTTTCCACTCTCTGTGGGATGTGCATGCGTGAGTGTGAGCTTGCTGGGCCATGTGGTGGGGGATGTAGAGCTGTGACTACGACTCCCATCATGCTATTGCCTCCACCCCCCTTCCCAGCATGCCCATGCTTCCTTCCTTTTGACTATGCTTCCCTGTGGGGTGGGCTGGCTGTGCTGACAGGATGGCTGGGAGTGTTGTCCTGGCAGTTGTTTTGCTAAAAGTCCCAAGAGTGGCCCTGTGCTTCACACAACATAACCCAGGGTGGTGGTTCTTTGTGGGATCTTGTGTTAGGATGGGGGGCATTGCATTCTACCAGGTGGGTTCTGTGGAGTTTGTGTTGGGGGGTGTGTGAGGGGAGGTGCTTGTGACTATGGTTAGTGCTGCAAGTCCTCCTTCCCACCCACCCAGCCAGCCAGTTATCCCACCATGGAACGTGCTTGCATTGCAGGGAGTGGAAGTTGTCTCTCAGGATGTCAGTCAGTGGTGTCCTGCTGTTTGTTGGTGCACAGTTGCCAGCAGGGCCTTGTGCTCCCCACAGCAGTTGCCAGTGTCAGCCATCTTGTGAGTCCTTCTCCACTCCCTGTGATGTGAGCATGGTTCAGGGTGGTGTTGATGGGACAGTTGTGGGGGTGACCAAGATCAGTGACTACGACTCCCATCATGCTATTGCCTCCACCCCCTTCCCAGCATGCCCATGCTTCCTTCCTTTTGACTCTGCTTCCCTGTGGGGTGGGCTGGCTGTGCTGACAGGATGGCTGGGAGTGTTGTCCTGGCAGTTGTTTGGCTAACAGTCCCAAGAGTGGCCCTGTGCTTCACACAACATAACCCAGGGTGGTGGTTCTTTGTGGGATCTTGTGTTAGGATGGGGGCATTGCATTCTACCAGGTGGGTTCTGTGGAGTTTGTGTTGGGGGTGTGTGAGGGGAGGTGCTTGTGACTATGGTTAGTGCTGCAAGTCCTCCTTCCCACCCAGCCAGCCAGATATCCCACCATGGAACGTGCTTGCATTGCAGGGAGTGGAAGTTGTCTCTCAGGATGTCAGTCAGTGGTGTCCTGCTGTTTGTTGGTGCACAGTTGCCAGCAGGGCCTTGTGCTCCCCACAGCAGTAGCCAGTGTCAGCCATCTTGTGAGTCCTTCTCCACTCCCTGTGATGTGAGCATGGTTCAGGGTGGTGTTGATGGGACAGTTGTGGGGGTGACCAAGATCAGTGACTACGACTCCCATCATGCTATTGCCTCCACCCCCTTCCCAGCATGCCCATGCTTCCTTCCTTTTGATTCTGCTTCCCTGTGGGGTGGGCTGGCTGTGCTGACAGGATGGCTGGGAGTGTTGTCCTGGCAGTTGTTTGGCTAAAAGTCCCAAGAGTGTCCCTGTGCTTCACACAACATAACCCAGGGTGGTGGTTCTTTGTGGGATCTTGTGTTAGGATGGGGGCATTGCATTCTACCAGGTGGGTTCTGTGGAGTTTGTGTTGGGGGTGTGTGAGGGGAGGTGCTTGTGACTATGGTCAGTGCTGCAAGTCCTCCTTCCCACCCAGCCAGCCAGATATCCCACCATGGAACGTGCTTGCATTGCAGGGAGTGGAAGTTGTCTCTCAGGATGTCAGTCAGTGGTGTCCTGCTGTTTGTTGGTGCACAGTTGCCAGCAGGGCCTTGTGCTCCCCACAGCAGTTGCCAGTGTCAGCCATCTTGTGAGTCCTTCTCCACTCCCTGTGATGTGCGCATGGTTCATGGTGGTGTTGATGGGTCAGTTGTGGGGGGGGCAATATGTGTGACTGTGACTCCCATGATGCTATTGGCTACACTGACTTGGCCAGCATACACAGAATTCCTTCCTTTGAGTGGTCTTCACTGTATGTTGGTGTTGTTGTGGTGGCTACATGTCTGGATGTGTTTGTTAGTTCTATTTGTGCCACTGCCTAGCTGTAGTTGTAGTTGTGTTTGTACATGTGATGGCACAGTTGGATGTGACTTTTTGATGGCATGTGTTGTGTTTATCTGACTGACATACACATTTTGGGATGATTCTGTTCTGGTTGCTGTGTAATTGCTATGAGTGCATGGTTTGACTCTCCCTTGACAGTGATGTGTGTGTGTTTTGTGGCAGTATATTGTGTACATTTGTTGTGTACTCACCAGGCTCTGGGATGTCCTCTAGTCCATATACGCTCACTGGCGGAAGGATGGCCCGCACCTTCTCCTCCCAGGGCCTGAGGTATATTGGCTTGGCAGGAGGGCCACTGCCGGTGTGTTGGCTGTTGATGTAGTCTTTTTAGCAGGTCCCGTACCCTCCTGCGCACGTCATACCACCTGTTCTGGATGTCGCTCTTTGTGCGCCGACATGGTGATTGTGCGTTCACCCTGTTGATGATCCTCTCCCACATCTTGGTTTTCTGGGAGATGGGGGTCTGTTGGACCAGTGTGCCAAACAGCTGTGGCTCTACCCTGAGGATCTCGTCTACCATGACTTCCAATTCACAATCTAGGAACTTGGGATTCTTCTTGGGGGGCATGGTGATGGGTGGTGATGGTGAGTGATGTGTGTGTTGGTGTGCAGGTGAGGGTGTGTGAATGTGTTTTGCTGGGTGTATGTGAGGTAGGTATTTGTTGGTGTGCTGATGGTGTGTGGCTTGTGTGAGGGATGAGCTGTGGGTGTGTGGTTGCTTTCTCTTGGGTGCTGGCAGTGGAATGGCATTTGCAAAGGCTCATGGTTGTGACTTGTGTCCTTTATATGGGTGGAGTTGTGGGTGTGTCTTTGTTCTCTGTCCCCACCCCCCCAGTATTTATTGGCTTGGTAATTGCTTGTTTGGCCTTTTTTTGTGTGATTTTTCCTTTGTACTGTCTGTGTATGTTGGAAACGTTCTTGTGACCGAGTCGGACCCTGCATTTGTCTCATACGGTCTTCTCCGTTTCGTTCACGCTGTGTATGTGCAGTTTTCTATGCTGCGTACGCGTCGGTCGCGGTGTTTTGTGTTGCTTCGGCTCGGTTTTGTATGCGTGTCGGTCGTACGGCTTGGCCTCCGTCCGACTCGCTCGTGGTTTTCGCGCCTTGCATCGTACTTTGCGGTTTGGAGTTCGCGTGTACGTTTCGGTCGGATTTGTTCCGGGTGCCTGTCGGTCGGTTGGATTCGCCTGTTTTTCCGACAGGATTGCTGTTTTCAGTGCGGCTCGGTCGGTCGACTTGGGTTCGGTACGTGTCGGTCGGATTTTGCACGCCTTGCATCGTACTTGTCGTGTCGGGCGCCACAGGTACGTGTCGGTCGGTATTATTTCCGGATCCGAGTCGGTCGGTGCTTTTTCCGGCCCGAATCGGAATCGACCCCTTTATGTTTGTATTCCGACAGGGTTGCCCTTGCTCTCCCCAGCAGTTAGTTTCTGCCTAAATGCCTCCCTATCCACCTCAAGGCGACAATTGTTTAGTCGTCTCCCATTTGAGCTGGGTGGTGTTCCAGTTCCCAAATCTGCCTTTCCAAGGACGTGATTTTTTTTTCTTTATCTTTTTTCCTTCCTGCTATATATCCTATTATTTACCCTCCTGAGGACTGACTGCTTTCATAGCCACCCATAGTGTGTTTGGGGAGACATATGGGGTGGAATTTACTTATAGAATTCTATTTATTCCTTGAGATGTGCCTGGAACCAAGAATCCTTTAATTACCCGGTCTGTAGGCCCTAGTGCATGCTAGATCTGTGTGTCCCTAGCCCCATTGTAAACTCAATCAGTGAGCGATCAGACAGCACCCTCGGTTGAATTTTGTCCTTCAACACCGTTAGAGTATCCGCGGGGGAAGGAAGAAGTAGTCTAGTCTTGAGTGTGTCTGTGTGATTGGGAGTAATAAATGTACTCTCGTGCCTTTGTATTCCTAACTCTCCAGAGGTCGCTGAGCCCAAAGGATTTAGCCTGTGATTTGTGTGCCTTACCGTTCCAGCCCCGCCTTGTGTGTCAATTTGTGGGTGCATAACGTCGTTGAAATCACACTCTATTATGAGTTCAACATCTGCGGCTGATGCTATGACTTGCATCACTGTAATTGTAGCTGCCCGTAGGGTTGGTGGGACGTTCACAGTCACCGTCATCCATGGTCGCCGATGCAGAGAACCAATGACAATGATGTACCTTCCCATAGTGTCCAGGAGGACCTCTGTAACCATCAGGGGGAAGGTTTTATGTAACAGGATAGGCACCCTTCTGGAGCCCCTAGTGAATCCTGAGAGATACACCCATTTGAATCCACGTCGGGCTAGAAAGATGCCCCTATTCCCAAGTATGCGTGTCTCCTGTAGCAGGAGGACCACTGGGGCCAGCTTATGCACCTGTCTGAGGATTGCTGTCTGTTTTATTTTGTCCAGCAGACCATTTACGTTCCAAGTCGTTATTTAGTAGTGTGTGGTGCTATCATCAATGGTCATAGTGGGTCATCTGACATGTGCATCTGAGCCTTGGGGATGTGTCCCACACATGGTGTAGTGTGGCCTCTAGAACTAGACTGATTGTTCCCAACTGTCCTTGCAACTGGATCCCTCCCATCACTTCAAATTTGGAAGCAGCTGTCGCACTATAAAGAAACATGCCCATTAAAAAAAAAAAATAACAGAAGGAAACAATCACCAGTCTTAAGTAGCAGAGAGTATCTTGCCCTGCGCCAGCCTTTCTTTCCAGATTTGACATGTACCTTCAGCGGTATCTGGTGAGATTAAATGCTATGATGCGATGGGGAAGAAAGGTGGAGCACGTCCTCTCCATCCTAATGGATGGTTTTGCCTCCCATCGATCACTAGAGCTCTCTGAGGAGGATGCCCCTCACTTGTTCTTAGGTTTCAGCCTAGTTGGCTTTGTCTGAGCCTGCTGCGCCTTCTTCGGCTTCTGTTTCTCTTTGAGCACGCCGGTCTCCCTCTAGCCCCTTGGGACATCATTGGCTACCCTGTCAATTTTGGCAGCCGTTTTGTCTCTGCTGCTAGTGCCTTGGGGCCCCCACTAAGATAAAGCATGAGGATAGCTCAGTGTCTGAGTCCATGGATTGAAGACATTTTTTCAGATGCTGGCCCTCTGCACACTCCAGAAGGCCCACCAGACGCAAGTTGTTTCTGTGCGACCAGCCTTCCACATCTTCCACTCGGTGTTCGAAGATTGCTGTCAGTTCCACAGCTGTTTAATCTCCTTGCCTGGGGTGCCTGCCATATCACCAAGGGATGAGATTTGCCTCTCCGCCTCTGTGGTGCAAGCAGATAGATTACATAAGTCCTGGCGGTGGAGGCATACCTCCTACCCTACACCTCCAATTTTATTATTTAATTCTCTGTGGGATTCTTTTACCACTTGGAGTATTGTGACTGGCAAAACTGTCTCCTCCTATGACTGTGGGGGGATCCGTGTGACCCTCAATCCGTGGCCCCTGCCTGGGTTGTTGACTTGGTGTATGTATAGAAGTCCCTTGCCTGTAACTGTCTTCTCCTTCACCATCATGACAGATTGGTTGTACTCCACTCAGGCATGGCCTCATAGTCCACTGCCTCTCATGCCACTGGACTTCCCCCGTTCTTGAGAGGGGGTAAGAGTGGGGGCTACTCCGTTTGGTGGAAGAATAGACAACTAGCACTGGTCCAAGAGCGCAAGTGCTATGTGGGCTGTCAACCAAGGCACAGCATGGCTCTCAGGTGCCCCAAACGAGTGCCCCAGTAATCAGGAAGGTATGTGCTGGGGAGCGCATATCAATGTTTGCTCCACCTTGCTGCAAACGGGTCTCAGAGTTATTTCCAGGTATGTGAGTCGGGGGCCCGGGCCAGCGCTGTGTCTTGTTCCCAGCCCACTCATTCCTTATCTCCAGGCCGTGGACTCCACTCCGGTCCTAGATACCACTCCCGGCCTCTTGTTGGGCCCAGCCGTTGGTCTGCTCCTCCCATTAGCTGAGGTTGGGTGCACTCAGCATTGTCGCAGCATCGGCCCACAGTCGAGGAGGGAAGGAGACACCACTCCTCTCTGGTTCGGCACCGGTTCCCCCCGGCCTAACAATGTCTATTGGGGCTGGCCCTCTGTGGACCGCTTCCCATGAATGCTTTGTCTCAGGTCCCCGAGAAGGGGAGAAGGGAGACAGAGGGGCTGCCGTTGTTGTCCTCGTGGCCCCAACTGTGTCAACTGCTTTCAGGCCTACCACCGCATGGACTGTTTATGCTTGTGGGCTGTTGCCTACCCTGACCATCTCTTGTCCACCTTTCTCTGCTTCTGGACTGAGGGGCCTTAGAAGGGGTGACGGGGAGTAAAATCTGGTGATTTGCTGCCACTAAGTGGTTGCTGCTAGGCTGGATAATGCAGGATTCTCGAGGCTGGTGTGGAGCTTGCTTAAAGTGCGGAAGCCATCTTAGGCTGCCTGGCAAGGCCCCCCACCCCTCACCTGTCATTTTTATTGTGATGATAAAGAAAGATTGGGTGTATGGGTACTGGCGATGGAAGAAGAATGAAGAAGAGAAAGTAAGGTAAGGTCCACGCAGAGAGAAACGGAGGACAGATGGAGAAGTAGAATTGAAACAGAAGAGCAGAGGAAAGAAAAGGGAACACAGTGCTTTCTATGTTGCTCAATGATAGCAAAGCCAAAGGCTCACATTTAGAGAACAGAAAGTAAGAAATGGGTTACAGAGTCAAGGAGCAGGAGTAATGAGACTGGCATCTCAACAGACAGTATGTGGGGCCATGGGGAGGACTTGAAAGGCACACAAGAGGAGGGGGCACTAAAAGTGTAAGGGTTGGAGGTCAGATAATGGAAGTTCAGCAGGGGCAGTGAAGAACAGGAAGGAGGAAGAGAAGGCAGCAGAGAGTGAAAAGGCTAATGGAAAGAGAATGTAATTATAAATATAATTGCAGTTATATAGGGCTTACTATCTCTAACAAGGTGTTGAAGCGCTTTACTCCAGGAAACATTTTGCTCTGGAAACCAAGGTTAGTGGTTAGTCCAGTGTTATTGGTACTGTTGGTTGGGAATTAGGTGTGCGCAATAGTGGGGTGTGGGGGTTATGTGAGTTGATGCAGAAGGATTGGTGTAATTAAAGATAAGATAGAGGAGATTAGGTGTTTGCTAGGTTGCAAATGTAGGGCTTTCAAATGAGAGATTGTGATCTTTGAAATGGGTTGTGACCAGTTTGCAGAAATACATACATTAATAGAGATCAAGGTAAACTTGCATGTGACTTAGAGAAGGTTGTACCCAGAGTGAAGGCATGCAGAGGATGGAAGGGAGGAGAGGGCCATTTCAAAGAAAAAGTAAAAGCAACAATCTGAAGGTTTTAAGTAAAAGAAAGTTTTTCATATTGGGCTTTAGGATTATAGAGCAGTGCTAGCCCAAACCTTTTAGACCCAAATCCCACTTTTTAGAACCACAAACATTTGCAACACACCTAGCTTTAATAGACGTGAGATGGGCATTTTTAAATGAAACTAAAGCACTGTCTGGCAGCTCACTGTCATTTACAGACAGCACATATTTTCCACTGAAAATGACCACTAAATTGCACAGACATACTGTAGGAAGGTAGGAACCTTCTGCATGGTTACCCTCCACGTTTTACCTGGTGCTAAGCTGCTAATCAGGACCCCAGTCTATCTGCTTTCTCCCTTAAATTGTTGTGGTAAGTACTTACGTACATCCCAGATTGGACACCGGGGTACCCTTATCAGTCCCTAGTATATGGTACTAAGGTATCCAGGGCATAGGTACCCCAGAGGTCCCCCAGGGGCTGAAGCATGCATTATGCCACCCAAGGGAGACCATTCAAAATGGAACTACAGGCCTGCCATTGCAGCCTGTGTAAGCTGGTGCTAGCACCACTTACTAAAGATATGTTTCCTATATCTAGGGTCACTGCACTAAAAATCTATAAGTCACCCCTATAGCAGGCCTGATCAATCCTGAAGGCAGGGTGCATGGTTCTAAGTGTGAGGGTGCCCAGCATGATCAGGACCCCCCTACAACCTACGGAGTCCATTCTCCCACGCTGTAAGTGAAGCAGCCATATACTATATAGAGGGGCACCGCGTAATTACGCGATGACCATCTCGAAACTGGCTGCAACGAATCCTATCATGTTTGGTATCAAACATGTTGGAATCATACCCCCACACAGTGAACGGTGTGGGAGGTATGATTCCAAGCACTGGAAGCGCCCTCCGTTAGGCTCTCAGTGCTCCCTTGTACCAGTCTTCTAGACCCCGACAGCACAAAATGGTTACTGCCGACCAGAGACACGATTCTGCTCTCCTGCTGCTGAGCCATGCTCGAGCAGGGGAAGGCAGAACAATAGGTATCGTGTCACAGGGAGGTGTGACCACCTCCCAGACAGGATTTATTGTATTGGGGACGGGTGGGTGCGAGCGCCACTCAGTCTGCATGAGGGACACATTTGGTGTCCCCATGCACAGTCCAGTTCAAACCAGCTCTGGAAGCCATTGGCTCCAGCTCTGGCGCGAAACTGGACAAAGGACATGGGAGTAACCTCCCCCCTGTCCAGACCCTCCCCTGGGAGGGTCCCCTGAATCGTCCCAACCCTTTCTTTAGGGTACTTAAGGGCTTACCTGGGTGTAGGTTCTAGATTCGTCGTGGGACAAGATTCAGATCAGATACCACTTCTTCTACCGTCTGGGCTCTCTGGACTTCGCTGGACTTTGTTTGGGCTCGATTTCGTCTCCCCTCTAGTCTGCTGCATCGTCTGTGCCTGTGCACCATACAGGAAACTTCTAAGGCCTGTGGGTATCAAAGACACCTGAAGGAATCTCCCTTGAAGTGAAGGAGTCACTTCCCTGGATTCCCAGGCACCGCAACTAAGTTGACCAATCTGCTCATCCTGAGCTCCTCCGGACTCTGTAAGGTTCTGCAACACAGGTGGTGGTTCTCCACAGCTCTCGAGGCCTGCCCTGCCCTCTCACCAAGTTTGAGGCCAGTATCCCTCGTGGAGGCTGCAATAACGAACCCCTGTGCACAGTGTCAACTTGCAGTTGCAAAGGCTTGTTGGCTTCCTTCCAAGAAGATCTTCGGGCTCCAAGTAGCCCTAACCTCGAGCACCTCCAGTGACCAGAATCTTCAGGCACATCGCATCGTTTGCATCGTGGCCTGCATCTTTTGGTGAGCTGCTTGATGTCCTCTCGTGACTCCAGTGCCTCTAGCCTGGAGGTCCGTTTGAAGGTCACCTTTGCTTCTTTTGGGCTCTCCTGATTGCTTGGGGCCTGCCCTGACTCCCCTGGACCTTGCTGGTCCCGACATTGCACCTTCTTCAACTCCTCCGTTGGTTGCATTTGCCAAGGCTTGTTGGTGCTCCCGCCGGACACCAACCCCTCAGCACTCGACATCCTTCGTGGGACAGCTCGTGCATGGTTCCTGGTCCTCCTCAGCATCACCTGGTCCTCACAGCTGCAGAGTCAAGGTCCTCGTCACCCATCCTGCAACACCCGACATCGGACGGCATTCGTCTTCAAAGTCTCCTGGTCACTCCTGAGTGACATAGACTCTGTCCCCTCTGCTTGCAGGTACGTCTCGTCAAGAATCCATCCTCGGATTCCACTGGACACTTCTTCCTTCTTCCACAGCGGCACTTTCCTGAAGTCCTCCATTGGGCTTGACAGCGGTTTCCAACACCACTTCACACGTATGCACCCGGCTTCCCTGGTGTAGGTAACGTGGCCACTAGGGTATCCACGGGTGGGGTGGCTCTCCAACCTTCTGCCTTCCACAGGGTTTCTTCAGGGTCCACTGGGAAGGGTCCTTAATCTTTAAAAATCCAATTGTGACTTGCACATAGACTTGTACGGAGCACGCGGTCGTGTTCCCACACTGCACACGCTCTCCGTGGGGTCCCTATCTACTTACCTTGGGTGGTTCTGAGGGTCTCCAGCATTTCTACATCCTCTCAACATTGTCTTGACTCGAGTCGTGGTTCTTATACCACTTTCTTAGTATATGGTTTGGTCCCCCCTGGGGTCCACTGTGTATTTCGTGCTATTTACTGTGTTTCTTGGCTACAGTATTGTATGCATTCTGTTTATCTCCGTGTAGGAGATATTTGAACGTACTAGAGAGTATTATATAATAAATACATATTTTTATAAATACTTGGTGTGGTTCTTTTTCACTTAATCTTTACCATAAGATTGTATTCTGGTAAAACAAGCTGCTTTACACTCCTTCTGGACTAAGCCTGAAGGCTGCTCTTCACAGCTACCACCTAGAGAGCTTTCTAAGGTTGTCTAAGACCTCTTAAATCACCATGAGGGTTGTCTGGGCTGGTGCAGGGTGCCCACTTACATTAGTGGACAACATATTCCAGGCCACCTTCTCACACATACAGTTTTATTTCTAAAACTATGTTGCACACAAATGATAATGTATGGAAATCGAGTTTCAGTGAATGTTTATCATTTGTGCATCACCAAGTAAAATGTCTTGATTTGTTTTAATCCTATTAAAATCTTTGTTTCCATCCACATCAGAATTAAAAAGAAATGTGCTACATTTGTGCTTTCCTAATTAATGAATATGTACAGTTCACTTACAGGTATTTACAAGCAGCAATTTGTCAGAAAGCATAGCCTGACATTTGATCTCTGTCTTTAAAGCACAGCAAATGTGACAAGATAAATACAGAATTTAAAGACCTCTTTATTTATTGCTTGGAACTTTCACGACCCACCAAAAATCGACTTGCGACCTCACAGTTTGGGAAGCACTGCTCTAGAGGATGCTTTTCAAGAAAGCATTCAGTTTGGGAATGCAATGCTGAGGAAAGAAAGTACATAACTGCATGAGAAGATGCTATATTATGGGCTTCTGATGGCACAAGAATCAGTCCAATCTTGGGGTGCTACTAGTCCACAGCTGACCAGCTCAGACATTTAAAGTGTAAAGTAAATGGCCTGACACATATTGAAGGAATAAACAAGTGTTTTAGGCAACACTCAAAAGAAGCATTGATCATAACAATGTGAGAGAGTGTGGGGAATAAGTCAAACACTGAAAAGGAGATTCTTTTTTTAATTATTTTTTAGGCCGTAAAATGGACAAAGATACAAGTAGACAACTTCTGTGATTAAGTCCAACCCACAACCACATATCACACAGCATATCTCTTTGCTATTACACACAATGTATTCAATATAAAATAATCTGACAATAAATTGTGATAAGAGATTTTCACTTATTAATAGCTAATCTATTTTGTTTCCCTCCTTTGGCCATTGTAATGCCTCTTGAATTTCATATGTATGGTGCAATAAATTCCACAATTTTTCAATGTTTGGTGGTTTGCGGATTGATTCATTCGAAGGCACTGCAAAGACTGAACATTACCACAGAGTTCTAAATAAAAAGATCCACACTCTGTACCAGTGCTTCATCGAAACCAAATATAATAATCTTGGTAGTTAATGAAATGTTTGAACTAAGAATATCTGATAAAGCTCTTGCTACACTAGCCCAAAATTTGACGGGCATCTATGTCATACAAACATGTGCAAGTTGTATACGTTTTCACAATTACAATCTTCTACTCTACATCTGGAATCTTCCCAACATGTCCATGTAAACAGTTGCTCAGGAGTATAAAACATCATGTTCAATATATTAATTTGCTGTAATCATAGACTGGCAGACCCGAATGTTTCATACCCCATTATTAATTTTGTGATTTTGTGATGTCTGTACCACAAATTTCCAGGCAAAGTTTAGGTGACCACTTTTGGGATAAAACGTATAAATCATCTTCTGTTAGACCTACAAACAAGATATAAAATCACAGATTTTAGATCTATCATTTCTGTTGTATAGGAACTCTAATAATCCTTTCTTTTCAATACCAATGCTAGTCATATTCCTGATAAAGTAATCTTGAATCTGCCAGTACTTGAAAAATTCATGTTAAGGTATTTGAAATTCATTCTGCACCGTTAAAAAAGGGAGCAGAATCCCATTACTAAGGAACTGCCCAACTGTGTTAAGCCCCCGTTTGGCCAAAAATTTTGAAATGTGATGATGAAATATACTAGACAAGAGTGGGTTAACATAAAAGGTGGAATAATTTCTGTAATGGCATAGGTATTAGCCCGTTGCTGCAAGAGATTAATGATACACGACAGAATCTTAAATCGGACTCTTCTGTAATAATTCGGGCCATTTAGAGCTTACCGAAAAAATATTAAATGTCCTGTCTAAGATCCATCTGAAACATAGTGGATTTCCTATTGACTATATTGGAGCATACCATTGACATTTGTTGTGCCATTGTAGACCAGTATTATTGACATGAGATACCGCTCATAGCGAAGATCTTAAGAAATCAGCTACGGGGTGTATAAGAATGAGGACTAATGTCAGAGGTCCTTTATATTAGGAAACAGACTTCTGAAAATGGAACCATGAGGAAACATTCTTTGATCATTACTTCTTTCTTGCCATGCGTCATGAAGGCCAACGTCTGGAGAAAATGACTAGAGAAAATGCCAGAGAGTGTTGTTCCTGTCCTTGACCTGCCCTTTTGCTAAGTTCCAAACCAGGATGAATTCACCCAGCAGCAGTATGTCACCCTCTGAGAAACCCACTAAGATGTATAGAAATGTCAATAAGAAACTGCCTTGTTCTGTGTTTTGGGCATAGATGGTAGATATTGTGATGCATCTGCCTAAAAGTTGGCCCTTCACTATTACAGACTTCCCCTCTTTATCCTTTTGCTTGCCGAGGGAGGAAATGTAGTGCTCTGTGATAGGATAGTGCAACCCCATTAAGCCTTGACAATGCTGATTAGTAATAAGATGGTGGGTACAGTTTGTTTATAGGCTGAGTTTCATCAGATCTTTTAAGGTGAGATTCCTAGGTAGCAATGATGTCAAATTCCTCTTCCCCATAGGATGCACCAGAGTATCACTCTCTCAATTGGAGAATTCAGGCCATCTGCATTCAGTGATACGATATTAACCGTCTGCCCAACGCAAGATGACGACTTCTCAATAGAACAAGCCATTAGTACAATCCTTAGAAGCTAGTTTGTGATTGACTCCTCTCTGTGATTCCCCTCTGGGACTTGGCGTAGTAGCTAGGAACAAAAGTTGTTGATATTGACACAGTAATCACCCTTCTCCACACCAAAGGAATAACCCTTAATAAAAGCATAACTGAGTAATGAAAAAGAACATGTAATATATTTCAATATAGTGCGTAGATATCCTCCACCTTTGAAGATCCACTACGAACCCAGATGTTACTCCCCATCTTTGCACTGGGTGGTTGAGAACTTGCATGTTTCCTTGCCTTCCACTGTTGCTGCGCCTTTGAAGTCATCTATTGGTTTTGCAGGAGATCTCCAAGTCTATTGTTTCCTGGTCCGCCAATCGAGGAATATTGTCTTTGTGCTTCATTCTTTAGATGAATACCTAGTATGTTGCCACCTTTGTTCTGTCAGAGGTCTGGTGGGTTTTGTTTTGAAAGTGAAAGAAATGGCAAAGTGGTACAACCAGCATAGGAACTGTGGGGCATATCATCAACAACCGGCGATAATCATCGCTAAGCGCACTTAGCGCTAGGATAATTATCGCCGGCTATCGCTTGGTTTTATCGCGGAGATAGCACGCTATCAGCGACGCTTATCTCCAGAGCGATAAAAATAACCGAGTTAGCTGCCAAATGTGCAATTATCGCTGGGATTCCAGCGATAATCGCACAACGTTTGGCGCTACGTTGTTGATAGGGCAGGGCATACTTAACCATGATATCCACCTTCCATTGGATATCATGGCTAAGTCAAACTAAAGCAAAACCAAAGGGGATGATGGACGGAGTGTTGAACATTGCAAGCACTCACCCCCAGTCAACTGATCTGGGTTTAATCCATCATCATTCTTTAGCTCACTCCGCCACCCCAGTTCAGACATGGCCATATGCAAATCAGTCTGACCCTGTGCCTCATGGGAACAGTCCAGCCCGAACTGTCAAGCCATGTCTTCCCTGGACCGGAAACAAGCATCCTGGGACCGGTTTCTGGCTTACAGCCATCATCAGCCAGGCTATCTTGAATCCAGTGGCAAAGTGAGCAAGGGACCCACGTCTGGGCATACCCTGCCAACTTAGGGCGAACATAACAAAACCAAAGGGGATGATGGACGGAGTGTTGAACATTGCAAGCACTCACCCCCAGTCAACTGATCTGAGTTTAATCCATCATCATTCTTTAGCTCACTCCGCCACCCCAGTTCAGACATGGCCATATGCAAATCAGTCTGACCCTGTGCCTCATGGGAACAGTCCAGCCCGAACTGCCAAGCCATGTCTTCCCTGGACCGGAAACAAGCATCCTGGGACCGGTTTCTGGCTTACAGCCATCATCAGCCAGGCTATCTTGAATCCAGTGGCAAAGTGAGCAAGGGACCCACGTCTGGGCATACCCTGCCAACTTAGGGCGAACATAGCAAAACCAAAGGGGATGATGGACTGTTCCCATGAGGCACAGGGTCAGACTGATTTGCAAATGGCCATGTCTGAACTGGGGTGGTGGAGTGAGCTAAAGAATGATGATGGATTAAACCCAGATCAGTTGACTGGGGGTGAGTGTTTGATTTGCTCTAACGCTCCGTCCATCGTCCCCTTTGGTATCGCTTTGTTCGCCCTAAGTTGGCAGGGTATGCCCAGACGTGGGTCCCTTGCTCACTTTGCCACTGGATTCAGGATAGCCTGGTTGATGAGGGTTTTGAACCCGAAACCGGTCCCAGGATGCTTGTTTCCGGTCTAGGGAAGACATGGCTTGGTAGTTCGGGCTGGACTGTTCCCATGAGGCACAGGGTCAGACTGATTTGCATATGGCCATGTCTGAACTGGGGTGGTGGAGTGAGCTAAAGAATGATGATGGATTAAACCCAGATCAGTTGACTGGGGGTAAGTGTTTGATTTGCTCTAACGCTCCGTCCATCGTCCCCTTTGGTATCGCTTTGTTCGCCCTAAGTTGGCAGGGTATGCCCAGACGTGGGTCCCTTGCTCACTTTGCCACTGGATTCAGGATAGCCTGGCTGATGAGGGTTTTGAACACGAAACCGGTCCCAGGATGCTTGTTTCCGGTCCAGGGAAGACATGGCTTGGCAGTTCGGGCTGGACTGTTCCCATGAGGCACAGGGTCAGACTGATTTGCATATGGCCATGTCTGAACTGGGGTGGTGGAGTGAGCTAAAGAATGATGATGGATTAAACCCAGATCAGTTGACTGGGGGTGAGTGTTTGATTTGCTCTAATGCTCCGTCCATCGTCCCCTTTGGTATCGCTAAGTCAAACTAAAAGCAGGTGTAAGGAAAGTAGCGATAACCGCGGTTAGCGCTACTTTTCTTATCGCTATGCTTGTTAGCGTGCCCATTGATAATTGGAGAAATGTCGGTTAGCGACATTTCTCCAGTTATTTTGGGAAGGAACGCCCACTTTGCATCTCATTAGAGATGCAAAGGGAGGCGTAGGGTAAAAGGGTGCTAACATGCGATTATGCATGTTAGCACCCTCTTGTTAATAGGGCGAAAACATTACCTCCGCTTTTCTGGCTTTTAAAGCCAAAAAAGCGGAGATAAGGCCCTTGATGATTTGCCCCTGTGATTGCTTTGAATTTTGTCAGTAATGGATCGTATGTTTTGGTGTCCTAATAGAGTTGTTGGGTCATCTTGTAATAAGGTTCACCTGAAACTTTGAAAAGATACTATGGGCCTGTTTTACAAAGGTACACTTACACTTGGTAGTAAGGGCAGACACCCTTGCACCATGATGCAAGGGAGCCTGCGTTGGTGCTAGGCAACCAGAAGTGCATCAATGCTAGAAAAGGAAAGGAATGTACTGTATAATGTTAAATATGTCACATTCCTGCCCTATCACGCAGCGTGAAAGAAATGATAAATATGGGCCTCTGCATTCAACTTCTCACATTTGCTGCACTTCTAAGGCAGAGGTCAAAGGTCAGGCTGTCTTCTTGCAAATTTGTGGTTTATTTTTTTAACACGGGTATTGGTGTTTACAAACTCCTCTCACTTTGCAGTCAGAGAAATAAAAGTAAAACGAATTATGTGACAATCTTGCTGTGGCACAGGGAGTGTGAAAGGAAAGACTGTATGATGTCATTTTTGTAACACACAACAAAATGTAAATACCTGTAAATGAATGGTACACATTTAGCAGTTAGGAAAGCACATTTTTTGTTATTTTGAAGTGTGATGGAAGCAACAATGTTAATACGATCAAAACACATCAAGATACTTGAGTTGGTGATGCAAACATGATAAATATTCACTGAAACCTGATTTCCACACATTATCATTTGTGTCAGTATAGGTTTATCAGTAAATCTGTATGTCTGTGCAAATGTAGTGGCCATTTCAATGGAAAATGTGCTGTCTGTAAATGAGAGTGGGCTGTCACATGATGCTTCAGCTACATTAAAAAATCGCCCGGCTCCTGACCATTAAGGCTATTTGGGTTGCAAAAGTTTGTTGGTCTATAAAGTGGGTTGTTGTCCTAAAAAGTTTGGGAAGCATTGGTCTAAACAGTTTAATGCTGCCAAATAAACAAGTGAAATTCAGCACTGTCTTTCTGACTGGGAGTCCCAGAACCCTACTGACAAGTAGCTAAAGTATTTATTAGGGGGGTGCAACACTCCAAATGCCCCCTTCTTGAAGCTACGCCCCAGTTCACACTTGTATTTGCTACATATGTACCGTGCTGGATGTCTGGTTGGATCCAGTCTGAAAATCACAAAACCCTACAATAAATAAGTTTGAAGCAGTCAGAAATGTGTCTTAAATGGTCCAACACAGAATTTCATGTAAAGGATCTTTCCCGGCCAACCACAAGAGCTCTGCACCATAAATGTGCAGAAAAGAGTCTTGCAGCAACCAGTCCAAGGATGGCTACAACCAAGAGACATGAACATCTGGCTCAAAAAATATGAATAATACCTTTGGTCCAATAGTAAACACTAGCACTGATCCAATGGTACAGATTAACATTTTTCGAACATTAAACACCACCATGAGGCAAACATTAACTTTGACTTTGGCCCAATATTAAATAGCAGTAAGTGTCCAGCTTTAAACATTAGCATTAGTAAAACATTGTTAGGTAAAAACAGTCCAAAGTTAAATGCTGAGGCCCTAATTATGTGTGGCCTCTTAATTCTGTTGGAGTCATTAACAGCAGTTAACAGCCCCAACGGAAATATGAGATCCACAGGAACACCGCAGGCCTCTTTACTTTCACCCAGAGATTTTGCCTGCTGAAAGCAGCTGAAATCCCTATGTAAAACTACAGAGGAAATGAGGAATTACTGGGAAAATCCGACCTTGAATTATTGATACCCATGGTAATTCGTCCTTATTTAGTGGAGCCTCAGGGTCCAACTTTTAAGTCGCTGGATTTTTGCCAGCCCAAAGTGGCTCTGGAGTGTTGGAAATTTGTCTCTTTTACCAAACCACTTATAATGAGGCCCTAAGAATAGTCCAGAATTAAAAACTAGCATTGGCAAAGTCAATGGTCTTGCCCATGACACCTGTTAGCTTTGGCAATTATTATTTGTTTTGCCATTGTTTATGGCAAATACCAATAAACTGACTGCTGTGCATGAATACATATGCACTCGCGTGGGTGACCATTTCGGGATGGTTTAGTGATAAAGTATAACAAAAACCATTGAAAGATACCCTGTACTTGCACATGCAGGTGCATGCACTCAGAGCCATCTTGTAGTGTTTTATGTTTTTTTAAAGCCCAACAAAAAGCATTCCAAGGCTCATGAGGTCAAACAGAAGGCCATCTTGGAATTTTTTTGTTATACTTTACTATGATTTACAGTTTCAATATGGGCAACTGCCATTTTAAAACAATAAATGAATAACCAAGCATGCATAGTATGCTGTACACTATAATACAAGTGGTCGGCTATGCAACAGTGTGGAGCTGCCAGGCATTAGCAGAAACATAGCAGAGACAATGAGGGGCAAAAAGAGGAGTGAGGAGCAGAGCCGGCTGCTAGCAGGGAAAAGTGGGGGGCAGCGAGGGGGACAATAATAAAAAATGAAAAGAAAATGTACCTGCCACCTCGGTGCTCTTCCTGATGTACAGGCTCCCAGACTACCCTGCGCCAATCCAGACGCTGCTCTCATTGCTGGTATTACCCAGAATGAGAGAAGCGCCGGCATTGGGCAGAACTGGCTGGTTTTACGCTCCATCAAGGACTGGGAGCTTGTGCCTGCTGCTCTCCATGCAACAGCATGGAGATAGCTAAGTCCGCATGTCGGTTTGGCCGTCTTAACACAGTCGACCAAACTGTGATGCGCACTTACAGTGCCCTGTGCCCACCACTCCTCCTGCTGCTGTCAGAGGATGGCCCCGCCCTCAAGACTTGGCTCCGGCTCCGTATTGTAAAATAAAATGATAACAAAGCAGTTTAATTACTTGCTTTATTATCATTTTAGTTCACATGTTTTCATGCAGTGGGGTGACGCTTCTCCGCCATAGCGGATGAGCCGCTGCTGGCGCAGAGAAAGCACCAGATGAGCAGGGAAAGAAAAGAGAGAGAACAAGAGACAGCAGGGGTGAGGAAAGGGCTGGAGTGCAGAGATAAGTAGAGAGAGAGGGAGAGGAAGGAGATAAAACAGTCCTTCATGCACTGGAAGTGCAACAGTTTCATAGGAAGCAGAAAGATGGAGAAACAGCAGACAAAGAGTCAGTCACCTGAAAGCTGATCTAAGACTTAATTAACAACATCTCAAGCCAATGACTGGAAGAAAAAATACACAGCAAGCCAATGGTTTGAAGCGGGCTCTCATAAGTATATATTGTACTATTAGATACTGTAGATCTGGGCGGAGGAGGTAATCTACTGTAGCAGAGGTTGCCCCGGGAAGTGGGAGAAGGTGTGGGGCCCGTGGCGGAAATACAGGGGTGAGCTCCACGACACACAATCTTAGCGGGAAGATCGGAGACAAACTCCCCCCCTCAAGAGTACGATCAGGAATTGTACAACTGTTAAGTCCTGTAATACCACATTCCACTGTTTGTATTGAGTCAATGTATCGGGTGAATGTGGCAAGATACCCTCCAGATGCATTAGTTATGTCGTGTAATCTTCAGGTACCAGCTTTGTACTTTCAGATCTTGTACTATGTGATGAGCATGTTTAATAAAAAGAGTTTGAAAAAAGATGCTGTAGCTCTGTCGAAGACACAAAGCCAAAGCTGTGGGTAGCGAGACCGAGACCTATTTAGCATGACTTCAGTATTAAGTACCTATTATTTAGTATTAAATACAGGTATAGCGTTAGAGACTGGCCCACCACTCAAGTTTAGGGTCCCACTTTAAAAGGCAGTTATCGACATGATCATACTCTCAGTACTGTTTATTACTAATGCTATCATAATATGCTTGCGGGGGTCTTGTTGCTGCTCTATGCCCCAACAAGAATGTTCTGCCTTCTAACTCATTCCAGAGGAGGCTGATATTATAGAATTACAATTAAAGGAAAAGCTGTGCACACCAATGTGCTTGGATGCTGCTCTTTTACCAATGATGCTGGAACAATTTTCAGAGTGGGATTGCTCGCATCAATGTTACATTACTGAAGTTATAGGTATTATGAAAAATCGAAGTTTCACAGAACAAATGACTAGCAAATGAATCACGCTCATTCAGCAAACGAAAGACATGGGTGTGGTTTGTAGCCGGAGGTGCCTTTGAAGCGCACTGTTGCAAATATATTACTAACGCATGGTGTGGCAGTGCTCCGTCAATTACAGACAGTACTTTTCCAGTTAAAATGGCCACAAAATTCGCTCTGACATGCAGTTTTACTGATACAACTATGTGGCTTACAAACAATAATGTTTGGAAATAGGTTTTCAGCAAATATTTACAATTTGCACTTTAACCAAGTTGATTTCTATTAAAATCTTTGTTTCCATCACACTTAAGAACTACACAAAAATGTGCTTCATTTGTGCTTTCTTAACTGCTGATATAGTTTGAAATTTGTATACAGTTATTTTGCAGGTGTTTAAATGTGTGTTAGAAAAAGCTGACATCCTACATACTTTCCTTTCACACGCACTGTACCCCAGCAAGATTTTTGGATATTTCACTTTACAAAATTCTCTATCTTTGCAGTTAGGAAAAGAAAAAAAAGGGAAAGAAAAGAAAAGAATAAAAAGCAATATGTCGGAAAACATAGCGTGGAGTTTGACCTGTGTCCTTGAAAGCACAGCAGTTGTGACAAGATGAAACAAAACTTTTAAAGGCATATTTATTGCTCATCCAGCTTTTGAACTCCAGCACAGTTATTTTGGGGTGCTGCAGAACCCCATACCCCTACTTCCAGCGGCTATGTGTCTTACTGTTTTCACTAACCACAGTCCTCAATGGAGGGAAGGAGAATCTGGCCTTACTCCACCTCATCGAGCAATGAATGCTTTCGGTGAATGGGAGATGCAGCAGGGTCTGGCAAGTGCTACTCAAACTCCAACTGCCATTTCATAGGCAAAGCCACAACTGGAAGGAGGGGCAAGAATGAAACTGGCTCAGTTTTAGCAGGAACCAGAAGCGATGTAAAACATGCCGGTGGCCTCTGGTGCATTCTCTTTGCTCCCCGTCTCCTACTATGACTGAATGTCAGCTACAGCAGGAGTTGTTTGTGTGTGACTACTGCTGCACCTGCCGTTCAAGGCAAGTAAGGGTTAAAGGAGTGGGGGAATGTGACAAGAACATTGTGGTATCATCAGCCCAGGCATGTGTGACTGGACTGTAGGCAGCTGTTAACTCTTAACGCCAGCATAACAAGCACTCTTATTGGCTGGAGAGATTCCAGCACTCCTCAGCATAGTCTCTCCAACATTATTCAGATCTATTGATTTATTACTAAATACAAGCATTGGTCCAACAATAAAGGCTAACTTTGGTCAATACTGTAGAGGTCTAACCTGAAACATCAACATTGATCCAGCATTAAGCACCAACAGCGGTCAAACACTAGCAGAATTCTACAGTTAAACTCTTTCTATGGATAGGATAGCGGCCTCAAGTTTCATCACTAGGCTCTCTCTACGGAAGGTGAGTTATAGTTTCTACTTGACTTGCACCATTGTAGTTATTCACAAACATTAAAATCCTTCAATTCCTAATGTAGCAACTGATATAAACAATATTGGAAATCTGAATAGCTTATGCAGAACCATAAATGTACAACTTGCAATATAGTTCTGACTTAGAATCCTTCCAATACCTTCACAGGATAACCTTAAGTTACAAACACTAATATTACAGCCTTATAAAAGTTCAAATTAAATGTTCAAATAGTTAAAAGTTTCCTTTCACAACCCAACTTGATTTTTAGATTACTTCTCGATTCCAATGTTCTTCAAACAACTCCAACCAGAAGGATTCTGTGCAAAGGAAATCCTAGATCAGCCTATCAAAGCATTACATGCAGCAACACAGTATAACAATAGCACAGCAGAGACTTCTTGGGCCATGAGGAAAGTTATACTCAGAAGTCCAAGATGACTACTGTATCTCTAAACTGCATGGGAGTTCATTGACTATTAGGAAAAGTAATTTGTTGCTGTGGTGCTGTTTCAGACTGTATTCTCCATGTATGTGAAGCTTCTCCCCAGGCAGTGCCAACACTCTTCTCTTCAAGAACCACCAGCCTTTCTTTCCCTTAGATGGGCTCAGTGTAGCACCAGCTGGCAATTCACATATACCAAGTGGGGGGTGACCATAAAGTAAGGGCTGTCACCCTTCTGCAGTGCTAGTCAGCAACCTCAGTATGTCAAGTGGGGGATGCCATTAAGTGAGGGTCTTTGCCCGTTTGCAGAGCCAGCCACTGAGCCCCATGCACCAGCAGGGGGCCGCCATGGAAGCAGGACCATGGCATACCCAGGTTGGTGTGAGAAACTCTTACTGGTTGCGAGAAGACACAGAGGAGAAAGTATGACACAGACGAGGGCTATCCGTAAACAGAAGGAGGTCTTATACATCATGGGGAAAAGAGGTCATGGACCCTAGGTGTTGGGAAACCAGAGCCTAGACCTCCTGCACTTGCCTACTGTTATTGGGTCAGATAAGACTGTTTGAGACCATCAGGCCTGCTGGTGAGTTGCACAAACTTAGCGTGTAGCGCTGTCAAAGTTGACTCTTAAGGCTAGACTTGGGTTTTTTCACCGAGGGGACTAGCAGTAGCTGCCTTTGGGAGACACTTTCAGGATCAAATGGGGAATAACCAGCCTCACAAGACAGAAATGGTGGGACTCGGGGATAACATTCTGCACAAGGCAAGTGTGTTGACCTTAAGAGACAGTGGATATTATTTAGTGTGTTGTCTCTATGCTTTGTGTTCTCACATTAAAATACTCTTTTTTTCATAAAAGCAAGTAATTGACTTGACAATCATCTTATTGTTGCTACTGGTTGTATGTTGAGTTCTTCAGCTGCGTATTCTTCAAACCTACCTCCCCCTCGAAGACCGCCCCATTGGTGCTACCACTGAGACTCAAGTGCTGAATGGGAGAGTACTTGGCCCCATTACTCAGGACCCATAGTAGGTCGGACCCCGGAACGTCAGGAATAAAAGGCCTCAACCCACACTATGGTGTTTCGTTTGAAACATGGATTCCTGGTGTATTGCGTGACTGGAATGAGTGGGCAAGAGCAATAGAGGTCAAGGATTTTCATTCTCTAACCCAGTTGACGGTGACCAAGCGATTCACGGAGGAGTGCTCTACCTCACTTAGGAAATACCTGTAAGATCTGTCAGGGAGGAATCCAGAGAAACTTGCAGTGATAGTTGACAAGTGGTAAGCTGACAGGGTTCCAAGGGGCAAGATCAGAATGATTCTAAGCCAAAAGGGGGGAAACACTCTCTTCAGACTGGTTCCAGACCTGAGGGTAAAGACCAGGATAATTACAGAGGGACCCAAGTAGGGTCCAAGCAAGAAGGGAAATGGTATGTCTGGAATGGAGCATCATGAGAAGGGAGGACAGAAAGGTTCTTTCAAGTCCAATGTGGTGACTTATCATAAGTGCCAATAGGTAGGACACAATAGAAGAGACTATCATGTTAAAAACCATGTACCAGGGGGGCGTGGCTTGGCGCCGAGAGGAAATGGCCACCGGCTGACAGAGCTCCGCGGCGAAGCGCAGGGTCGGCGAACTCCCGGTGCGGTTCTACGTCGTTTTGCCGCACACCGAGGACAGATTTCGGCACATGAAATATGCGGGGAACAAATGCGGTCATCGGCGAGACGTGGGTGAGCGTCTATTCATAATTAAATGAGCCTGCAGATTTCTCCTCAGAGAAACGACGCCCGCCATCTTGTTTGCTAATGTATTAGACTTCCACAGCGCTGCAGTCTACATTTCTCCCAAACGCGCTATCAACAATATTTCCTGCATATATCACACGCGCATATGGAGTTTATTCTCCTCTCATTTTCATTCTCTCACCCTGAATGGCAGAGAACTGACCACATTTTACCATATTAAAATTTTTGGATGTGCATAAAATTTAAGGAAAGACTCCTTTTTTCATTTTGGTAACATTTTGACACAACTGCTATGAAGTTACCCTGACGTAAGGCAGCAAGTACTTTATGAAAAAGGCAATTTAATGCTATTGTTGTTTCTGGTGACCCCAGAGGATGTAATTAAGTCACTGTATCTAAGCTAGCCTGCGACTGGAACAATTGAACAGTTTCTGTGGTGGTGGTGGCAGAGGAGGTGACTCTCTCTTTTTGCACAATTTTATTGAGCGATTTTATGGGGAGAACAAAATCTACAAGACATATTATTGATTCCTCTGCCCCAATTACCTCTTTGGCCGACCATAACCCTTTCTCGGTTTTGTCAACAACTATGGAGAATCCTGAGAGCAGTCCTTCTTCTCTGAACAAAGACGTTTTGTTATCCCCGTCTGGTCTTTTACTCTCCACCAATAATCTAACTTGCAAACTGCCTGCGTCTTCTACCCTGACACCAGGGAAGCGCATAAAAACACATCCACCATCTCCTACTACATCTCCTCCTCCAGCCACTATAGACATTCTTCTGGAGGAAATTCGGGCTCTTCGGCCCTATATGGAAGAAACCAATAATCGTCTCCAAGTGATTGATGAGAGGTAGTCCGCTATGGAGAACAGAGTAGTGAAGATTGAACAACAGATCAACTCTGTTCAGGTGGTGGCAGACCAAATGCCTTCGGTCAAATCTGAGATCTTGCTCCTCAAAAAGCACATAGAAAATTTGGAAAATCGTGGTAGGCGCAACAACCTACGCATTTATGGTCTGGCGGAAGGGTTGGAAGGTTCAGATGCCATCACTTTCCTTAAAACCTTTCTTCCTCAAGTTCTTGATCTACCTAGTTCGCCAGCTTTAAATATTCAACGTGCACACCGTCTAGGACGCATTCCAGCCACTGCGGCCTCATCACACAAGCCTAGAAGAATGATTCTATACTTTCTGGAGTACACAGAACTATTAAAGGTCCTACAAGCAGCTAAGCTTAAAGGTCCCATTTCATGGCATGGCTCCAATCTCTTCTTCGCCCAAGATTATGCCAAAGATACTGTAGATCGTCGCAAACCATTTTTGGACATGCGTCCAGCACTTCGAGCTCTCAATGCTAGATTTGGTCTTTTTCACCCATGTCTATTCAAAGTGACATATAAAAACAAAACTACAAACTACGAAGATCCTGTGTTGCTTCAGCGATTCCTGGATCAGTGTGGAGAAGAAGATATGGACCTGTCAAGACAAGCTACTGCCTAAACTCATGATTGTATTATTTACTTGTGGTTAGCTTTTTAGTTTTCAAAACTCTTTATGTTATATTTTATCTCATCTGGTTCTCTGCTATATTATGTTTATATATTGTACTCATTTATGGTCCTCTTGTCTATTGTTGATATTTATGTAATTGTTTTATCTTATGTTGTACTCTTGTTGTTCTTGCTTATTGTATTTTTCTCATTATTATGTGCGGCATATCCCGTTTTTCGTATTTATGTTATCCGTGGTCCGTTTCCATGGTGTTTTTCTGCCCCGGCTCGCCCCGAGTTATTCGGTTGGTTGCTGTTTTCCTTGTGTGGCTTCACCACCCTCATTTTGTTCATGTTTTATATAGTTAACCGTTATATTGAGATATTATGTAATGTTTACTGTTTATTTTGTGTACTTGTTGTCTTTTTCCCTACCCACTCTTCCTTCCTTTTTCTCTTTTTGAGTTCTTTTTCCTTTGTATCGGACAAATCTCCTTCTTTTCTCAATTTTCCTTACTTTAGTCATTCTATGTTGATCCTTTTTAACTTATGGATTTTCAGAATTTTCTATCCCTTTCTATGTAGTCATTTCTTTTATACCAATTTAGTTCACTTATATATTTTTAATGATCTCTTATTTCTTAATTCGTTTATATTTCTTGCAAGAGTTTTTTATACTTCTGAACTATATGTTATATATTCTATAGTTGTATCATCCCTTTTCTTTTTCTTCTATTGTACTCGCATTTGTCCTATAACTGTTTCCTTCCTTTCAATTCTACATTTTCTACTCTATTTCCAATTCTATGACTTTTCTCATGCTCAGTTAATTTTGCCTTTTTCTTTCTTTATCTCTTATTGCATACCCATGTGTTTCTTATCCTGTATTTTTTCTATTCAACACTACGGTAATTTAGAAATTGTATCAGTTATTGCCACTTACAGTTTATTACAAAATTTTAATCGATATATTCTATTTAATAATATTCTAGTTCTGACTGTTTATTATAGATGACTTTGAGAATTGTTACATGGAACGTTAAAGGTTTAGGCTCCCCTATTAAACGTCAGCGGGTTCTCTCCCATTTGTCTAGTTTAAAATGCGATATAGCATTTTTACAAGAAACCCACGTTTTAGAAAAAGAAATACCTAAGCTTAAACGTCAATGGGTCGGACAGGTTTTTGCCTCCCCAGGCACAGGTAATCGTAATGGTGTAGTTATCCTATGTCATAAACGTCTTGATTTAAAAGTCATATCCCAAGATACTGATGATACTGGTAGATGGGTATCCCTCTCATTGTTATTAAATAATAATATTCCACTCACCCTTTTGAATCTATATGCACCTACCGCTACTGATACTACGTTTTGGCCTGCAATACTATCCAAATTAATGTCTTTTCAAGATGATTACGTGTTGGTGGGAGGAGATTGTAATCTGGTTATAGACCCTATTCTTGATCGCAAATCTCGCTCTAGATTTTCTCCTCTCCTATGCACTCTCAATTCACATCCACCATTCAACAGAGATCCTTAGTAGATACATGGAGGTTATGCAACCCCACATTACAAGAATATTCTTTCTTCTCCCCAGTACACTGTTCTCAATCCCGCCTAGATTACATTTTCGCATCAAAAGCACTTACACAGCATATCACCCATGCAGACATTGGTTCAATACTCATTTCTGATCATGTCCTGTGTCTTTAGATCTAGACTTACTCCCTCCTACTCAAGGCCCACGTAGATGGAGATTTAATAACTCTCTGTTATTAGATCCTAATTTTGTCCAAAAGTTTGAAGCTTTTATCACCACCTTTTTCTCTGAAAATGAAAAACCAGACATGTCTCCACACATCGTTTGGGATGCTTTTAAGGCAGCATCTAGAGGATTTATTATTTCTTATGTGTCCCAAAAAAGGAAATTATCTTTACAAATCTTACATTCACTTGGAACTCGTATCAAACAATTAGAGCACTCTTTTTCTCAGACTAATTCTAAAATATATTTAGATCAGCTAATTAAAACTAAATTTGAATTCAACAAATTATCTACAGATAACGCTAACTCATTTCTGCTTAAATCTTCAGCCAAATATTATGGGGGTCAAAATAAATCAGGGAAGCCTTTAGCCAATTATCTTAAAGTTAAAAAAGAAAGTACTCAAATCTTGGGGGAGTTCACACAATTCTTTCAAACTCTCTATACCCCTGAACAGCTTGTATCCCAAGATCTCGTATCTCAATACTTATCCACTATTACCCCTCCATCTCATGATCTTGATTTTTCAGTATTGGATAAAGATATTAGGGAATCTGATATTCTTTCGGTCATACGGGCTATAAAACGAGGTAAAGCTCCAGGGCCTGATGGCTTTACCATTGAGTTTTATTCTTATTTCTCTCTTTTTCTTACTCCTAAATTATGTCATCTATTTCATTTCTTTATCTCCTCCAATAAGTCCGCTGGGTCTTTTCAAGAAGCTCTAAGATGCCTTCTCCCCAAGGAAGGTAAGGACCACACCCTTTGCAAAAATTATAGGCCTATTTCATTAATTAATCTAGATTATAAAATTTTTGCGAAAATATTATCCTCTCGCTTGGAGCAATTTCTACCTCATCTAATCGGTGGAGAACAATGTGGTTTTATTAAAGGGAGACACCTCTCGGACAATACAAGACTTTTCTTCAATGTTCTCACAAAAGCTAAATCATATGGAGGGTCTTTGGCAGCCATTTCTCTGGACGCTGAAAAAGCTTTTGACAGAGTTGGTTGGCCTTTTATCTTTTCCACCCTATCCTGGTTTGGTTTTGGTAAAAGTTCATGGATTATGTTTCCTTACTTTATACTTCTCCTGTATCTTCTATATTAGTTAATGGTCTTGTATCTCCTTCTTTCCACTACATCGCGGGGTAAGACAGGGCTGTCCTCTCTCCCCTCTTCTTTTTGTATTAGCTTTGGAACCTTTTCTGATAAAGATTCGTCTGAATCCAAATATTAGTGGATTTAAATATGGCACTAATCAATTAAAACTTTCTGCTTACGCAGACGATATCTTGCTCTTTTTATCACAACCTCAATCTTCTTTGCCGACTTTTTTGTCAGAAGTTCAATCTTTTGCCACAATCTCTGGATACAAACTTAATTCGGATAAATGCGAGATACTCCCATTAAATACATTATGTTTCTCTGCAGACTTTCTTTCTTCCGGTTTTAAGTGGAACCCAAGTAAAATAAAATACCTAGGCCTATGGTTTAACGCTTCTATTAAAGAAACCGTTACCATGAATTTAAAGGAGTTACAAAATATATTAAGGAACGCGACATCCAAATGGAATCCCTTGTGTTTGTCCTGGTGGGGCCGCCTTGATACAATAAAGATGATGTTAGTTCCTATAATACTCTTTTATATTTCCAATCTCCCCATAAATATACCCAAAATTCATTTTAAGACAATTTATTCTATATTATCAAAATTTTTGTGGAATAATAAGAAACCTCGTATGTCTATATGTAAACTTAAGAGACCAAAACAAATGGGTGGGGTCAATTTTCCAGATTTTCGGACATATCATGCCGCATTCTTTCTTAAACAGTCTTCTCTCCTACTTCAGGAAGCCACTGATGATCTACTCTTACCTCTGTGGGCTGCTATTGAAAAACAATTTCTTCATCCTTTCCCCTTTCGGGAGTTCTTATCCTTTACCCAACGTCCACCATCTTTTTCTCTTCCTATTTTCAATAACTGTTGTAAAATTCTTCAACCTTTACTTATTGATCATCTCTCTCCTATAGATCGCTTTTTGCAATCCTCTTTATGGTATAACCAGTCTCTTAAAATTAATCGTAAAATCATTTTTTGGAAAGACTGGCATGCTAGAGGACTCTGCTGGGTTCATCAACTCTTCCAAAATGATACATGTATTCCCTTTCTAGTGGCTCAGGCACGTTTTTCTTTACCTACTTCTTTTTTATCTAAGTATATGTCTTTAACCACGCTACTTCAAACGGCTTACACTAACCTATCAACTGTCTCTCCCTTTTCTGGTTCTCCTCCTATCACTCTTCAATTTTTATCTGTCTCCCCGTCCGCATCTCAAATTTATAAACAGCTCTCCCCTTCTCCACTTGTTCGGGATAAAACTAAAACTGAAGTTTCATGGGAAACTGATCTCAAACAGTCTTTCACTATTCCTACTTGGAACAAGATTTGGGTTAAGATCAGGAAATCCTCTAGAGCTGCTAATACTACCCAAACATTGTTTTATATTTATAATAGATTATTGATAACCCCTATGTCTTTGCATAAAATTAGTTCTTCTTTCCCCTCATCTTGCTGGTCCTGTAATGACTCCCCTGCTGATTTACATCATATGTTATTTACTTGCCCTCTCGTCCATGATTTTTGGTTACAGATCTGGAAACAAATTAATAATATTTTCCATGTACACATACCTTTCACTTTAGTTAATGTATTTTTAGGTAGTGTTTCTCCGGCATGGGAATCCCATCCAGGGACTTTTCACATAGTTGATCTCCTACTTGCGGTAGCCTTTCAACAAATTACACGGGCATGGAAGGATACTAAAAACATCTCCTATCAGGCCTGGTGGTATGGAGTCTGTTACAATCATAGACTGGATAGAGCATATGTCCACCCCATATCTCTTGCTATGAAACGTGAATTTTTATGGTCACCTGTTACTCATCTTTTAGACAGGTCCGCAAATGCTACAAGAATACATAATCCCCGTGTAGAAGAAGTGCCTAAACCTCCATGATTTATTTACATTATTATTGATTCCCTTCAACCAACCTGTATGTTTGTTGAATAGTTATTCTTACAATTGTTGATAAGTATAGAAGTGGCAATGTTAAATGCATTATTTTTATAATTATATCTCTCTCCCTTCTCCCCCCTCTCTCTCTTCCCCCTTTTTGTTATTTCAATTATCGAATTATAGAATTCAGTATATCTTTTTCTCTATTTCTGTAATTGTTGTAGTATATTATTTTACCTCAATAAAATTCTTCTAAAACTTAAAAAAAAAAAACATGTACCAACAGGACCTGTGATAGCTAATGTGTTAGGTGTAGGTGAAGGAGCCAAAGGGGGCCCTGCTGCACTCAATCTAGTGGCTATAGACATCTGGGAAAGGGGCACTCATTCTCTGTTTATTTATTCATTTGACAAAATATGCAGTAAGATGAGCACTGTTTATTTTGTATAACATATTGTTCAAGAAGAACCCGCTAGAGGAAGCCTTTTACTAAATTCCAAGGCTCTTCCTGCTTGCACAGAGTATTGCCTTCATTCACAATTGCCACCTGTTGTTTATGTAACTAGTTTGTTCTAACACCTTCGGATGACATTAAGGCAGAGAGGACGAGTCAATATACTTGTAGCGGGTTAGTGCTAAGATGTTAGGGTTATGTGATGTTCCAGAAATGCTAATATGATTTGTTATAATGATGTTCATACAATGCTAATTTTGAAGTTTCTATGATCGTCAATGCCGAAAATGGCTATGTAAGCCTTTGAATTTGGGGGTGAGCAAGACTCTTTCCCAATTCTGTAGGGAAGCTTCCTGATTTTCTATTGGTTTGCTGCAAAATTGAGACTCAGGGGTCGATTCCGATTCGGGCCGGAAAAAGCACCGACCGACACGGAGCCGGAAAAATTACCGACCGACACGTACCAGTGGCGCCCGACACGCCAAGTACGATGCAAGCCGCGATAAATCCGACCGACACGTTAGGAAACCAAGCCGACCGACCGAGCCGCTCGGAAAATAGCAATCCGGCCGGAAAAACACGCGAATCCAACCGACCGACACGCACCCGGAACAAATCCGACCGAATCGTACCCGCCAACTCCAAACCGCAAAGTACGATGCAAGGCGCGAAAACACGACCGAGTCGGACGGAGGACAAGCCGTACGACCGACACGCATACAAAACCGAGCCGAAGCAACACAATACACCGCGACCGACGCGTACGCAGCATAGAAAACTGCACAAACACAGCGGGAACGACACGGAAAACACCGTACGAGACCAATGCAGGGTCCGACTCGGTCACAAGAACGTTTCAAACATACACAAACAGCACAAAGGAAAAATCAACCAAAAAAGGCCAAACAAGCAATTACCAAGCCAATAAATACTGGGGGGGTGGGGACAGAGAACAAAGACACACCCACAACTCCACCTATATAAAGGACACAAATCACTACCATGAGCCTTTGCAAATGCCATTTCACTGCCAGCACCCAAGAGAAAGCAACCACACACCCACAGCTCATCCCTCACACAAGACACACACCATCAACACACCAACAAATACCTACCTCACATACACCCAGCACAACACACACCCACACACCCTCACCTGCACACCAACACACACATCACCCACCATCACCACCCATCACCATGCCCCCAAGAAGAATCCCAAGTTCCTAGATAGTGAATTGGAAGTCATGGTAGACGAGATCCTCAGGGTGGAGCCACAGCTGTTTGGCACTCTGGTCCAACAGACCCCCATGTCGCAGAAAACCAAGATGTGGGAGAGGATCATCAACAGGGTGAACGCCCAATCACCATGTCGGCGCACAAAGACGGACATCCAGAACAGGTGGTATGACGTGCGCAGGAGGGTACGGGACATGCTCAAGAAAGACTACATCAACAGCCAACACACCGGCAGTGGCCCTCCTGCCAAGCCAATATACCTCAGGCCCTGGGAGGAGAAGGTGCGGGCCATCCTTCCGCCAGTGAGCGTATATGGACTAGAGGACATCCCAGAGCCTGGTGAGTACACAACAAATGTACACAATAAACTGCCACAAAACACACACATCACTGTCAAGGGGAGAGTCAAACCATGCACTCATAGCAATTACACAGCAACTAGAACAGAATCATCCCAAAATGTGTATGTCAGTCAGATAAACACAACACATGCCATCAAAAAGTCACATCCAACTGTGCCAACACATGTACAAACACAACCACAACTACAGCTAGGCAGTGGCACAAATAGAACTAACACACACATCCACACATGTAGCCACCACAACAACACCAACACACAGTGAAGACCACTCAAAGGAAGGAATTCTGTGTATGCTGGCCAAGTCAGTGTAGCCAATAGCATCATGGGAGTCGCAGTCACACATATTGCCCCCCCCACAACTGTCCCATCAACACCACCCTGAACCATGCTCACATCACAGGGAGTGGAGAAGGACTCACAAGATGGCTGACACTGGCTACTGCTGTGGGGAGCACAAGGCCCTGCTGCCAACTGTGCACCAACAAACAGCAGGACACCACTGACTGACATCCTGAGAGACAACTTACACTCCCTGCAATGCAAGCACGTTCCATGGTGGGATATCTGGCTGGCTGGGTGGGAAGGGGGACTTGCAGCACTGACTATAGTCACCAGCACCTCCCCTCACCCCCCCAACACAAACTCCACAGTACCCACCTGGTAGAATGCAATGCCCTCCATCCTAACACAAGATCCCACAAAGCACCACCACCCTGGGTTATGTTGCGTGAAGCACAGGGACACTCCTGGGACTCTTAGCCAAACAACTGCCAGGACAACACTCCCAGCCATCCTGTCAGCACAGCCAGCCCACCCCACAGGGAAGCAGAGTCAAAAGGAAGGAAGCATGGGCATGCTGGGAAGGGGGTGGAGGCAATAGCATGATGGGAGTCGTAGTCACAGCCCTACATCCCCCACCACATGGCCCAGCAAGCTCACACTCACGCATGCACATCCCACAGAGAGTGGAAAGGCCCATCAAAGATGACTGACACTGTTGCTGTGTCGTGGGGAGCACAAGGGCATGCTGGGTACTGCACACCAACCAACAGCAGGACACCACTGTCAGCCATCTTGCCATTGCCCTCACACCCACACCCACTGAACTCCACACAAAAGCAAGTAAGTATGGGAATGCTGGCAAGTGGGGTGGAGGCAATGGCATGATGGGAGTCGTAGTCACAGACATAGCTCACCCTCACAACTGTCCCATCAACACCACCCTGAACCATGCTCACATCACAGGGAGTGGAGAAGGACTCACAAGATGGCTGACACTGGCTACTGCTGTGGGGAGCACAAGGCCCTGCTGCCAACTGTGCACCAACAAACAGCAGGACACCACTGACTGACATCCTGAGAGACAACTTACACTCCCTGCAATGCAAGCACGTTCCATGGTGGGATATCTGGCTGGCTGGGTGGGAAGGGGGACTTGCAGCACTGACTATAGTCACCAGCACCTCCCCTCACCCCCCCCAACACAAACTCCACAGTACCCACCTGGTAGAATGCAATGCCCTCCATCCTAACACAAGATCCCACAAAGCACCACCACCCTGGGTTATGTTGCGTGAAGCACAGGGACACTCTTGGGACTCTTAGCCAAACAACTGCCAGGACAACACTCCCAGCCATCCTGTCAGCACAGCCAGCCCACCCCACAGGGAAGCAGAGTCAAAAGGAAGGAAGCCTGGGCATGCTGGGAAGGGGGGTGGAGGCAATAGCATGATGGGAGTCGTAGTCACAGACATAGCTCACCCTCACAACTGTCCCATCAACACCACCCTGAACCATGCTCACATCACAGGGAGTGGAGAAGGACTCACAAGATGGCTGACACTGGCTACTGCTGTGGGGAGCACAAGGCCCTGCTGCCAACTGTGCACCAACAAACAGCAGGACACCACTGACTGACATCCTGAGAGACAACTTACACTCCCTGCAATGCAAGCACGTTCCATGGTGGGATATCTGGCTGGCTGGGTGGGAAGGGGGACTTGCAGCACTGACTATAGTCACCAGCACCTCCCCTCACCCCCCCAACACAAACTCCACAGTACCCACCTGGTAGAATGCAATGCCCTCCATCCTAACACAAGATCCCACAAAGCACCACCACCCTGGGTTATGTTGCGTGAAGCACAGGGACACTCCTGGGACTCTTAGCCAAACAACTGCCAGGACAACACTCCCAGCCATCCTGTCAGCACAGCCAGCCCACCCCACAGGGAAGCAGAGTCAAAAGGAAGGAAGCATGGGCATGCTGGGAAGGGGGTGGAGGCAATAGCATGATGGGAGTCGTAGTCACAGCCCTACATCCCCCACCACATGGCCCAGCAAGCTCACACTCACGCATGCACATCCCACAGAGAGTGGAAAGGCCCATCAAAGATGACTGACACTGTTGCTGTGTCGTGGGGAGCACAAGGGCATGCTGGGTACTGCACACCAACCAACAGCAGGACACCACTGTCAGCCATCTTGCCATTGCCCTCACACCCACACCCACTGAACTCCACACAAAAGCAAGTAAGTATGGGAATGCTGGCAAGTGGGGTGGAGGCAATGGCATGATGGGAGTCGTAGTCACAGACATAGCTCACCCTCACAACTGTCCCATCAACACCACCCTGAACCATGCTCACATCACAGTGAGTGGAGAAGGACTCACAAGATGGCTGACACTGGCTACTGCTGTGGGGAGCACAAGGCCCTGCTGCCAACTGTGCACCAACAAACAGCAGGACACCACTGACTGACATCCTGAGAGACAACTTACACTCCCTGCAATGCAAGCACGTTCCATGGTGGGATAACTGACTGGCTGGGTGGGTGGGTGGGAAGGAGGTCTGGCTGTCAACCAAACACAATCAATGCAGACCATGTTCACACCCCAGAGAATACATAGAAATGCCCAAATAATGCAGGACAATGTGCCACACCAATATCAACCCCTGACTGTTACGACTTAGGACAATACAATGTACAGGCCCGCACCCCGAGGCACAGTCACAACTGTCAGGTGTGTCAACCACTGATGCCTGCAGAAACATGACATACATTGTTTGTGTCTCCCAAAAACAGGTGATGATAGGGACACAGCAGCAGACGCTGAGGAGTCCCAGTCCCAGGCTCAAGAGGATGCCGAGCTCACTGGCGTCGTACAGCCTCTGTCCTCCTCGGACGATGAACAACCTGGCACATCCGGTGCAAGTCAACATGCTGCACCAGCAGGACCACCAGCTGCAGCACCAGCAGGTCCACCAGCTGCACCCCCTGCACCCACCCCTCCAACGACTGTCACCACGAATACCATCCCTGCCGACATGGACGGAATAAGGAGCAACACCAGCGCAGTGACCCTGGACCAACCTGGGGCCATGGACACCACCACCACCACCAACCCCCAAGGTGGACCAGGGTCATCTGTGCGTGCAACTGCACACACTGCACATGTCAGCAGGGGTGGTGGGAGGGGTGGGAGACAGAGGTCGCTGCTTGCAGACGTTGCTGGTGTGCATGAAGACCCACAACTGGTACGCATAGCTGATGCGTACCAGTCCAGCACCGGAGAGCTCAGCCAGGTAGTGGGGCTCCTCAGAGACATCAAACAGCAGCAGGCTGCCCATCATGCCCGCTTGGACTCCCACATGTCCCACGTGGAGTCACACATGTCACGTGTGGACTCCCACATGTCCCGCGTGGAGTCCAAGTGGGATGTACTACATGAGATGACGGCGGTGCACAGGGACATTTTACAATGCCTCCGCCAGATGAACAGCAACCAGTCCACACCTCCCTGTGTGCCAACAACATCTGGTACAGAACAAACTGCAACTGCCACAGGGAGGGAGGAGGACTCTGGCGGAGAGTCCCCTGCACCGCAGCAGCCTGCACTTGAGGGCCCCCCCCCAAGAAGAGGGGTTGTCCGAGGAGGGGAAAGTGAGAGGCTGATGGCCAAGCGCAACTCCCAGGAAGCCTGAACCTGTTCTGGATTTTCGCCTTTGTGCACAGACTGTTCACCCTGTTGATGGCAACACTACTCCCACACATTGCATGGGGAGTACAAGTTGGAACAATGTGTCAGACAACTGTGGCCCCGATACTGGGGATCCTGTCTACCTGGACTTTCAATTCACCTAGGAACTTGGGATTGCAAGATTCATGTACAGCACAACCCATCCTATGCACTATTAACACAGATGTATCACAATAAACACACTAATACACCATACTTGCCTCTGTCGTGATTCCAACGTGGGTGCTGTTATGGGGATGATGAACTGCAAAATTACACTGTGTATGCGAACTGCAACAGCAAGGACAACACAGGCATGTGAGTACAGGCAACGTGACACATATGAGGGAGACACACCACCAGGGGTACACAACACATACACACCTAGGCCATCTGACTCATTGCCTACACTGATGTTGCCAGGGAAGACGGTGCAATGCACAGACACCACACCCATTCCCAGTTGTAGTCAAGTAGCCCACAGGTGCAGTAAGCAAATGGCAGTCAAATGTGTGACCACAGACAACGCACATCACTAAGTGAAGCACAGGTTTATTACACAGTAGCAACATGCCGTAACCACTACAGATGCAAGGTAACCCCACCTGGTAGCGGGCACACAGTCAACAACTGTAGACGGAAGGAAGTCCATGGGTGTGGCGCACATCACCTGTAGGGACACAACAGCTACCAGCCTGGATGTGCAATCACGTCGTCGGTGGACACAGTTGACCAAACGAATCTGAAAGTACCCTGTGAAGGACAGAAATGACACACAGTCAAAAGCAATGCAGTACAGGACAGATCAGCAAAACTCATGCACAATACATGTTACAAGATACCCACCCAGAACCAAGTTAGCATGTCAACACTGTTGGGGAGTACAGCCCACCTGTCACCACACATCGCAACACACATCCTGTCAAGTAGCCCATGGACACACTCCAACAGCACCAGAGCACCACCCACACATCATGCCAACTCACATCATTCACATGACACCTCAGGATACTCACATTCAGCTAAAGAAGTTGGTGATGAGCTGTGTGCGGACATCACCATCACCATCATCATCATCATCATCGTCACTGGCATCGTGGTCCAGGCCAGGATCCTCCACAGGTGGCGGATGTTGGTCATCGTCATCCTGGATGAGAGGCAACTCCTTCCGCACTGCCAGGTTGTGTAGCATGCAGCAGACGATGATAATCTTGCACACTTTCGCAGGGGCATATGGGAGGGACCCTCCGGTCTTGTCCAGGCAGCGGAAGCGGCTCTTCAGGAGACCAAAGGTCCGCTCAATCACTCTCCTGGTCCGACCATGTGCCTCATTGTAGCGCATCTGGGCAGGTGTCACAGGGTTCCTGAGGGGTGTCAGCAACCACGGCATGTTGGGGTATCCCGAGTCACCTACGGACAGACAAGTGCACATCAGCTGACTTGGAAAAGTGGGCGGAATACTACAGATCAGATCACACACAATGGCACAAAGTCAGTACACACCGACAAGCCAGGCACGCTGGTTCTGCATCTGTGCCATCAACCTGGGGATGCGACTACTCCTCATCACAAAGGCATCGTGTGCTGAACCAGGGAAACGGGCACACACGTGTGTGATGGTCATGTCTGCAAGACACACCACCAGTGCATTGACCGAGTGGTAGTGCTTGCGGTTCCTGTAGGCCTGCTCCTGGGCCTGTGGTGGTACCAAAGCCACATGTGTCCCATCAATGGAGCCAATGACATGCGGCATCCTCCCCAGGGCATAAAAGTCACTCTTCACGTCAGTGAGTCGTCGCAGTCTAGGGAAATAGATGTACCGGTTCAGGAAGAGCAACATTGCCGCCAAAACATCGCGGAGCACACGGCTGAACATGGTCTGTGACATCCCACCAGCAGACGCCACAGTATGTTGGAAGGTACCGGTGGCAAAGAAGTGTAGGGCTGCCATCACCTTCACCTTGGGGGTCAGCGCTGTAGGATACGGCCGGCCAGGCTGCAAATGTGGGGACAACTGCACTGCCAAATCCTCAATCAGCTGCCTGGTGAAGCGGTACCGTCGGATGCTGTCCCGTTCCACCATCGTTGCCAGGTCTGGGAATGGCCGATGGACAGCAGGAGCCCTGCAGTGCAGAGGAGAAGTAAGCAAGATCGTCAGTCACCCCACATATGCGGCATTGAACACACTCAAGATCCCAACATACATCATCATGAGGCACAACTACATGAAGTGTGCAGTACCGGAACGACATGTATGGTACATACATGGCCAACATCTGTCAACACGGTCCTACAGGTGGCATCAATTTGTCCCAGGTTGGCCCATTGGATATCATGATGCTGTGTCACAGTCACCCCCACAGTGACATGTGAGGACAGATGTGCCCCAGGCACCACAGCTCAACGACAGGCACATTCCCAGGGACCCTGTAATGCCACATGGACACTGGCATCACCTGGAGTATCATGTGTACACCACAGCAAAACAAACATGACCCCCACAGGTAGTGGCCACACTTGCCATGGCAGGACAGCCATGGACGTCTGTGACACACACGCACAACATCAGAGTCCATGCACACACAACGTGGATGTGGAGACTGTCTCCCATTGTGCACATGAAATCAGAGACATTGTAAACACTACATGCACAAAGACTGTGGAGGGCCATCACTATTGTGCCACTGGGACACCCTGGCTCAAACATACCGTCCCACATGGGACTCACGGGGTATGTGACATGACATACACAAACACCACTGTGAAATGTGACCATGACACATGCACAGATATGAACAGTTGCACATCACAGTGGTCACGTACACGTAACACCCAGGATCCTGTCCCCATGAACACGTGCACAGCCTGGGGGTGGCTGCCCACAGGTGACACCCACAGGACAACATGTACACCAACATACACACAATAGGAAATGCAGCCTTACATGCCTTATGATAAGGTTTGGACAGGCTGTCGTGATGTAGGTGTGCCCCTCACTCCCTGGGAGCTATCTGTGGCTGGCATATGTCCATCTGAGACAGGCATGCTGACCTATGCCAGTCACATATACAGTGATGCGTTGAACCGCAATGGACCGATCGGTGCCTCCGGCCGGCCCATTGCTTTCAATGTGTGCGGGTACGCGTTGTACCCCTGTGCGCGTTGAACTGCAATGGACCGATCGGTGCCTCCGGCCGGCCCATTGCATTCAATGTGTGCGGGTACGCGTTGTACCCCTGTGCGCGTTGAACTGCAATGGACCGATCGGTGCCTCCGGCCGGCCCATTGCTTTCAATGTGTGCGGGTACGCGTTGTACCCCTGTGCGCGTTGAACTGCAATGGACCGATCGGTGCCTCCGGCCGGCCCATTGCTTTCAATGTGTGCGGGTACGCGTTGTACCCCTGTGCGCGTTGAACTGCAATGGACCGATCGGTGCCTCCGGCCGGCCCATTGCTTTCAATGTGTGCGGGTACGCGTTGTACCCCTGTGCGCGTTGAACTGCAATGGACCGATCGGTGCCTCCGGCCGGCCCATTGCTTTCAATGTGTGCGGGTACGCGTTGTACCCCTGTGCGCGTTGAACTGCAATGGACCGATCGGTGCCTCCGGCCGGCCCATTGCTTTCAATGTGTGCGGGTACGCGTTGTACCCCTGTGCGCGTTGAACTGCAATGGACCGATCGGTGCCTCCGGCCGGCCCATTGCTTTCAATGTGTGTGGGTACGCGTTGTACCCCTGTGCGCGTTGAACTGCAATGGACCGATCGGTGCCTCCGGCCGGCCCATTGCTTTCAATGTGTGCGGGTACGCGTTGTACCCCTGTGCGCGTTGTACCGCAATGGACCGATCGGTGCGCACCCATTGACAATGGGCTTGCCTGGCAACGGACGCGTATTCGAATTTCGAACGAGTCGGTTGCTGGAAAATCAGTTGGTCACCCACAACAATGTTGCAAAATCATGTATGTCATGAAGTTGAAGTTTTGAAGGATGCTGTGGGCGTGTTTTGGTGCTGCTATTCCATGGATTGGCCAGATTCAGAAGATGCAAACGACTTGGACCTATCACTTTGGACACAAGGGACAGTATCTGCCTCTCCAGCACATATATATTGCTGCCTGTTCCCCTGAGAGCCCACTTGCCTGCACTACATGCTCCAGGACGACATCTGCCACTGCACTGCTGCTGTCTCTGCCCCTCTGGACCCTGCAATGGCACGTACTGTGGAGAGAGCCCCAGCCTTCAGCCTTGAGGAGAACCAGGCCCTGCTGGACAGCCTACTTCCACAGTACAGCAAGCTGTATGGGACACCAGGGGAGCAGGTGAGTGTTCTGTGCACTGCCTTTCTGAATGTGCATTTTGTCTGACTAGCAAGGCTGAGAGTCAGCACGCCACTGGCTAGCAGGCTCACTGAGTAGTTGTCACCCCCATAGTGTGTGGTGACTTGCACTGGACAGGTATGGTGCAGTGACAGTGCTTCTGAACAGGGTTTTACTCCCCATGCAATGATACCATGTAGTGACTTCTGGAAAACTGTCCATGGGCAGCCGTGCACTGCCTGTGTACACCATGTGCCCCTGTGATTGCGACATGTATATGCATCTGTGTCATGCACGGATATGTTGCATGTGTAGTAATGGCCTTATCACTTTGTCATCCTGACAGGCTTCTGCCCATCGGAAGCATGAGATATGGAAGGACATCGTCCGGGCTGTCCGGTCCGTGGGGGTCTACAAGCGCCGGATCCGCAACTGCCAAAAGAGGTGGCAGGACCTTCGGGGCTGGACCCGGAGGATTGCACGTGTCCAGCTGAAGCTGTCGCCTCCTCGCAGGAGGGGCGGAACACGGACCCTGACCCCCACATGCTCAGGATCCTGGCGGTGGTCTTTCCAGACCTGGATGGGCAGCTGAAGGCCAGAGAGCAGCAAGGAGGGGGTGAGTCAAAGACTGCACTGTGTACTCTGTCTAACATGCTATGTGCCCTCCTCGGGCCTGGTTAAACTGCCACAGTACAGCAGTCATGTTGTCCAGGAGCCATGTCCCTCTATTGTGCACTGCCCACTCCTCATCTGATACCCAGGTGTGGCCCTTACATGCAGGGAATTCTGTCACTTAGGACTGTGTCCTTGCAGTTTGCTTGACTCAAGGTGGGAGACAGCATCTGTTTCCCTGACTCTGTGGTGGGCATCATGGGTGGGTCCATTGCTTACACAATGCCTGTATTCTGACATGTATTCAGCGTGTTACTTTGATCTGTGGTCCAATTGCTGAGCTGATCCACCACATGTGGCTGGGGTATCTGGCACACACCCATGCTGCGGGTGGGAACAATGTTTGGGCCCCAGGAGTATGTATATGACGTGTGTCACACATACTTAGCCAGCTGCCTACAGTCCAGGGCTCATCCCTCATTCATGTGGGGCTGGACAGTCATGCCTACTCCAGGCCATACAATACACTCTGTACTCCCACTCCCGTGTATCAGCGGACACATTGTGCACAGTGATTTGACCCCTCAGGTGTCTGCCTCTGTGTCAGTGTGCTGTAGATTAGTCGCCAGGACTGCTGTGGAGTTTCTTGGTAGGGGCTCAGCATGCCACTGGAGATGTGACCATAGGAGACGATACTTGTGTGACACATAGGTGTCTGATCAGCTGCCCATGCAGACTGGGGCATGTAAATGTGAAGTTCAGGCAGCTGTTCCCCATGCACAGCAGAGTGTGAGGGGCTCAGGTTCAGAGGGTAGTGTCACAGGTCTCCCATATGTCCAATAGGTATGACCTGGACAGATGAGGGTTAAGAGGATGTGTTGTGGGGGGATGTACATGTGCACTTGTGCAGCTCCAGGACTTGCATTCCCCATGACCTACTATTGTGACACAGTGCAGAGTGTTGTTGTCTGGCTGCAAAGCCATACATCACTGAGACAGTGATGTATGACTTTGCAGGCATGCCTCCGCCATGGCATGTGTCTACTGATTGGTGAGCCTGCAGGGGAGTGACATGTGCTACATGCACACCATAGTGGCGCTGGCTATCAGGACATGGGTGCATCATGGTGTCTGTCGCTGGTATGCATCACATGCATTTCCTATTTGACTCTGGGCATCCCTTTCATCCGGAAACCTGTACTGACTCAGTGGCAAGAGCTGTGATGTGTCCACACCGTGTCCTCTGCACTGTCCAACTACTGTGTACTTGGTGCATGTGTCAACACTGGGGTGTTGCAATCCAACAGACACCAGACAGATGGGTGCAAGGCCATGTGGGATGTGAGTGCCATGCTTGGCATCAGACTGACAATTGACTTCTCCTGTTCAGTTAGGGCACTTTTAGCAATGTACAACTGATGATGCCAGGGCTTGCTCTGTGATGTGCTGTGCTCACAGTGGTGTGTGCGTTATGTGCAGGTGACTGATGTCTGTCTGTATCCCCATTGTTTGCAGATACATCCACGGCCACGGAAGGGGACAGCTCCACGGACCAGGAGGAGCCGGAGAGCCAGACTGGGTCAGCAGCCGAGGAGTGGTCGGAGGGACCCAGTGGCACGGAGGGCGAGGGGAGCCACACCGAGGAGTCCTCAGCAGCATCCACCTCAGCTGAGGACCAGAGCAACTCGGAGGATGACTCCCTTGTGGAGGCGGGTGTCAGCAGCCACCACACCCCAGCTAGTGTTGCTGTCCCCGCCACCACCAGCACCACCACCGCCCTCCCATCGGCTCCCATTCCCCAGGTCCGTGGAGGATCCCATGTCCGGGAGCGTGTTTCCTTTGGGCCAGGCACCGCACCCCTGCCCCTGTGTCCCCTGCTGCCCTGAGTGAGGAGTCTGTGTACCTCCTTCGCCAGCTCCATGTAGGGCAGACAGCCATGCTGAGTGTCCTCCATGCGCACACCGCGCTGTTGACTCAGCTGGTGTCGTTCATGGAGGGCATCTCATCGGGCATGTCTGACCTACAGAGGGGCAATAGGTCCATGGACTCCTCCCTGACGGCAGCAGTGTCCCTCCTCAAACGGTCCCTCACCCCTCCTGCCTCTGCTCCATCCACACTCCCCAGCACCTTACCCGTCCCAAGCACACACACACCGGCACAGGCACACACCAGCACACACACATCCAGCACACTGACACACACGCCAATGACAAAACGCACACGCACGCACATTCAGGGGACTGAAGCCAGACTCACAGGGGATGGGGCCCTGGAACACACACACGCATCCACATGCACTGCGCAGTCCTCAGTTCCCTCTCCCTCCAAAGCACCCTCCCTTGCCTCACATGCAACCCCAAAGTCACAGCAGCTCTTCCTCTGTGACCTCGGCCTCTTCCCCACCGATGAAGCTGCTCCAGCATCCCGGGGGAAGAGGAAGCCCACCCACACGGAGCAGAGTGCCCCTCGCCCCCGGACACCCTCCCCCAGGCGCAGACGGACTGAGGCCCCCACCCGCAAGTCCCCCGGAGTGGTAAGAGCAAGACCCCGCCACCGCCCTGCAGCTCAGGCACAAGGTCTCCGTCCTCCATCCCTCAGGCCCCCACTGCACAGGTGCCCCCACCACACCCTGCCCCAGGTTCCCCCACCCACAGATATACCATCCCCAAGATGCTCCGGCCTTCTCCCCCTGCCACTTGCTCTCCCAGCACCACACCCCCCGCTGCGCTTGTCTGTGCCACTGATGTGGTGAGGGTGTCCTCCCCCTCTGTCCAACCCACCTTGCCTGTTCCCCATTCTCCTCCCCTGGAGGTAGGCACTGCAGTGGAGTCCACTACCGCCCTGTCTGACTTGGGCACTGCAGTGGCGGACCTGTCCACCCCATCTGCAGGGTCCACTGCAGTTGTGCCGGCACCCACGACATCTGAGTCATGCCCCCAGTTGTGCCGGCACACACCATGTCAGACACCTCCACTGCAGTTGTCAGTGGCTCTCCAGCACCCACCACCCCTTCCCTGACTCCCCCTGGTGAGCCCTGATCCTGTCCCTGCGGTGCCTGGCCTGCTCCCCGGTTGCCCCTCCTAGTGGATTGTCCCTGGTTTTGTGCAGGCATGCGTAGGGTGACATCTGCCAGTGTCACCCTGTTTGAACTTTGACAATGGACTGGCCATTGGCCTTTGCTCTAATTTCTTCTGGACGTCGTTATCAAACAACACATATGCTGAATAAAGCAACTTTCTTTTCTCTAGTGCTCATGTTTCAGATGTACATGTTGTTGGTGCAGCTAACCATGCCCTTGCTGCAGTGATGGTGATATCTGGTATCATGATTATGAAGTGTTACTGTGCAGGAACCCATGTGGTCCAGGGGGAATGTGTCCTATCATGTGGTGTATCCATGTCATCAATAGCAGCATCTGAGGGTGTCATGTGTTCAGTATTTGGCAATGGGTTTCCTACTTACATTGGCAATTTCATATCTGTGGCTTCCACCCCTGCACATCTGTTGTGCCTGCCATTGTTGCATTTGTCTTCTTCCCTGACCGTGTTGCCATCTCCAGTGGACATGCAGGTTTGGGCATCAATGGGGAGGGACTCATCCGTGTAGTCAGTGCAACATTGCTATACAAGTGTGTTGGATCTGTGCTGATGATTCCGTTGGCACATCCATGACCAGGCTGATGTGATGGGAGCCCTCATTTGGTGCTAATTGTTGATTGTGTGACCAAGTGCTCAGCTGACATGATGGGGCCCTACTGAGGCAACATATGGCACAGCTTTCCTCACACAGGAGTGGAGTCCCCTCATGGCAGTGTGTACACGTGTGACATTGCCTGCGCCCAAGGTGTGTGTTGTATGTGCATGTCTGTGTGTTCACTTTCATTCATCTGCGCATGCTGTGATCCCTAGTGTTGTACCTGTTTGTGATGCTTGCTGACTTGAGCTATGTTCCCCCAAATTCTTCTCCCTGTGTTCTCTGTGATGTGGGTGCATGGCACATTACTGGTCATCAGGGTGTCACCCATAGGTGTGTTTGCTGTCAGGGCTGAGTTTGTGTGCAGACGCAGATGGGTCACAGTCAGGTTTCCCCTTGGCACTTGTTGTTTGCCCCTGTCATGTGATTTCCAGTTTGTGTTATCTTTCAGTGATTGTGACACGTTGTGTGTGTGACTGCTGGCACTCCTCAGGGTCCGGGCTGCAATGTTGGTTGTTGTCTATGTGTGTTCTTTGTGGGTGACCTTGGCTTCTTCATTGGTGTGTGACTGTGGCTGGGATCCCATTGGTCGGTGTGGTATTGCCGTCATGTCCATGTACAGCGTAGTGTGCAGTGTGTCAGACATTCAGGAGTCTTGTTGAGTGTCCATGTGTGATGTGTTTCTACACCTTGGTTCCCACCCACCACCCTGGAATAGTCATGGGTGCATGTGCAATGTCACCAGTGCATGTGTACTTCACTGCTGCACATTGTTGGAGGTCGAGGGGTGTGGTGTTGAGTGTGTGCAGATGAGAGTTGTTGCCCGGCTAGGCCCCTGCCTCCATGTTGGCCTTGGCTTACTGGCCATGCTGATTGATTTGTGCTTGTGTAGGTGTGATGGTAGTTTGTTGCTCAGGACACCTGACTGTGGTTCACAGTGTGAACGACATTTAGCTTTGTCATCACAGTGGTATTTTTATTCAGCCCAGGGTCACCACATTGTAGGGGCCCTGGGGGTGGTGCTGTGGTGTGTCTGTGACTTGCTGTGTCAGTTGTTGTTCCTACGTGCCTGTGTGACATGTGTGTTTTGTGCTCCCTCTCACCTGACAATGCCTGCTTGCCCACATAGGGGATTTGGTTCCATGAGTTACCTTAGTGTGGCAGTGTATGCACATCTGTATGATTGGTATTCAGCTCTCCTCATGTGTTGTGTGGTTGCCTGGGGACACTGGCACCCCCACCCCTCACCTGCTGTGTATGATGACAGTGTTGGTCTGCCTGTTTGTGTTTGTGCATCTGCACCACTGCATTGGCATATCTTGGGTGTGCCATTGGCTGTATGTTGTTTGGTGTGTTTCCCCTGCTGTCCCTGGGACTCCTAGGTCATCGGTCAGCACAGTGATCATGGTTTGTGTGTCCCATTGCTGCCATGGTATGGTATCTGTTCACCTCACATCTGCTGTCTCCACAGGGTATCTGCATTTGTGTGCCCATTGGTGCAAATATGTGGTTCTGCATTCTGATGGTCACTTCTGTCATTGTGTCATTGATGACTGTTGACGGTCTCAGCCCCCATGGGTGTTGTTTGTCTGCACATGGCCAAAGGAATGTTTCATTTGCACTGCAGTATTTGGCTCCCCCAATTTATGTTGCAATGGGACACATACACTACTTTGCCACGGATGAGTTTTTGGTTCTGTGACCAGGAATGATCCATGCAGTTTGGCAGTTGCAGCTCTTTCTTTGTCAACAATTACCTTTTGGTCACTGTGATGATGAGGGTGTAGACCCCATTGCCACAATGGTCAAAATGTGCTTCAGCTATGGACCCCACACTTGCCTTTTGGTCACTGTGATGATGGGGGTTTAGACCCCATTGCCACAATGGTCAAAATGTGCTTCAGCTATGGACCCCACACTTGCCTTTTGGTCACTGTGATGATGGGGGTTTAGACCCCATTGCCACAATGGTCAAAATGTGCTTCAGCTATGGACCCCACACTTACCTTTTGGTCACTGTGATGATGGGGGTTTAGGCCCCATTGCCACAATGGTCATGGGCTGCTTGCATTGTGGGTGCCACACACATATATGTGTGGCACATGTGCTAGGGGGTCACATTGTATGTTGAAAGTCATGTTCGGTGTTGTAGGCATTTGACACAGCCTACACACGCTTGTCATGGTGGTGGGGGGATGTCTTAATCTTGCATTCCCTAGGTTGTGGTGTGCTTGTTGTGTCATGCATTGTCCATCCTATGAGTGGGGGTGGTAGTAGTGGTAGGCATCCAGCCCCCCTGGGTGAGGGTGGTAGTAGTGGTAGGCATCCTGCCCCCCGTGGGTGAGGGTGGTAGTAGTGGTGGGCATCCTGCCCCCTGGCTAAGGGTGGTAGTAGTGGTAGGCATCCTGCCCCCCTGGGTGAGGGTGGTAGTAGTGGTAGGCATCCTGCCCCCCGTGGGTGAGGGTGGTAGTAGTGGTGGGCATCCTGCCCCCTGGCTAAGGGTGGTAGTAGTGGTAGGCATCCTGCCCCCCTGGCTAAGGGTGGTAGTAGTGGTAGGCATCCTGCCCCCCTGGGTGAGGGTGGTAGTAGTGGTGGGCATCCTGCCCCCTGGCTAAGGGTGGTAGTAGTGGTGGGCATCCTGCCCCCTGGCTAAGGGTGGTAGTAGTGGTAGGCATCCTGCCCCCCGTGGGTGAGGGTGGTAGTAGTGGTGGGCATCCTGCCCCCTGGCTAAGGGTGGTAGTAGTGGTGGGCATCCTGCCCCCTGGCTAAGTGTGGTAGTAGTGGTAGGCATCCTGCCCCCCGTGGGTGAGGGTGGTAGTAGTGGTGGGCATCCTGCCCCCTGGCTAAGGGTGGTAGTAGTGGTGGGCATCCTGCCCCCTGGCTAAGGGTGGTAGTAGTGGTAGGCATCCTGCCCCCCTGGGTGAGGGTGGTAGTAGTGGTAGGCATCCTGCCCCCCGTGGGTGAGGGTGGTAGTAGTGGTGGGCATCCTGCCCCCTGGCTAAGGGTGGTAGTAGTGGTGGGCATCCTGCCCCCTGGCTAAGGGTGGTAGTAGTGGTAGGCATCCTGCCCCCCGTGGGTGAGGGTGGTAGTAGTGGTGGGCATCCTGCCCCCTGGCTAAGGGTGGTAGTAGTGGTGGGCATCCTGCCCCCTGGCTAAGGGTGGTAGTAGTGGTAGGCATCCTGCCCCCCTGGGTGAGGGTGGTAGTAGTGGTAGGCATCCTGCCCCCCGTGGGTGAGGGTGGTAGTAGTGGTAGGCATCCTGCCCCCCTGGTTGAGGGTGGTAGTAGTGGTAGGCATCCTGCCCCCCGTGGGTGAGGGTGGTAGTAGTGGTGGGCATCCTGCCCGCCTGAATAAGGGTGGTAGTAGTGGTAGGCATCCTGCCCCCCTGGCTAAGGGTGGTAGTAGTGGTGGGCATCCTGCCCCCCTGGCTAAGGGTGGTAGTAGTGGTAGGCATCCTGCCCCCGTGGGTGAGGGTGGTAGTAGTGGTGGGCATCCTGCCCCCCTGGCTAAGGGTGGTAGTAGTGGTAGGCATCCTGCCCCCCCTGGGTGAGGGTGGTAGTAGTGGTAGGCATCCTGCCCCCCGTGGGTGAGGGTGGTAGTAGTGGTGGGCATCCTGCCCCCCTGGCTAAGGGTGGTAGTAGTGGTAGGCATCCTGCCCCCCTGGCTAAGGGTGGTAGTAGTGGTAGGCATCCTGCCCCCCTGGGTGAGGGTGGTAGTAGTGGTGGGCATCCTGCCCCCTGGCTAAGGGTGGTAGTAGTGGTGGGCATCCTGCCCCCTGGCTAAGGGTGGTAGTAGTGGTAGGCATCCTGCCCCCGTGGGTGAGGGTGGTAGTAGTGGTGGGCATCCTGCCCCCTGGCTAAGGGTGGTAGTAGTGGTGGGCATCCTGCCCCCTGGCTAAGGGTGGTAGTAGTGGTAGGCATCCTGCCCCCCGTGGGTGAGGGTGGTAGTAGTGGTGGGCATCCTGCCCCCCTGGCTAAGGGTGGTAGTAGTGGTGGGCATCCTGCCCCCTGGCTAAGGGTGGTAGTAGTGGTAGGCATCCTGCCCCCCCTGGGTGAGGGTGGTAGTAGTGGTAGGCATCCTGCCCCCCGTGGGTGAGGGTGGTAGTAGTGGTGGGCATCCTGCCCCCCTGGCTAAGGGTGGTAGTAGTGGTGGGCATCCTGCCCCCTGGCTAAGGGTGGTAGTAGTGGTAGGCATCCTGCCCCCCGTGGGTGAGGGTGGTAGTAGTGGTGGGCATCCTGCCCCCTGGCTAAGGGTGGTAGTAGTGGTAGGCATCCTGCCCCCCTGGGTGAGGGTGGTAGTAGTGGTAGGCATCCTGCCCCCCGTGGGTGAGGGTGGTAGTAGTGGTGGGCATCCTGCCCCCTGGCTAAGGGTGGTAGTAGTGGTAGGCATCCTGCCCCCTGGCTAAGGGTGGTAGTAGTGGTAGGCATCCAGCCCCCTCTGGGTTGGGGTGGTGGCGCGCATTCAGGCCCCTGTGTGCATATGTGGCATTGGTGATGGGCATCCCGCCCCTATGGTGCTGCTGTTGCTGGTGTAAGTATGTTCAGATTCCCCGTGTATGTGTGTGATGTGTCGTGTACGTGTTGTATGTGTTTTGTGGTTGGTGTCTGACTTACCTTCTGCGCCGTACGCGTCCGTGCCTGTTCCGGTAGTAGATGTAGAATATTGGTATGATCGGGACGAAGGGATTCATGGTTGGTTCGTGTCGTTCGTCCTTCTCGTTGCTTCGCGTCGTCCTCGTCGCTTCGCTTCGTCCTCGTCGCTTCGCGTCGTCCTCGTCGGTGCCGTGTTCGTCTCGTAGCCGTGGATCGTGTTGTGGCGCGATTCGGAGCTTATGTGCGCCTCTCCCGGATGCTTTGACGTGCCGTGCGTAGCGACGGGTTCGGCGCGTACGGGAAGCGCATCGTACTTGTCCGGCCGGACGGGGCTGCATTTTCCCTTCCGTGCGACTCGATTCGGCGTTTCCGGATTCGCCTCGGTCGGAGAACAGGACCTGGTTTGGGTGAGTACGGCTCGGCCGGAATTTTTGCTGTTGTGCGCATCGTACTTGCTCGTTCGGTGTGCTGTACGGATCGGTCGGGAAACTGGCTTTCGCATGGCTTTTTTCCCGACCGAATGGTATTGGGTGCGCCTCCGACCGAGATCGGAATCGGCCCCTCAGTCTTTTTTCCTGATTTTTGCTCATTATTGCATTATTCTGTATTTGAGAGCTTTCACAGCAAATTATTTTTATGCATTTCAATGAAATTGCTGCTGCGTTCGTAGTTTTCTATTTTCTGTATTATACTTTTGAATTTGTAATAAACCTTGATGGTTTTTCCTTTATTTCTGATCTTTAACTCCCCTTTTCAGTCAGTCCTTTCTTATTGACTGTATTTTTGAAATGCAGTTTGAATCTTGTCCCTGGATACATTGCCTCATAGACGATGAGGTTAAAACCATCCCCGACCCCCGCAACCCAGGCATGCTACTGTCATGCAGATTATCTAGGAGATAGTGTGCCTGCAAGGGAGTAGGGTTTAATTTCTTTGAACTGCTGTAAAGACACCTATTTTGAGGTCCATTCACTCGAGTCAGGGAAGGATTTGAAGGAACCTCAGAGTCTCTACAGAAAGATGCAGTGGACCAAGTGATTGGCCTCAGGAAGCTGATGGCACAATACATGAGTCAGACGAAGGAAAACCTTCACGCAAGTCAAGTGCTTATGAAGATCTGGTATGACCAGAAAGATATGCTAACTTGACATCAGTAAGGGCAAAATGTGTTGGTGCTGAAGACTATTTAGCCCAGGGCTTTGGAAGAAAAATTGTGTGGGCCATACAAGATAGTTCAGATGATTTCTGAGGTTAACTAATTAGTGGGCACAGGTGCCACAAGGGAACCAAGTAGGGTGCTCCATGTGAATCTGCTGAAGTTTTGCCTCCGGAGAGATTACTCAACGAATGTCATAGCCATGGCAGGGGAGGTTGAGTTAGACAGTAAGTCTGGCCTGCTGCATGGTGACATGAAGGATGATGGCATTGGGGAAGGGTTCATTTAGCCCATGAGTTAATGCCTGAGCAATAGAGAGAATGTAGGTAGATGTTCGAATGGCTTTCCACATTTTCTCGCTGGCTTCAGGTTTGACGCCTGTCGGTGTCCACAACATAGACACAGTCTACCAGTGAGTACAGAATATTCCGAATGTCTGACCGGGTTCAGGGATGCATTAATGCAGATGTTGGCAGAATGTTGGAACTAGAGGTCATTGAGAGATCTCGTAGTTCTTGGTCTCGTCCTGTGGTACTAGTACCAAGGCAAGGGTCGACTGACTTGCAGTTCTGTTTGGACTACCGAGCCCTCAATGAGGTAACCAAGTCTGATGCCCATCCAATCCCAAAAGCGGATGAGCTTGTGGGTCTGTTAAGTGCTGCAAAGTACTTGAGCACCTTTGATTTGACCAGTGGGTACTTGCAGACTGCCTCCATACCAACTGCCAAGGAGAAGTCTGCATTTTCTATGCCAGAGGGGTATATCAGTTTAAGGTAATGCCCTTTCGTTTGAAGAATGGTCCTGCCACTTTGCAGTGCATGGTGAACCATGTTCTCCCAGGGCTACAGGAGTTCTGTGTTGTCTGACTGGACAACAGTGTGGTGACTTTGGCTTGTATAGGCCAGTGCGATAATGGTTATTAATGCCCCATAAAGTTGGGTCTTACATTAGGTTATTTATTCCTGGGATCACCAAAGCATGTTTAAGAGGCAGTGGAAGTGAACAGTCCCAAAGTGAGTCATTTAGTGAGGTACATATGGTGGACCCCCCAAAGTCAACATTTCCAGCCATTCACCCACATGGTGTAGTGTGCTACCTCCGTGGACAAGTGCTTCAGTGCTCTACTTAGGGACAGTAAGCACTATACAAAAACTAAAATACAATACAATTCCGCACCCGGGGGGTGTCAATGCTCTCTACAATAGATGGGTGGGAGCAGCTATGGTTCTTGAAGTCCGTGCATTCGGTTTTCGTTCTTACTCCTGTGCATTTTTAGACAAAAATGTGTTTTTTTTTTGGAACGCTGAATGTCGGTGATCTCAACGTGCAAACTACTGCGCTCTCCTCATCACTGTGTCAGCACAACAGCTGTGTTACGTGACCGGATTCCACCCTTTGTCTCCGAAGTCCACGGTCCTGTGCGGTGATTGTAGAGCTGCCAGACACCGAGAGATAAAGAGCATTTGTTGATCAGCTGTTCTTGCTAATCCCGGCGCAAACAATTCTTGCAAAGGCGAGCTTGTCTGGGTGCAGCCACCGCGTATAAAGTCCAGGTGACTCGCGGGTCAGGTAATCTGTGAGGCCTACGCCTTCACTTTTAGATAAGCTGACTGACTACGTTACGTAATCAATTTAAACCGCGCATCAAGGTGTGATGAAAGGGCTTTCAGCGAGCGCCCTGGCTCCACTGATTTAAAAGCCTCTGATGTATGGGGGCTGTCGGGCCAGAGAACTTTGCGCCACGTGGGCGAAATGATGTTTTGCCACAACTGATCCCATTTCAATCTTCTCTGGCTCGAAGGCAACATCTGATGTTGATGATGCAGAATGGCACCCCACCATGACGGCGCTCTGCTGCTGACTCCCCTCTTGTTTCACATGAACCGGCCCTGAGTGCCATCAAATTCTCTAGCACCTTTCCCGTAAATTGACTGGTACGCTTCAAAAGCAGACAGCCACCACCCAACCAGCTGTTTAACTTTGTAAACGCTTTTTGTGTTTTGATTTATCCCCGTTTTTACAGAAAGAACTTTATTGTTGGGAAAGCACGTAACAATCTAAAAAAAATATCAGCTGTCAACATATTTTTTTGGTCTTAAAAAGCCCACATTGACGTGGTCTTTCCTGGCACTTAAAGGAACTATTTTGAGGATATGCTCTCTGTGAAAGGGCAGAATGTAGCCATCACGCACTGTGAAGTTAGCCAGTGGTGGAAGTGGGCTGAGCCTTTGCCCCATGCAGTATGCTTTTGTGGGCAGACGAAAAATGTGAATGACACAATAACAGACCAATGGATGAAGAGGGCTAGCTGAAAGGCCTCCTGTGCAAGTATATTATGCATATGATGTTTCAAAAATTAAAAGATCTTGTCTAAAACCAGACTTAAAATTGCCCCAGCGCTAAAATGCACTAAAGAAGGGTGCCCACCACAGCAGTGTTTTCCATATTTCCTGATTGCTGTGTTCTTGAGCTTCTCTAGTATTAGACACTGCAGATAAACTGAACTGCACTGACGCACCGCCATGGGCCCATTACCTCCTCATCTGTCTTCCTCTGCACTGTCCTTACACAAGGGGCTTATGCCTACCACAAGGAACTTGTTTACCAGCCTGAAAATACATTAACATAAAATTAAAGCCACAGCACCTCCTTTGTAAGTTGCCAGGACGAACTGCCTACTCCCAAATATAAGGCAGAGCTTGCAAACATTTCCTGTTTCATTTTTCTGTGTCTTGTGCTATAACTTACCAGTGCTGAAGGTAAATATTTTCCGATTGAATACATTATACCCCTGGGTGCTCCCCAGCTGTGCCCGAGGCCAGCATAGGGGAATGGAATGCTCAAGTTCATTTCATACTCATGAACGTCATTTAGGGGTCGCCAGAGGATGCAGCTGTGACCCTTGGCTTGCCCCTTGTGACCGCTGGCACTGCTTTTGCAACTCCTGGCCTCAGAGGAGGCAAAATCAGTGCCAGAGGCAGCTTGTCCTTACGGAAGTTGGTTGGGGCTCCACTCGCTTTGTTTTCAGTAATTTTTTATTACGCTAATAGTGAATAATATTACATTAGTGTAATAAAATATGTAGTACAATTAGGTGGAATATGACCTTTCCTGGGAGCTGAGGTAAGTAACAAAATGTTTTTAAATGTCTTTTGCGTGTGTGCTCGTGGGTGAGAGTGTGTTTACGTGAAGGAGAGTGCATGTAGGTGGGAATGTGTGTGAGTGAAAGTGAAGGTCAAAGGGCGTGTGATTTCATTTCAGCTACCCCAGGCATTTTGGTGAATTGACGTCCATGGTCATTCTGGGATGCATGGAGATCCAACTCTAGTGGTCCCGCTTACAAGCAAGCCGATCCCACTTGCAAGCTCCTAGAAGCGATCCTTGCTGTATGCAGGTCGACAGCAGATGGTCTCCCTGGAAAGTGTGGAGCTGGGTTGGTTGCTTGTTTTTCAGCCCGCGTTGCCCACAATTCCAGTATTTTCTGGAATAGGAGCTCTTTTGAGATTTGATTTGTAATGCGATTATGTTTCCTGGAGACCAATAAAAGCAGAAAGTGCTTGTATTTGTCTTTGTGATATTTGGGATTGCGCTCAGTAATCATTGGGTGTGCAACTAAGCAAGCATGAAGGAGCATAGAAAGTGTTACAAAAAGACAATCATGCAGAAAGCACCACAGAATCTCCTGCCGCTCATCATACTGAGACTGGGGCACTAGCTAGAGATTCCTGCTCCTTCCTGGACTGTGGTTCAGGATATGATACTACAATCTTTGGTTGCGATACTACTTGAGAGTAATCCACCTCCCCCGAAAATGCTTAGTTCGGCAGTCCAAGGAAGAGGACATAAGAGGGTGCTTGGACCTCCAGCATCTGAAAAGCAATTGATCTTTTTTGGTGCCTCTTCAGTCAGAACGAGTAGGATGACTTCTTGCACAGTTAGAAAAATGAGCTAGAGTCTTATCCTCTTCACTGAGCAGTGTGAAAAGTGCCGCAAAGAGAGTGGAAGGAGGTAGACTGCCTGGTTCTTCATAGATTTCTATGAAGAGCTATCTCCTGAAAGACTTTGGTCGCTATTAAGCAAGAATACTCTGTGTTAATTTTTCAATGAGCGCCAGCACTTATGCACCTGGCATGGTCCAATTATTGTTGAAAGATTTCCAAGTTTTGGCTGCACAATACAGCAAGGTCAGGCCTGTACCGCCACTATATGCTACAGTTGCTGGGGTTGAGGCAGCCATCTCTGCAAGTATTTGTACCTGTTCATGAGGGAAAACTCTACCCGGAAGTCTGACGCAATGCACTACCCTTTTATGGGTTAGTAACTTTTGCAAAACTGGAGAAATTAGTAAAGAAGTGTGCAGAGAACCGAAAGTTAATGGCTTCTGGATGCAACTTTTCAAGGAGTCACAGATTAGGATGCAAAAAGTGGCCCTCCTGTTGCATCTAGTCAATCTGGTCAATCCTTTTGAGTCAGAGGTTGAGGCCAGGCAGCCCCTGAGTCTGAAAAAATGCAGTCTCAGCCTATTGTGGTGGCTCCATTTAGGTTAAGGGTATGCCTAACCCACTCATTCTTCGAAGTTGCAGCTTCCTGATAGAATGAAGGACTGTGTAGAGATGTTGTATGTCATAGTATCAAATGCTATCAGAGACTCGCAAGGATCTTTTTCATATCACCTCATCTCTGCAATGTGTGGTGTGAAGAAGGGGTGATATGAAGCTCTGATCCAAGCAATAAGGAGTTGTTGTGCAAAGCCATTACTCTAGTTCTAAGAGCAGAATTAAAAAAGCCTATTATTCAATAATCTTCCTGGTTCAAAATGTATCACAGGAGTATTGCCAAGCACTGAATTGGAAACCAAACTCATTTTTGCAGTGGATTACCTAGAATATTGTAGTCCACCTTTTCATTGTCTCTGTAAGATTTTCTCATGTCACTGGGTTTCTGGATGCCTACCTGCATGTCCCAATCTGCAAGAACTCCAAGAAATGTCTCAATTTTTGTGCCCTCAGCATTTTTCTTCCATTTCAGAAGACTACCCTAATTACTGTTACTCAACTGATCAGTCACCAGCCATCTCCTATGGTGGCTGCAACCAGTTAATTTAAGAAAAGGGGTATCCTTGTTTCCTCCTCCTTCGGTGTCGATACATCCAATGCCAGCGGTAAAGGCTGGGGGCAACTTTGAGGGAAAAACCAGCTCCAGGTCAGTGGTCCACATGGGAGGCGAACAATTCTTCTAAGAGGAGGGAGCCCATGTTTCAGTGCAAGGATGTGTGCATCCACACAGTCAACAAAGTCACCCATATTTATTTAAATCACCAACGATTTTCATGGGCCCCTAACCTAGCAGCAGTAACCTGGGAGATTGGGAAGTAGGTAAAGAACAATTTTATTTCCCTGATAGTGATTTACTTGCTGTGTAGGGAAAATTTGCATGTGGATTGCTTGAGTCTGATTTTTTCCTCATCAATCTTACTTTCATTTGGAGTTTAAAAGAGAGGCTTGTTCTCACCCCTAAGCCATCCGGTCACATCACCAATAGATGGGCATGGCAGAATTTCATAACCTGTTGTCTGTCAAAGGGTCCTCAGCCAGCTTCATGTGAGCTGGTGAAGGTTTTAGATTTCCTGAGAGATAAATTCCTGTGGGAGCTGACAGTTTCCACCTTAAGGAACCAATACTTTGCCACTGAAGCTTTCCAGACACCTGAGGTTCTAGGGCTAACAGGCTTAGCTTTCCACCACCTTAAATCCTTTTTATCTCTAGCAACCAGAGATTCATTCCCCAGTATCACCGTGGAAAGTTCCTCTGCAACATCCTCCTTTTGAGTTTTTAGCCTCAGTAGAGTTGATTTTTCTGAAAAAAAGTTATTTTTTTACTGGCCGTTTGCTCTAGGCCACATACAAGTGAAATAGGATCCCTTCAATGTGTGTCACCTTTTTTTGTTTTTACAGTTTTTACTGGTTAAGTTAGTACTTAGACCAAGACCATCTTTTGATTTTTCCCAGACTTTAGTACTGCTGTATTTTCTTTCCTTCACCTTCCCAGAGGAAGAAATACTCTTTAATATGGCAACGTTCACATAGCCCTTTCAATTTATGTATGAAGAACCTCAAATTCCGCAATGTAGAGTCCTTGTTTTTGAGTTTAGGTTTAACTGGACAAGGGTTTTGCCATCTGAGGCAATGACGAGGTTTTTGCCAAACAAATTTTTTGACGAAATCAGCATACTATATGCGGTTGAAGTCCAGGATTCATTCAAGGCCGCTCAGCGAGGGATATTTCAGCTTTATGAGCAGCATTTAAGGGAGTTTCCATTAAAGACATTCGCAACGCAGACGCTTGGGTTTCTGGTAAACTAGTTCTGAGTGGGAGATGGATGATTCATGTTGTAAGGACTGTGCCAAAAGACTCAGGCTCAGAGTAATGAAGATTATTACTAAGTAACCTGGCCCCTTATGAGTTGTTACAGTGTAGTATTTCTACATGTTTTTCCTGTGGAAATACTGTTCCACAAGAATAAAAGTTTGACCTGGTGTTGAATTCCACCTGGATTTGCTGCTTTTATAATCACATAATCCACCTCTGGGTGCTATCTGTTATTCCCCATTCTCTGGCCTAAAACTCGTAATCCCCTAGTAATGGGGTTGCAATACCTTCCCATTTTACACGGCAACTTGAAGTGAAGCCCTAAATGGGGGAAAATGTGCACAAGATTGTTGACTATGTTACTCGAAATGTCTCTGTCCAACTAAATGTCACCTGAAGTGACAAAGACTATCGACTGATTATTGTTCTCAGTTTTTACGTTTTACTTTTTTTTTTACACTCAGAAGCTGACCTTTCCCACTGAACATCTAGAACTAACAGCTGCTCCTGGATTTCCTCTGAAAATTTGTGGCCGATGAATGTTTTTCTGGTTAGTGTCTTGTGCTCCAGGTCTTGAGGAGGACAGGACTCCGTCTTAGCCCTGTGGTGGGTAGGCCCTGGACTTATGTAGAGGAGGCGGCCCCACTCAGACCAATTTATGAGCAGGCCTCTTTGAAGAGGCCCTCTGGGAGCTGTGGAGGACAGGCAGAGGCCTAAAATGTGCATCCACAGCATGTCTGAGTGCTGCGGATCCAGAACCCTGACACTTGTATCTTCTTCTAGAAGATTGCTTGTGTTCTACTTAAACCGCACTTTCCATGCCAACACCTAGTAATCAGCGCCAAGATGTCCTAGGAGGTGAACGTGTGCGCTGCAAAAACGCCTGTGATGTTACAGAACAAAACTAAAGTCACGCTCTTCTTGACCAATTCACAGGGACAGAGTGAGCTAATCCCCTGACTCATTGGGATCACAGCCACTTTGGCTGCTGCCTGATCAAAGCTGACCTTTGAAACTTGACCTTCAGCTTGTTATGACAAATTCACAGCTGAGCAGAGAAAGTCAGGAAACAACAAAGGGCAGCCTGATAAGACATAGCATTGCCAAGAAGGGGGTGGCATCGGGTCGATAAGGGGCAGTTCCCAGTACACTCTGCACTGCTGGCAGGTTCACCTTCATTGCTGGTGAAACAATAAATTCCAAGAGCAGAGATAAGCATCAGCTGTTCACTGCAAGGCACGGCTAGAGATGTATTTATAAGAGGTGCAAACTGCAGAAAAGTCCCGAAGGCAGTTGTTTCTTTCAATGTCACTCATGTTCGCTGCGTAGGAGTCAAAGAGAAGGGGCAAGCTGCAAGGTCTAGCATGTATGGATGTCAACATGTATATGGGATGTGGCCTAATGTCTAGAGCGGTCGGCCTCAAAGCTGGGGAATCAGGTTCGAGTCTCGGCAGGGACGCTCAACATCCTGTGACTCTGGGCAAATCAAGTAATCTTCCCGTGCCTAACAAAATGAATGTGTCCATCGGTAACGCAAATGGGGCTCATGTAAAGCGCTCTGATACCTTTGGGTCGAGTTCCCGCTATATAAAACTCCAAAGATATAAAAATAAAAAAGTATGCTATGGTAAATGGACTTATGTAGTGCTTCTTGACCCTGACGAAGCACTGAAACTCCTTGTGGATGGTAGCGTGACCAGTGGTGTAGCAAGGGGGGCGATCCGCCTCGGGTGGCACTAGTTTTGGGGGCGGCGGCCTCCCGACCGCTCTTACCTGCGGCCGTGTGGGGCGGCAGAAGTAGAAATCGATCACCAGCACCCCGCTCTTACAGTCGCAGGCGGTGAAAGTCCTAGCTATGCCACTAAGCGCGCCACTTGGTGGGAGTGCCTTGGTTGTAGGAAAATGTCTGATTCCGCAAGCAGAAAGAGGAAGAAATAACATTAAAGGTACTTGAGGGGGGAATGGAGAGAGGAGGAAAGGGATTAAAAGAGAGAGGAAGTGAAGGGCATATGCAGGATGGAGAGAAGAAAGTGAGAAGAGGGAACTCGGAAAGCAATACAACTGTTAACTGGTCAAAAGGGTGACTTTCAGTCAGTCCAGGCTATGGACTACCACTTTGGGACACAATGTCACCCTCCAGTTCATCACATTTGTACAGGTCAGAGTACAGTTGTACGCATCCTCTGTCACAGGCAGACTCTTCATTGGGTAAAACCAGTCTCAGACCTAAGTGCCAAGTGGCTCAGTAAGTGCAGAAGGCTGCACTATATAAAAATCATGAAACACCACTTTAAACAAAGTTAATGTGTGCATACTTGTAAAAATTGTGGTGCTCCAAAATATATCTGTGCAGACCCAGTCAATGCTAAAGGCAATAATCATCAGTGTACAAGTCACTATTATTGCAGTGCCCCATTCACCAATGGTGAGGCACCCAAGCACATACTCAAATGCTGCATTCACTGAACTGCACAGGCTGACCACTAACTGTCTCATTACCTTAGTCACCATTAGTGCTTGTTTCTCAACCACAAAAAGTGTCTCTACTCCCTATTGTTAGACCTAACACCCTTGGTGTTAGTCCCTTAAACCTTTTTCCCTCACCTATCCGTTTTTTCAGAATTTTTGTTGGCTTTAGGACTCTATGCACTTTACCATTGATAACCAGTGATAATATGCTTGTGCTCTCTCCTGAAAACATGGTACATTTGGCGTACACCTGATAGGCACATTCAATTTACTTGTAAGTCCCCAGTAAAATGGTATTTCGTGTACCCAGGGCTTCTAAATTAAATGCTACTCGTGGGCCTGTAGCACTCATTGTGCCACCCACTGGAGTAGCCATTTAAAACATGTCTAGGGTAGGCCCGAAACAGCCCATAGGGCGGATTGCATTGTATTTAAAAAGTTGGACATTTCTAAGTTTTACATGTCCTTGTAGTGAAAAACTCTTACATTCATTTTTTACTCCAGCAAGATATACTTCTCCCATATGATAACACTGGGTTACCTTATTACATTTATAAAGCGATAACTTTTGCTTTGGAACAGGTAGTAATGTCCTGTTCGGTCTCTAAAGATTTTTAATTTAAAATCCTCTTTAATTGTAAAGTGACATTTGAAGTCACAATTGTGAAAATTTCACTTTTGGAAAGTGGGCATTTTCTTGTCCTAACCATTTGATACCTGCGGGCTGTGTCCTGGGTCACCAGACTAGCTGTAGTTGGCAGTTGGCCTTTGTGTATTCCCCCCAGACAACATAACAGTCCTGGGACTGGGTGTTGGCAGGATGGGCCATCTTGATCTGATGAGAGGGGGAGCTGTCACCTACCACGCTTGCACTTCAAAGGAGCTGTCTCAGCACACACACAAATAAAGTCACACAAGCCTTTACTAACTCAAGACATCCTGGGACCAGGGCAGGGGAAGGAAGGAAATTCCAGAACAAGGTGTGGGGGGAAGCCTACCAGTTTCTCCCACTTCAAACCTGGCACCAGGTATAAATATTGGACCCTCAGACCAACTCTTCAGATCGCATCTGGACCTGTGGAAAGCTCAGAAATCAGACTGCTGTGCTAGCCTGGTGCTGGAAGGACTGCCCTGCTACAAAAAGGAGTGCCCTGCTACCCTGCTGCCTGAGGCGGGAAGACTAGACCTGCTCCTTGACCCCAGAACCACCAGAGTGACTCTGAGGGCTAGCTGGCTAGCCTCCTGTTCTGAGCTAGAGGGACATAAAAGCTCAAGGGACCTGTCCTGCCTCTGCCCAGCAGCTCAAACTCAACTGGACCTGCTGTGCCCCACTGCTGGCCTCTGCTGGAGTGAGTCTGGATCCCCAAGAAGTTCCCCCCCAGCTCCTGGACCCTTGGCTGGCATCAGAGTGTACTTCTCCTGACCCAACTATGACACAGCGTGACAACTCGACGCAGAGCACCGCAGGACCTCTCATCGCAGCACCCCGCAGCTCCTGATAGACGGCGTCACCGGAACCAACACAGTGTGATTCATCTCGACTAAGGACCTTGCATCGCAGCACCTCACTACCTCTGATTAGCAGCCTAATCAGGACAACACAGCACTATGCAATTTGGTAAATATTTCTGGTTTGTGGCTCACTTAAGGGCCCACTTTATCTTATCCTGTTGCTCACTGGAAAAATTCTAGCCGTAGCATAGCAACTTTTAATGATTACATTGTCCTCAACAATACTTGCATTTATAAAGTTTCTCCTCCTCCCTAAATTTAAGCAGCAGCTTTCAAAACGCATAAAAAATATTCTCCTCATTTTCCACATTTGCGGTGTATCGACTTTTACTACGGTCACTACTCATGCTACTTCCTAACTAAGGGCCTGATTATGGGTTTGGTGCAGCAGCGCCTGTGCCACGCTGCCTCCACTGCGCCAAACACGCACAAGGACCGCTGGCCGTATTACGAGTTGAACACATGTTACACGAGTTCAGCTCGTAAAACGGCCGGCGATCCTTTGCCTTTCCCATGGCGGTGCCTGGAAAACAGGCACCGCAATGCAAACGGCATAAAAGTTCCAGCACGGCATGGACGGTGACGTCCATGCCGTGCTGGAACTTTGTGACGGATACAGACAGGGGGGCACATCTTGTGCCCCCCTGAATGTATCCCCATGGCGGGATGCACATGGGGGCCCTGTAGGGCCCTCTTTGTTCCTCAACTGCCAGCCTTTTCTTGGCAGGGCTCCTGCCAAGAAATGCTGGTGGTGGACGAACTCATAATATGCTGAGCCAGACTGGGCCAGCCCCCGCTAAGCATTTGCATTGAGGTGCAGCTGCGCCACTGCCAGGGAACAACTGTTCCCTGGTGCAGCCGGGCAGTCCACTGCCTATACGACTTTGAAAGTCATAATCGGCAAAATGGTGGACCGCCACTGCTGCGCCACCGCAAGTCTGGCAGTCGCAAGACCACTAGACTTGTAATCAGGCCCTAAATATTTTACGTTTTTTTGCCTATTGGTGTTTAGGCACCAAGTGTCAGGTACAGGCAGCTTCAGAGTGCAGAAAAATAGGAAGGAGTTGAAAGGGGAGGATATGAGAGGTGAGTTGGCAGAAAGTAAGTGTAGAGAGCTATAAGGTTTCATTCAAAGATCCCAGGGAGTTGTACTGCAGTGTCTGTAGTTGTAAGGCTGTGTAGTACAATGTCTGCCTCTGAGTAGTTCAAAAGGGAGAAGTCAATAAACTATTTTTAATTTATTCGGGAGAGATTCCTGTGGGTTGGTGTGTGGCTGAAACTGTCTCTCTGGATAGTTGTTTACTTATGTATTTAATTATTTATTTATTTATTTTATCCATTTGTAGAGCACTCTTATGCCAAGAAGGTGTCCTGGGGAGGGGGCTGGCTAGACAGATAAGTGAAGAGGCACCTCGATTAAGGGAAAAGCCAGGTTTTCAAGGCTTTCTGAAAAGCAAGCAGGTGGTCATTCATCCTGAGATGGAGGGTCAATGAATTTCACAGCTTTGCAGCCATGACGGAGAATACTCATCTTCCCATGCAGACCTGGGAAGCTTTTAGGGCCCACCAGAAGACGAGCTTCAGTCGAACTCGGACACTAAGGGCCCGATTTGGATGTCGGGCAGAGAGCCTTCGACCAGCGGTCGGAGACTATCTGCTTGACATCCTGAGGTTTCCCTCCAACTGCCATATTTTGATTACGGCAGTCGGAGGGAAAACCACAAGGGGACTGCGCTCCTCTTCCGACGGGCTCTGTGAGCCCATTGGAAGAGGAGCGGAATAGTAATCCCTTCAATGATGGTGGAGCCAGGCACGGCTCCGCAGTCGGGATTACGATGTCGGTTTCCGACAGCCAATCCATGTCGGCCTTTATGACATGGATTGGCTGTCAGAAACTAACTTTGGGGGCCCCTAGCAGGGCCCCAATCCCCCCTGGCCTTCTGTGTGCGGGCCTGGGGTGCACCTATGGTGCCTCCCTCAACATCCCTGCACCGTGTGGTAGGCACAGAAAAAACAAGGAAAAAAGACCACAAAAAACAAGGAAAAAAGACCAATACAATTGAAACAGAGACCAGAGGAAAAAAGAAATAAAAGTCAAATATACTACCCCACTGGAGGGGTTAATAAAGAAGAAGAATTAATTGCAACAAAATAAAAGATATATGACTCACTGGAGGGGAAAACACAAGTCTCTGAAAAGACGATACAAATTGAAACGGAGAAAATCTTGAATGGACTCATGGACCGTAATTGAAATGAAATTGATTTAAAAATGTAAAAATGAGATTGACTTAAAAATGTGTTTATGATGGAAAAAGTTATGTTTAGAATTTGTATTCACTTTAGCACCAATTTTTTTTTTTTACCTCGTTATCACTATATGCAACAAAAAAATGAAGGACACTACATCTCCCATAATCCTCAGGGGAGCTTGTAACACCAAACAGGAAATGACGTAATGAATTTCGAATGTATTTCATGAACGTTCACAAGCGTTATGTTAAGATCGTGATCAAGGTATTGTGTAATACCGAAACGCGTTGATCTGTTCCCCTGGTTCCCTGCTAATGCAAATAAGGAAATAAAAAAATAAAAAATTGCAAAATCTACGGGAGTGCGACCCATTTGTCTTTCCCCGGTGAAGGATTGTGAGAAAAAAAAATATATATATATATATATATATATTCACTGAAAAGACCATAGGTTTTAGGGACAGTTATAGTTAGTTGGACATTGCACTCGTACAAAACCCGTGAAATTCCCCCGTTATAGTTAATTCAGCTAACTATAACTCGCGCCCCCGCAATGCACTGCTGATGACGTCACATATTACATCACTCATGACATGGTCAGTGACATCACTGATGACATCTCAAATGACATCACTGATGACATCATCCAGTGACTGTGTGTTTCTGTAAAGTTTAAATATGTTTAATATATATAGGGAAAGGTGTATTGAAGAATGAGTGGGTGTATAAGTGTCTGAATGGATGATTTACTAGGTGCGTGACTAACTCTATAAGTGAGTGATTAAACGTATCTTACTGAATGCATGGGTTAGTGACTAAACTGTGTGAATGTCTGTATCCGTCTGTCTGTTGCTGTGTAAGTGGCTGCATGGGTTTGTGAATAGCTACATGAATGTCTATATGAGTTATTGATTGGTTGTCTGAGTATCTGTATGGGTGCCTGAGTGTTTGTGTGGGTGGGGTGTGTGCGACTCTGTGCATAGATGTGTGAGTGGGTGATTCACTGGGTGCATTTTTTCAAGAGTGCATCTGTGATGGACTGTATGGGTGGGTGAGTGTGTGTATGGGTGTGTTAGTGAGGGAATGTATATCTCAGTGGTACATGTGTGAGTAACTACATATGTGAAAGGCAGTATATATGTGTGGTGGAGTATATAAATGGGTATAAGTGAGAGTGTGTGATTGTGAGAGTGGCTGTATGGATGAGTGTGTACTTGTATTAGTGATTGTATAAGAGCGTAAGAATGTGCTAGTATTTGTATGAGTAAGTGAGCTGGTGTGTGTATAACTGTATAGGTGAGTAAATGGCAGTGTGATTAATTATTTGCATGACTGACTAGGTGTGTGAGTACCTCTATGGATGAGTGGCGGTGTGTGAGTGTCTATGTAGGTGTATGAGTGCATATGATAGTCCTGTACTGAGTGACCGTAAGTATGAGTGACTGTACAGGTGAGTGAGTGGATGTGTGTGTAGACCTAAGAATCAGTGAGTGGGTATGTAGTTATTGGTGTTGGAGTGTCTATGGTTTTGAGAATGGCAGTCTGTAATTTAGAGTGGGTGTATCAAAAGTTATATTAGGGTGTGAGAAGATGCATGAAATTATCACATGGATGATGTCATCAGTGATGTCATTTGAGATGTCATCAGTGATGTCACTGACCATGTCATGAGTGATGTAATATGTGACGTCATCAGCAGTGCATTGCGGGGGCGCGAGTTATAGTTAGCTGAACTAACTATAACGGGGGAATTTCACGGGTTTTGTACGAGTGCAATGTCCAACTAACTATAACTGTCCCTAAAACCTATAGTTTTTTCAGTGAATTTCTAAGGTTTTTTAAATGCTCATTTCTAACTATAACGTGCCTGAAACCTATGGTTTTTTCAGTGAATTTCAAAGGTTTTTTAAATGCTAATTTCTAACTATAACGTGCCTGAAACCTATGGTTTTTTCAGTGAATTTCAAAGGTTTTTTAAATGCTAATTCCTAACTATAACATGTCTGAAACCTATGGTTTTTTTCAGTGAATTTCAAAGGTTTTGTAAATGACAATTTTTAAATGTATTAATTGTTATATTTATTTTTTTGATACTGATTTACTACATTTTTTTAAACTATTTATTTTTAGATATTTTATTTTTTAAATTACATTGTAATTACATTATACATTACATTACAAATTATACTTTCTCAGAATGAATTACTTTAGTTTAAATACTTTGCAAATAGGCAATAGACTTTTAAGTACAGTAGTTACAGTTGTTGCAATGGGCAACACAATTTCAAACACAATGCAACATTGAGCTCAATGTGAATTTCTAGTTAAATGCAATTAGTTACTTTATGGATTACTTTTCTAACCACAGGACTGGATCCTAGATTCAGTCCTGGGACATCTCCTGTAAACAGTTGAGTAAAAGCGTTTTGGTTACAGTAGTGATTTTTAAGGAATATTATTGTATTTTAAAAGTTGACACTTAGAAACTTTTTCACATAGAATCACCAATGTTATCCTATGGGAGGAAATTCACTTAGCAGGTAAGTAGTGTTAGCGTTACTTTTTCTTACTCAGTGGTGGATCCTGGATCCAGCACTGGTGCATCTCCTGTAAGCAGTTGAAAGAATGCGTTTAAGTCATACAGGCGATTTTTAAGGAATATTTGTAGTTTGTGAAAATCGACACTTTGAAACTTTTCTGCTGAAAACCAGACAATGGATTCCTATGGAAGGAAATACAAGTTACTGGTAAGTACGGTTAGAATTACTTTTCAGGGTCAGTGCTGGGCTAAAAGATGCAGCACTAGGTTCTTTCCTGATAACAGGTGAGTAAATCGGAATTCGTAGTTCGGCTGATTTTAGAGGAATATTATAAAGTTCCAAAACTCCACACTTAGAAGAATTTCCAAGTGAAACCAGTCAATGTTAGCCTATGGAAGGAAATTCAAGTTACTGGTAAGTACGGTTAGAATTACTTTTCAGGATCAGTACTGGGCTCAAAGATGCAGCACTGAGGTCTCTCCTGATAACAGGTGAGTAAATCGGAATTCGTAGTTCGGCTGATTTTAGAGGAATATTTGTATGTTTCAAAAATTGACAGAAACTTTTTCAGCAAAAAGCAGGCAATGCTATCCTATGGAAGGAAATTCAAGTTACTGGTAAGTACGGTTAAAATAACTTTTCAGGATCAGTACTGGGCTCAAAGATGCAGCACTGAGGTCTCTCCTGATAACAGGTGAGTAAATCGGAATTCGTAGTTCGGCTGATTTTAGAGGAATATTATAAAGTTCCAAAACTCCACACTTAGAAGAATTTCCAAGTGAAACCAGTCAATGTTAGCCTATGGAAGGAAATTCAAGTTACTGGTAAGTACGGTTAGAATTACTTTTCAGGATCTGTACTGGGCTCAAAGATGCAGCACTGAGGTCTCTCCTGATAACAGGTAAGTAAATTGTAATTCGTAGTTCGGCTGATTTTAGAGGAATATTATAAAGTTCCAAAACTCCACACTTAGAAGAATTTCCAAGTGAAACCAGTCAATGTTAGCCTATGGAAGGAAATTCAAGTTACTGGTAAGTACGGTTAAAATTACTTTTCAGGATCAGTACTGGGCTCAAAGATGCAGCACTGAGGTCTCTCCTGATAACAGGTGAGTAAATCGGAATTCGTAGTTCGGCTGATTTTAGAGGAATATTTGCACAATGGTGAAGGAAGGGGTGGGGCCTGAGGTGACATGTCTGCAAACACGCCCTGTGGCGCGTGTTAAGTTGGAGAATTAATTCCTCCTCAATCCCGAGGGTCCCTAGGGGCCAACTAGCCCACCAGATACCTCCAGTATGCACCAGGGAGCTGCGTTGCAGAGAGGTGTTCAGAGGCCACGCCCCGTTTTACACCTCTCTGCAACGCAGCTCTGTGGCGCTTTCTGGACGTACCTGGTGGGCTAGTTGGCCCCCAGGGACCCTCAGGATTGAAGGGGATTTAATTCCCCATCTTAAAACGCGCCACGGGGCCTGTTTGCACACATGTCACCTGAAGCCCCACCCCCTCCCTTCACCACTGTGCAAACGCGCCCCGTGGCGCGTTTTAAGTTGGGGTATTAAGTCCCCTTGAATCATGAGGGTCCTTGGGGTCCAACTAGGCCACCCTGTACCTCCAGTATGCGCCAGGGAACTGCGTTGCAGAGAGGTGTTCAGATGCCACGCCCCTTTTTACACCTCTCTGCAACGCAGCTCTGTGGTGCTTTCTGGACGTACCTGGTGGGCCAGTTGGCCCCCAGGGACCCTCAGGATTGAAGGGGATTTAATTCCCCATCTTAAAACGTGCCACGGGCCTGTTTGCACACATGTCACCTTTAGCCCCGCCCCCTCCCTTCACCACTGTGCAAACGCGCCCCGTGGCGCATTTTAAGTTGGGGGATGAAGTCCCCTTGAATCCTGAGGGTCCCTGGGGTCCAACTATCCCACCAGGTACCTCCAGTACGCACCACAGAGCTGCGTTGCAGAGAGGTGTAAAAGGGGCGTGGCCTCTGTACACCTCTCTGCAACGCAGCCCCCTGGCGCATACTGGAGGTTCCTGGTGGGCTAGTTGGCCCCCAGGGACCCCCAGTATTCAAGGGGAATTACTTCCCCTTCTTAAAACGCGCCAGGGGGCGCATTTGCAGAGTGGTTAAGGGAGGGGGCGGGGCCTCCGGCACGATGCCGGTCTTTTTTTTTTTTTTTGTATGGGAGGGGGGCTGCGTGGCCCCCCTTCCCTCAGCCACTTTTGGCCCCGGGGACCCCATCCCCCGGGGCCTGAGGATTTTCTTTTTTTTTTAAATAAAAAAAAACGGGAAGGGGGCCGCGTGGCCCCCCTTCCCTGGGCCTCTATTGGCCCCGGGGACCCCATCCCCCGGGGCATGCCCTCTTTTTTTTTATAATTAAATATTTGGAGGGGGGCTGCGTAGCCCCCCTCCTCAGGCCATTTAAGGCCCCGGGGACCCCATCCCCCGGGGCCGGCCTTTGCGTCCTTTTTTAAAAAAATCCTTTTTTTGGGAGGGGGGCTGCGTGGCCCCCCTCCCGGGCCACTAATGGCCCCGGGGACCCCATCCCCCGGGGCCTGGCCACACGTTGGGGACCGTGGGGGGGTCCCCAATCCCCGCACGGTCCCGCCGGCTCCCCGCGTCCTGCGGGAGCCGGCATTGCTTTTCCATAAGGGAGCTGCTGACATGCAGCTCCCCTTATGGAAAAGCAATTCTGCTTTGCTTCATTGAAGCGAGAGCAGGTTTCCCTGCTCTCGCTTCAATGAAGCAAAGCAAGTTTGCAATGGCAGGACGGGAGCCGCAAGGCTCCCGTCCTGCCATTGCAAACAGCAGTGTCCCGGGGGTAGGCACCCCGGGACACTGCAGGAGCCGGCCCTGGGGGGTGGTGGTCCCCAGGGCCACCACAGGCTCCAGGAGGGGGGCCGCGCGGCCCCCCTCCCCACTTCTACATAGCCCCGGGGAGGTGGTGGTCCCCGGGGCTTCGGGGGTCCAAAACGGACCCCCACATGTATTTTCTTAGTGCCCCGGGGAGGTGGCGGTCCCCGGGGCGTGTGGGGGGGCAGGAGCCCCCCCACACAGGTCATTCTTTTTAAAAAAAAGAAGCCCCGGGGAGGTGGCAGTCCCCGGGGCTGCGGGAGGGTAAAGAGCCCTCCCGCACCATTTTTGTTTAAAGCCCCGGGGGGTGGCGGTCCCCGGGGCTTGGGGGGCCTTAGAGGCCCCCCACATAAAATTAAAACCAACCCCCGCATGCCCCCGGGACTTGGCCCACCCGGGGGCAAATTAGCATCAAAGCGCGGGAGACCGCGCTTCGATTTTTTTTTTTATCGGCAGGATCCGCGCACCCAGCGTGTTTTTTGCCGATTTAATTTTTGTCTTTTCTTGTCCCTCGGTTCTACCGAGGGACAAGATGGCTGCCAACACTTCCTGGTTTGGAGTGTTGACAGCTAATTAGCATGCAGCTCGTGGTCGGGAGGGTGCGCGGATCCACCGCGGCCATAGATATCGAAACTTTTATTTTGGATTTTCTCAGCAACTACTGAACGGATTTACACCATTTTTTAAAAGGGTGCTTTCAGAACCAAGCACTACCTTTTTGCCAAATTTGGTGTAATTCCGTTCAGCAGTTTTTTCTGTAGCCTTGCATAAAGTTTCCTATGGGAAATTGATTTTTTCACTCTTATTTTTTGAATTTCTCCGCAACTACTGAACGGATTTACACCATTTAAAAAAAAGGTCGCTTTCTGAACCAAGCGCTACCTTTTTGCAAAATTTGGTGTAATTCCGTTCAGCAGTTCGGGCTGTAGCCGTGGCTAAAATTTCCTATGGGAATTAACATGGAGAAAACACGTTTTGGGACCCCCCTTTTTTCTCGGCCCCCGCTTGATGAATCACCCCGAAACTTTCAAGACAGGAGCGGACCGGAGCGCCCCACTAGTTTTGAAAATTTCGCGATGATTCGTCAAACGACGCCAAACTTATTGGGAATAGAATGTTGCGGATTTCCTATGGATAATAGGTCCTAACTATAACTATCTACTGGCGACCGCCAGTAGATAATACACACATACACACATATATATATATTTCTCTTTCTTTTTTAGGTTAAGTAATGTTTATTTTAAGAGTTTTATATTTTTTCTAATTTAATACGGTTATTCAAATATGTAATGTGTTTGAAGTGACGTTGATTACATACTGTTGCTTAGATTGGAGTGGGAATAGTGAATCGTACCCCTCTGAAGTGCAATGCTTTCCCTACTGTTGTACAGACTGGATTGAGAATAGCAAATTTAAGCCTCCGAACTCCAATGTTTTGCCTACTGCTGTGCAGACTGGAGTGGGAATAGTAAATTTAACCCCTACGAAGTCCAGCGCTTTCCCTGCTTTTGGGCTGTTTAGAGGAAGAACAATATATTTAACCCCTACGAAGTCCTACACTTTCTCTACTGTTGCATAAACTGGAGTGAGAATAGTATATCTACTATTCCCAGACTCCAATACATTTCTTAATATTGGTTAAATATATTTATTATTAATATTTGTTCATAATTTAAATTTTATAGTAATTCTTTAAATTTCTATTTGTTTTTACATTTTTATAATATTTTTTGTAACTCTTTTTGTTTTTTAATGTTTTGCATTTTATTTATTTGGAATTTTATTTAATGTTTTTGAAATTAATTGCTTACATTTTTTGTTTTATGAATATATATATATATATAAAATTTTATTTTTTCACAGAAAAAAACAAAGCTTACAGGGACGTTATAGTTAGGCTCAGATTTTACACACTCGAAACCATAGAAATTCAGCACTTACAGTTATCTGAGTTAACTATAACTTATGCCCCCGCAAAGCACTGCTTCTGACCTCACATATTACATCACTCACGAAGAAGAAGATTTACCACCTCCAAAGAATTCTTCCAATGTTTGAAAATATATCTCGATCCTTTCAGGAGAAAAGAAACTTCTTCAAATGCAATCTGTGCAGCAAAAAACTGTCAAGAGGTAATGTGAAGAAGTATTCACATGGCGCATCCCCTATTTGGAAACACTTGAAAACCATACATACAAGGATGTATCACAGGATTATAAGAGAGAGCGAAGGTGGTGCATCATCATCAGCAGCTGCACCATCTGTGGGACCCTTACCACCTGACCGGATGGTAACCATTCCTGCTGTTTCACTAAAACTGCAAGACATGGTCACCCATTGTGGCAAATATATTATGGCAGTTACACCAAAAATGTCATCTGTTGACCATTTTACGGATGCTGTCAAAATGCATAATTGTTAAACAAAAATGCACCTCACTATTCCCTATTCCATTCCATTTTAAACACAAATAGATATCTGAAAAGCCAATATAGACTACGTTTAACTTGGCATTGCTTACTATTAGATTACATACTAAAAGCAGGTGAGTAGCTACATAAGTGGTTATGTCAGTATGTAAGAGGCGGTGTAAGTGTTTGAGTATCAGTGTATAAATGGGTATATGAGTGGCTGTATGGGTGGATGAGTGGGTGTGTGAGTGGTTTTATGGATATGTGAGTTAGTGCATCAGTGTCTCTGTGGGTGTGTCACTGGATGTGTAAGTAGCTATGTGGGTGTGTGACTGTGGGTGTTAGTGACTGTAAGGGTGTCTAAATAGGTACGTAAGTGGATGTATGGCTTGGTAACTGGCTTTGTTAGTGGGTGTTTGGATGAGTAACTGTGTGTGCAAGTGGCTCTATTAGTGGTGGATACATAAGTGCTGTGTGGGTGTGTGAATGGATGTGTAAGTACCTCTTTCGCTGTCTGACTGGGTGTGTGAGTGGCTGTATGGTTTTGTAAATAGGTATGTGAGTGGCTGTATCGGTGGGTGACTGGGTGTATAACTGGGTGTGTAAGTGCATGTGTAACTGACTGTCTGTGTGCTGCATACATGAATGGCTGTACAGGTGTGTGAGTGGGTGTGACAGTGCCTGTATGGCTGTGTGAATGACTATATAAGAGAATGTATAGTGGAGAAGTGTGGCTCAATGGTTAGAGTGGCAGACCCTGATGCAGAGATCTGGCCCGGGACCAGGGTTCAATTCCCGCCTCGGCGGGTCTTGGGCTCAATTTCCTCGGACCTGATAATTCTCGCCTCGGTGCCTATTCTAATCATGGGTCCCACTCTGCAACTCTGGGCAATAGCTTGCTTAATCTCCACAACGGCCCCACCAGCGCTGGGATGCCTGGCTTCACCTTGGGGGTGCCCAGGAGTGGACATTTCACAGGGAAAAGACAGGAAGGGTTCCACAGCGGTATGCGTACAGCGCCAGGACACCCTAGGGTAACAGTGCGCTTTACAAGTACAAATTTCATTTCATTCATTTCATTTCTCATAGGTGAGTAAATGGGTGTATGAATGGTTTTATGGGTATGTGACTGAGTGTGTCAGTCACTGTCTGGCTATATGAGTGGTGGGTACATAAGTGCTTTTGTGGGAGTATAAATGGCTGTGCAAGCACCTGGCTGGCTGTGCGAGTGGTGCAAATTACATAGTATTAAATTTCATACTATAAGTAACCACCCACATCTAATTTCAAACAAATTCACTCATACTAGCTTAATAAAATAACTATGTTTTCAGTATAGCAATTCCTTTTCCTCCTTTGCTGCTCACTATATTTTTAGTTAATGTTCTCATCTGACCTGCCTTCTATTTTGCCTTTTACTGTAGTGTCTAGAAGTTACACATTTTCTTTCAGCGTATATACACTCATAGTTTTTTTTTTTAATATACTTTTTTAATATACAACCTAATTAACATACCTGCAAAATCTCTTTGCTGTTGTCTAACTTATATTTTATTATCTGTTAACATCTGTTTTCCACTGCAAATTTCAAGTCAGAAAAATGCAATCCTCCTCCACTACAGTAGAAAAGTACCCAAAATAGCTACTCTTCCCACTGTGCTCTCACTCATACTCCTGTACTTAGGAAATCACAGACTTCCTTCCATCTTTTATTTTTGTTATACCACTTCTAAATGGTCACTGTTTTTTAACCCTTTCCATTTTTTCTGTAAAGAAGTCCAATTTGGTAGTTTTTTGTGGATCTGCGAACCTACTGTGGCGTTCAGTGCGGCCCCCATGTGAATCCACGCTAGCTCCATGGATCCACCTGGAAGCCCTTAAAAGCATTCAACAATCTGCTGTTAATGCTTGTCATTAATATTTGATTTTGTAAAATAATGTCAATTACAAGACATACATTCTCTACTAAGCAATATTTGTACACTAGTCTACTTTTTAGTTTCTTACCGCAGTCTCTTTTGTTCCCTTCCCACACACTCTTTTAGCTCCATTTCCATAGTAACCATGTTTCCAATAGTCTCTGCCTACCAATTGGTCAAAGTTCACAAGACTTACTCTAAACAGTATAATAGCTGCACATTAACTGTAGCAGGTGTAGGTGACTGTTAGGAGTTCTAAACATATCCCAAACAACATAACTTTTTTTTATTTGTCCAAAGCCATTAACTGAGTTAATTCCTTTTTTCATTATAGGGTCTACCTAAATTTAGTTCCCGGCACATCTCCACCATCCAATCAAGTATGTTCTTTTATATTTTACTTGCTGTCCTCCATTGTGGCTGCCTTTCATCTTCAAAACTCCCTCATTCTGCTGCAGCATTTTCCTGTGGGCAACTCCTGCTTGTCTCCAAAATGGTCAGAGTCTGAATTGTGGGGCCATAGTTTTGGGCCAGAGAGAGTGTTAGAAAGAATTGCATTGAGAGGTACCTAGGTTTATCTAATGTAGACATTACTTGGGCTGGCCAGAGAGGGTTACAGTGGCATCAATTGCTGCCTTTGGTTGAAAGCATTGTGGATTGCCAACATCCAGACCTCATGATTGTGCGCTGTGGTGTCAATGATCTAGGCAAAATTACTGGAATAGGACTGGAAATCCTATTGAAGGATACCTTTATTAAATAATGTCACTTTTCTCACATACTGGGTAATAACCATTAGTGCTAATATTGCATTTTGTAATTACCGGAAGCAACTACATTAACAAATAAAAATAAGGTTCCTCTCCGATGTGTGAACTCTTAGAGATTGCTGAACATGTGATGCTGAGGTAGTGTGGGACACAAGTGTAAAAACAGTGTGATGCAGCAATTTAATTTATAATTAGACTGCATACAACTTTACAGTGTGTTAATGATATAAAACGGGCCACTAGGTGCAACACTGTGGCAAAACCTGATGTAATAAAAACTAAAGCACATAGAAAACATATACATTTCATAGTTTGTCTCTCACACTGTTCTATTTTGAATTAGCGCCATTCTGTTCTAGTACAGGGAAGGTTCACAGCGTTTTTGTTCGGTCCCTGTGTATACAAATGAAAACATAGTTAAAGCCCAAGCTTCCATCTGAGTAGATGGGGCACTCAATTATAAATTGTGCTCATTATTTGTTTAAGGGTCATGGGGTTCTTTAGACAAAAGTGCAAGCAGTTAGGAGCTAAGCAGTTTTTATTTTCATGTGACAGGCCTATTTCTCCTATTTCAAAAACCAAAGGATAGATGAAAATACCAATAATGTGTCTTGTGAATGGCACCAGCTAGAAAAATAATTAAACAAATATTTTCAATAGTTATTAAAAATTCAATTCAATGGTGAAGTCAGATATTTAATCTATATTAATGAAAAGTCACTTTTAGAAGGTTATTAATCAAAAAAAGCGGGGGCAAATTAACAAGAGCAGTCTATATACCAGAGTCGCAGGGAAAATTGTCTCTGAGACTCTTAACCACAAGTTCACAGTTTGCGGCGTATATTATCTCCACTGGTGTGGTTTGGTGGATCGTATCATCATTGGGTCTATCACTTGAGTGTCCCGTTGTCCAAGTGATTAAACATCCTCCACCAGGAGGGAGACTGTCTGGATGTTGGCAGTGGTGTGTTATTAAAATTATCTCCTATCCTGTGAACAAGAATGTATTGAGAAAAGGAAATTAGGATAGGGATAAGGCTAAAAACAGGCCAGGGTTTTGTGGATAAGCTACTGGTACACAACACCTAGTGGTCAGGTTGACATGTTTTTGCCGGGATCTGACCATACGGGTCTATGACCTTCGTCAGGACCGAGTGTATAGAAGACCTAGAGTTTAGGGTACTCCACGGACAGTGCAGGTAAGTATATTCATTCACCAGTCTTCATCAATGAGCACACTCTGCTCAAGACGGATCTCTGTTATTTGCGCAGTCTTTCCCCCCTAACTAGAAGGAAATCAGGAAAATAAATAAAAACAATGCACTCAGTATTATACCATATGCAGCTGATTCCCAACACACCCAGTGAGACACTGATAGAAATATAGTTATTAGTATAACTAATACTGTAGCATATAGATGCCCAATGGCATGTGTGAACATCAAAGGGAAAGTAACCATTTGCCCCTGCAGTAAAACACTAACTTAAACTCTTTCTATAAAATGGTTCAGGGTAATTAGATTGTTGTAGTGTTAATTTAAAAAAAAATTGGGTGTGGGGTGTGTTAGGAATCAGCCACAGTTTGCATTTTTTAATCCCAATCTAATTCCATGCAGTGAGATCTTCAAAAGAATTACCTAAACATATTTTTAGATTCAAAGTTCTTTAAATTTGTTTATATTCTCTTTAAAAATGTAGCAAGGAAAGAGCTGTGGTGTAGCATTAGTGATGGAATGTGACAAGTCCCCAGAAATGTTAAAGAGTGTTCACAGCGGCACCACTCTTATGAGTTATTGTCTTGAACAAACACTTTTCATAATAATTTTCCGCTGCCATCACTTCAGGCCTCATATTGCTGTGGAGGGTGAATTTCTTCTTGGAATGTTGTTTATTGCAAATGAGAATGTGTTGAGCATGAAGGGGTGACCATGTCTGTGCATGTTTCTTCCACTGTTTATATCTCCCAGATATGTTTGACTTCTTAGCATGTTTCTGTGTTTATGCCTTCCCATGTCTCCCAATGTGCATGCTTTCCAGTCACTTTGTGGGTCCATTTTCTGCACGTTCCCACCTTCTCCCCATATTTTCATAGCTAGTCAATCTTCCCACATCTGAAAAGACCAAGAAAGAACAATACCAGTTGAATTACAGAACTGGATCTTTTAGATCAGACACTACTCATCAATTATGCCCCTACACTGGGCCCAACTATATAAAGGTACCTTTGGTTTCTTAAGCAGAATGAAAGTGCTGAATCCTTCTCTTCAAGACGAACCGCAGTTATGAGGAAATAGCTGTCTCCTCGTTCTCCCAGGTTCAAGCTCAGAAATCTTGTTTGAGCACCATTCCTTTCAGAGGGCTCTGATAGAAAAAAGGAGAGCAGATCAGCAACTCTTTATACCCATGTGCAGAGTATAAGAGCTTTGTTTTACATAGCTTCAAAAATGATAAACATTCCCAGTCTTGGGAGAATCCAATGGGATTCTCTGTAGTCTATGTGGCTTGCTATCTCTGCCTCTTCCTGCTGTCTCAATGCAGTACAGTCAACAGCAGTGACACAAATGTTTGCACCACTACACTGACCCACTCCAAACTCTTACCCGAAATCCAAGACACAAGACCATATTCCAAGTCTTCCTGGAACACATCCCAGCACATAGGGGCTAATTTACAATCCACTTGCGCCGCATGTGCGTCACTTTTAATATGGGAAAAAGTGACCTACCGGCATCTTAAGGGGCTTGTAAATAAGCCCCATAATATTTCCTAAACGTCGCCTCTGGTATCAATTCTGGTTGGATACACCCTTCTTCATGGACATAATATCCATCCATTGTTTGGACAATCTAAAGCAAGATGGGTGCCTCACACTCTCCGATCTTTGACAGCTCGCCACAAAATTTGCTTTCAAAGACTGTTGGAAATAAAAATCAAAGTAAAATATTGAGAGGAACTGTTAGCTTGCATTCAAACACAATAACCAACATGGCGCCTAACAAATTCTTGAGTCTTAAAGAACAACATTTAGCGAATCGGTCAAAGAGAATTATGGCTAAAGAGCAAGGAGGACCATATGAAAATTTCTCCCTGCGACCGTACTGACGCAGCTTTAACTCATTTGTAGAGGGAACATATTCTTGTAAGTCCACCATGTTGACTGTGTTGCCATGTAGGTCACTGAGTAAAGTGAGCATAGTCAGTTTTAGGAGAGTAAGGTGGAAAGAAATGAAGTCATTCTCCAACACTGAGGGAGTGAATACAATTGAAGACCAGAACTCGTCATACAAAAGCATACACCCAATCAATTAGAACAACGCAAAAGGACGAACAAATAAAGATCAAAAGAGCGGTGCTATTAAATGGAGCACATCCTTCAGAAAGGCAAGCATGTTAATCCCCTTTGGAGCACAATGTCCCGGATCTGGGTGCCCAGGCAGCAGAGGGTGACCTTGATATTGTTGCTATTCTGAGCCTGGGTTCAGGCAGCGCGAGACACATCTGGGACGTAGCCTGATTGAGACGTCCTCTATTACACGAGGACATGCTAGGCCACAAGGTCAGAGGTGCTTCCACGTGAAAAGGGTAGAAATAATGGAGCAGAAGAACAGGGATTGCTCAGAGACGCAGAGGCAGGCTGAGTTACCACATACAGCAAAAATGGGAACACGGACCCTCTGGTATAATATGTAGGTCGACCTTACAGAGGGAACATCTGCATCGGGGTTTAGTTGAACGCGAATTTCAATAAAGCTCGGTTACACTAGACTTCTTAGAGAGCACAATCTTGAAAGAAATAAAGCTAAAGATCCCTCTCAATGAAGCACGTTGAGATTATTTTGTTAGGTTTGTCAAGCTGCATTTCCCAAAATATATTTTTTTTAAATACAGACTTATGCATACCTAGACAGAGCTTTCGGTCACCTCTCTTGATCCATTTGTCTGTTCTAGTGTCATCAACATTTTACTTCCGCAGTCTTCAGCCCTCTTCATCTTTTGTCACAGCCTGTGTGAGAGACAGCATGCTGACTATGCATGATGTATCCTTCTGCACGTGCTGTGGACTCCCCCAGCCCTTCCCGGCTTTTAGATAAACCAGTCAATTGCGAATTCTCCAGATTTCCTGTACCCCTCTCTGAGCACCTGTCCTATTTCCATGTCCCCCAACTCCTCCCCTCTATCTGTGCACAACTTCTCCTTCAGCAGTGTTCCCTGGCATGAAAAATACTAACTACAAATACTTTAAAATAGCAAACGAAAGTGTATTACAGTTCTATACTAACTCATGGTTTCCATTTTAATGTCAATTCTAGCCTATTATTATATTTAAAATGTCCTTTCCCTACTCTGTTTTAAAAAGTGTTTTTATGGTCGTCTTTTGTAAAGCACAGAATTAGGAGTTTGTTGCCCTCTCTGTTGGGGAGAAGTGTCAGAATCTCCTCGAGTGATATCACAGTCCGAAGGCTCCAGGCAGGAGACACCTCAGCCTTTGGCATCGATGCCGGAACCAGACATCAATCTACTGCATGTCTTTAGGAACTTGACATCAAACTGTGATATTCTCTAGAATCTCATCGTCATCCTGTAGCATTATTCCAAGTTCTTAACATCAGACTGTGGCATTATTCCAGCATCTGATGATGAGTCTATGGCATCAGTCCAAGTGTGCGACATCATACTGTAAAATCACAAACTTGACGTCAGAGTGCATCATCACTCAAAGAACTCAATATCAGACAGTGACATCACTCTAAGAACTGAGGAGTGGTTTTGGCATTTCTCTAGGAAATAGATGGGAAGGTGCAGGAAGCTGGCTCTCTGTATAGTGTACTATAAAGAAGTACACTGTGCAGAGAGTCCAGTGGATCCCCAATTGGTTTACAGAGGAAAAAGTAGATAATACTAACACTCTCTTTTGTGGTAGTGTGGGCGAGCAGTTAGGCTTATCAGAGGGTAGTGCTAAGCATCTGTTGTACTCACAGAGCCAACAAATGAGACACACACTCAAAGAATAAATCCGAGACAAAATTAGAAAAATAACACTTCTTTTTATATATGTTTTAAACTCAAGAACTTTGCCCAAAAGTAAGTACAGTGTTCGATAGCAATATTCACTTGTAAGTAAATGTTCAAACTTGAGCACTTTTATGCACAATGCAATCCTATGGAAAGAAAAGTCAAAGATGCATAAAGGTAGGTACAGCCTGTTTCAGGGGTTCACCTTCTGTGATCAGAATAGTAGTGGGCCAAGGTTCAAAGTACTACCAGCAGTTCTTCAGGAACCGCCCGTGTTCTACAAGGAACAGCGTGCTGGTGAGCCTGGTAGCTGGCGCTACGGAGAAGGGGGTCCACTTGGAAAGAGTGGGACTTGCAGGAAAGACTGAGGGCTCCCAAATGGGGGCTCAGGTCGCAAGGGGTCTTGGAGCACGGGGGCACAGCCAGTTTGTTGGGACTCGAGCCGGGGGATTCGGGAGCAGAGAAGTTTGGCTGGCTGGACTGGGCGCACAAAGATGCACCTCGCGTTCAGGGACAAACAGCTGGCTTGGGCAAAATCAAGTCAGCTGGGCCACTCTCAAAGTGGGTCTCAGTGATGCTGATATCACTCGACGGCTGTTTGGTCCTGGTGCAGTGAGAATCCAACTGGACTCTCACTGTTGGGGTTTGGTGCAGGGCGTCCAGTACCCTGCGGGTTGGTGCTGCACAGCTCCAGTTGGTCCTGGGGTCTTCACACTCAGTGGGGAGACAGATCTGACCTTCCAAAGCACGAGTACCATCTCTTGGTCATCTGTGGCCAAGGAGCTGCAAGGTGGTTGACCGGACTCTGCTTGTCGGTGCCTGCAAACTGCAAGGGAGACTGTCGGTCGTTTTTGAAGTGCCGGCAGGCTACCGAAGGCTTTGGTAGTACTCCAGCTCAGAGGACGAGTCCCTCTGTCGCGATTGTCCAGAGAGGACTGAGGACAGCAGTGTTTCACGCCAAAGTCCAAAGTTCTGCTGCAGCTGTCGCCAGACAGCGACTCTTCTTTGTCCTTCTTCTGTTGATCCATCAAATCTGAGTTCTGCAGTTCAGGGGTGCCACCTAAATACTCAATTTAGGGGCTTTTATGAGGAGTGACAGGTAGTAGCCAATGGGCTACCTACCTTTAGGGTGTCTACACCCTCTATATGACCACTTCCTTTGGGAAGTCGGCATAACCCTGACCCTAGATGCTAATTCCAGCCGAAACAACAGGGAGGAATCTGAAAAGTGGGGTCCACTTCAGCTGGCCCGCCCTAAGGGTGGTGCTGGCTGAATGTAGGCACACTTCCTAATCTTACTAATTTTACCACCAGTCTTGCTGCCAAAAAGTGGGGTCAGGACAGGTGGGTGGGCACCTCTACTATCTAGAGAGGCCCAGCGTCGCATAACAAAGGTGGCAGGGCCTTTCAAGGTTCCCGCTCTGGAATGCCCATCCTGCTTGGAGGTGGTGTGAACACCTCCGCCCAGAGAAAGCTTTGTTCCTGACCTCCGAAAGTGAAGGCTCTCACCTCAGGAGTTCAGAAACCTGTCTATGGTGGCTGGATGGTCGAGACCAGTCAGTCAACACACTAGTAGTGGTAGGTTTTCAGGGGGCACCTCTAAGGTGCCCTCTGGGTGCATTTCTTAATAAACCCAACCCTGGCATCAGTGTGGGTTTATTAAGGCGAAGTGTTTGGTGCTAAACACCTTTGGGTACAGTGAAGCCATCAGTAGCTGGGGAACTCATAATGATGAGTGTCAAGCCCATTTACTCATTATGGCTTCCCTGTGCAGTTTAATATCTAAGGGTGAACTTAGATTTCACCGGGACATATCCACTCCTTCAGATATGCCCTCACATGTGTATTGTGCACCCTTCCTTAGGGCTGTAAGGCCTGCCGTGGGGTGACTTACCTGTACCACATGTAGTGCAGGCAGGCATGGCACACAGGGATGTGTGCCATATTGACACTTTGGTTTTCTCTGCACCAAGACACGCAGAGTGTGGTGGCCCTGCCTGGTATAATTATTCTGTCCTGCCCCTGCGCTGTCCTCCCTCTCATCCCTCCCTCACCTCGTCGTCACAGGGCCTCTGCTCCACAGGGCCTGTGGTGGTGCTCATGCAATGAAAACAGCCAGTCCCAAGCCAGCAGCCAAGACTGGACCCAGTCATCACCAGCCAATTACCAGATTCAATCTGAAACCAACAGGTAGCTGCTACCAGTGCTAGGTGCTGACTGGCATGGCCGGGCGTTCTCATATAAATGGGCTAGCCGAGCTTCTGTAGATGTACCTATGCGATGCCCTATACAGATCTGTGTGTCCTTCTGTAGTACTGTGTAATCCTGTGTGCTCTGGCAAAGTCCTGTATAGCGCTCAGAATCCCTGTCTATTCCAAAGCAGCCCAGGCTAGACTCGGAGTTCCTGAATAACACTTGCGGAAGTGATGCAGCCAGGCTAGAAACAGTGGTGAATACTGGATGTATGTATCTGCCACCATGGAGGGCCAGAGAGGACCGGACCCAGGTGCAGCGAGTGCGTTCTTGCAGGTGGGCTTTGTGGCTTGAATAGGCCCGCACCTGCAGGGCACAGTGGCCAGGGAATGGCTCTGCCCTAGGCTGTTGACCAGTATGTTTAGGGGGTCTATAGGATGGTGAAGGGTACCCTTTCTGAGGACCTTGCAGTGAATAGAGGTAATTGGGTGGGTGCTGGCTTCTGGTGCGGGGTGACATTAAGAGTTTGGGTAATAGGAGCAGCCAGGGGGTGATTCCTATGACCTGATATCTGTCTGCAAGTGACACAGCCTGGTAGCTTTTTCATGGTGGGCACCATTTAATAAACATGTGGATGCTCCTGATGTGACGGCTCCCCAAACGTGATAAGCTATTATACTGGACAAGTTTCCTGTTAGCTCTTGAATTGTCCTTTGTGGTGTGTTTGATTTCAGGGTTGCCCTTTGACATTTTTTTCATTGGTGCCTAACTCTGCACCACCAGTGATTGACTTTGTCACGTTTTTCACTGCCCGACCCAGGGTGGGCAGGACTCCGTGCCGGACGTGAGACTCCATCCAGACTCACCGGGGCCACTGTATATCGGCTCTGCCCTAGTTTGCATGATGCCAATATCGGCGCATGATGGATCCAGTGAAAGGCTTGGGTTGTGAGATTTGCAGGTGTGAAACACCCACTGCACTGACAGGGTGTGCATGGTCCAGCGAGGACGCTGCACTTGGCCTCTTTTTTTCAAACTGAAAATGGCACCCGCACCATCCATGGGGAGAAAAAACGTGCTATAAAGTGCAAAATGCACCAAGGCCTAATAAAGCCTGCTACACACTGTGCGTGAAAACACTGCATAGGAATCACCACAGACCGCTGACCGATTGAACCTGCATATTCAGCTCTTCATTGCAGTGGGCCACATGCTGCTCTGTTCAATACCTAATGCATGTTGCTTCCTTTATTCAGTGCCTGTTTTGCACACTATTTCCAGTTTTCTTTATCTGGTCTTAGTGTATTCACGGTTTCCTTTATAGATTAACCGGTGTGCTCCCAGTTTTCTTCATACAGCGCATTTTACAGCCCATGTCCTCAGAAATGTGCCTGTGTGTGCAGCCTTTTACTCTCAGCGCTCTTAGAACCCAGTGTACCTAAAGTCTTCTTCATAAGCTGCCCATTGTGTTTTATTTTTCGTGTTCTCTTTAAGAATGACTGGGTGTGATGGGTATCCTGGTGCTTTGTAAGGTCATAATTTACTAGGCTTTAAAAGCTAATACAACTAAATATTTAATAACAAAACAATGTGTTGTAGAATGCACCATTTTTGCCATTTTTTCCCCAAATTTTCTTTGGGGAAACCCCACCCAACTCCCCTAGTAGCGGTCAGGCTCGCTCACTCTACCCCGTGCGGGGTCTGGTCTGACAAAATTGCCTTGGCTGCTTTGGGTTCCCAGTTTGGCCCTAGATTCAGCTGTCCCCTCTTTAATGCAAGTAACGATGGATGCTCACACACTGCATGTCTGCACACCAGGGTGCAGATGAAGAAAGCTGTGACTCCTTGCACCCAGGTATGGACCCTATCAGCTACTGGCAATATCCGTAAGAGTAATGGAGCTTGTGGGGCAGTGTAGTCTTGGAGTAGAGGAGCAGAGCAGTTGCAACCCTAGAAGTTAGAGCCTTTGCAAAAATCTTGTGGTGGTCCCTAGTGATATTCAGTCACTGACCATATTGAACTCCTAAGCGGTCACTAAGGAGGAAAGAAGATTACAAATAGTTTTGCCGCCTAATCACCAACCTTAGCACTAGAAGGTCATTTATTGAGCTGGTCAGGAAAAGAGTATTTGGACTGACTTCATGTTTCTTTATCTTTAGAATTAGTTCTAAACCTCTCATTAAGTCCTTCAGTCCCTATTTATTTTCATTAGTAGCTCCCAGAAGAGAATGCATGACATTTCTGTAAGTGGCTAGTTTGAAGTCTCAGGGTTCTGCAGTCCAACAGGTTGCTTATCCCCTTGAATTCATTTGACCTCTCATGAGACAGCTCTTAATTTTGTCAGAATTGACCACTGGCAGGATGGCAGCACTGGGGTAAATTTCCTCAGGAGTAGGAAGGTGGACCTGGATAAATGTCTCCACAGCCTTTACGGGCCTGACACTTTTCCGATCTGGGGGCTACTCCCGAAAACTCCCTTCACTTTCCTCATGACTGGGAAATCCCTTTCCTGCTTTAGTGGGGCTACTCAAGGCCTTCCCCTCCCTTACTTGCTCACCCTTTCCAAACAGATTTACTTTTCCCTTGCTGAGATAACAATGAGCAACAGTAATGTACATTGAGTCTGTGAAAAACACCCATTCCTTTCCATTTCAACATGCTTTTCATATTTTTTATTGCACCATGTGCACTGATTGCACCCGCTCAACCCAACAAAGACTGAATTCCTCTTGCTTGATAATAGCATCAGAAAAATAAAGCATCAAGCATTGACTAGCCAACTTAAATCTAATCAGCTTCTCACCATCAACTATCAGCTACCACAAATCATTAGGATTCATTCTCAGCACAAACCTCCCAATCAAAGATCACGTCACCAAGAAAACCAAAAATAGGGCACCAGGTGTCTCTCCAAAAAATCTGTAAACCTCATCCTACCTGAGACCAACCTCATACCAAGAGTGCAAACCCTTGGCCTCTAATAACTAGGTGGGAGTAATGCCCTCATGAGCTGCCTTCACAACACCACTTTTCCTTCCCTGAAAGGGATCCTACACATTGTGCCTCTTTTCATCAAGGACTGAAGTTCAACCACATCAGTCTAACACCAAAGGAACTACATTGGCTCCACTCAAGACTGGATCATCTTCAAGACTGGATTCATCGCCTATCAAGCCATCCATACCAACACACCTGCATCCCTGGCTCAGAAAGTAACCAGCACTGATGACAGGCATCACACCAGGTGGGTGCCAGCACATGACCAGATTAAGGACAAAGAAATGCAAGAAGGAAAATACCAAGGCACCCACTCTGGGACATCATTCTCATCAACATCAGAATACCTCCAACCTTTCTACAATTTAGAAAGAAATTGAAGATTCACCTCTTCAAAGAGCATATATAATTACCTGCGCCTTCTCTCCTTTACATGATCTTCAATTGTTTCCCACAGTTCTTGTCCTTATTCACAACTTTGCTGCTCCGCGCTTAGGGTCAAGAAATATCACTTCCCTAAATTCGGACTTAGACATGATCTTAATTCTAAATGTCAATACAAAGTAATACAACGCACTTCATAGCGCTGCCTTGCATCACTTTGCGTTGGGTTGGTGTTACATGGATGAAGCATGTGCGTTCCCATGCATTCACCCATGCATTTTGATGCAAACCCATATTTGCAGACTTGTAAACCTAGGTTTGTGCCAAAATGGTGCGCCCATCCAACAGAGGCGTAACGAGGAGAAATATTGTTTCGTCACTACAAGAATCAGACATTAGACACTGCACCAGGAATGAGACATAAGACTGTGAAATTCGCAGTAGACTGTTAAGTCACACCAGGAATCAGGCCTCAGACTGTGACAGTGCTGCAGCAAATAGAAAACAGAGTATGATTTCTTAACACTTTTGAAGCCTGCGCGTCAACACGTCAGAGTTCTCGCTAGGTAAGTGTAGAAAGGAGTTGGAAGGTGGACCTGGATAAATGTCTCCACAGCCTTTACGGGCCTGACACTTTTCCGATCTGGGGGCTACTCCCGAAAACTCCCTTCACTTTCCTCATGACTGGGAAATCCCTTTCCTGCTTTAGTGGTGCTACTCAAGGCCTGCCCCTCCCTTACTTGCTCACCCTTTCCAAACAGATTTACTTTTTCCTTGCTGAAATAACAATGAGCCACAGTAATGTACATTGAGTCTGTGAAAAACACCCATTCCTTTCCATTTCAACATGCTTTTCATATTTTTTATTGCACCATGTGCACTGATTGCACCCGCTCAACCCAACAAAGACTGAATTCCTCTTGCTTGATAATAGCATCAGAAAAATAAAGCATCAAGCATTGACTAGCCAACTTAAATCTAATCAGCTTCTCACCATCAACTATCAGCTACCACAAATCATTAGGATTCATTCTCAGCACAAACCTCCCATTCAAAGATCACATCACCAAGAAAACCAAAAATAGGGCATCAGGTGTCTCTCCAAAAAATCTGTAAACCTCATCCTACCTGAGACCAACCTCATACCAAGAGTGCAAACCCTTGGCCTCTAATAACTAGGTGGGAGTAATGCCCTCATGAGCTGCCTTCACAACACCACTTTTCCTTCCCTGAAAGGGATCCTACACATTGTGCCTCTTTTCATCAAGGACTGAAGTTCAACCACATCAGTCTAACACCAAAGGAACTACATTGGCTCCACTCAAGACTGGAACATCTTCAAGACTGGATTCATTGCCTATCAAGCCATCCATACCAACACACCTGCATCCCTGGCTCAGAAAGTAACCAGTACTGATGACAGGCATCACACCAGGTGGGTGCCAGCACATGACCAGATTAAGGACAAAGAAATGCAAGAAGGAAAATACCAAGGCACCCACTCTGGGACATCATTCTCATCAACATCAGAATACCTCCAACCTTTTTACAATTTAGAAAGAAATTGAAGATTCACCTCTTCAAAGAGCATATATAATTACCTGCACCTTCTCTCCTTTACATGATCTTCAATTGTTTTCCATAGTTCTTGTCCTTATTCACAACTTTGCTGCTCCACGCTTAGGGTCAAGAAATATCACTTCCCTAAATTCAGACTTAGGCATGATCTTAATTCTAAATGTCAATACAAAGTAATACAACGCACTTCATAGCGCTGCCTTGCATCACTTTGCGTTGGGTAGGTGTTACATGGATGAAGCATGTGCGTTCCCATGCATTCACTCATGCATTTTGATGCAAACCCATATTTGCAGACTTGTAAACCTAGGTTTGTGCCAAAATGGTGCGCCCATCCACAAGAGGCGTAACGAGGAGAAATATTGTTTCGTCACTACAAGAATCAGACATTAGACACTGCACCAGGAATGAGACATAAGACTGTGAAATTCGCAGTAGACTGTGAAGTCACACCAGGAATCAGGCCTCAGACTGTGACAGCGCTGCAGCAAATAGAAAACAGAGTATGATTTCTTAACACTTTTGAAGCCTGCGCGTCAACACGTCAGAGTTCTCGCTAGGTAAGTGTAGAAAGGAGGCTTACCACATTTCAGTACTCAAGACACGTCTGGGCTGTACAGGCACTGAATGTAACCAAAGCATACCATTGAAAACAATAGCAATGAAGAGCGATAAAACGGGCAAGAAATTGGCATATTTGTAAATTACAGTTAAATTGTTTCTCCTTTAAGTGTCATGTGCGGCTGCTTTTTGACTTGTTTTCGTTCTGCAGAGAACAAGCTAAACATGCTGCCCAAGGCCCTTTTACCACCGACCGGGATGTTGTGTAACCCTGGGCCCAGCGCAGGCTGGAAAAATCCAGAACGCTGCCGGTCAACAAACAGCCTGGAGACCCACCCGAGCACGAGCCTCGGATCCTGCCAGCACCGCGTGTTGTTCAGTGTTGAATTTGTCGACTGCAGACTCAGGAGGCCTCAGTTCTGTTATGGGCTTGTCTGCTTCACCGAGTTGTGCGATCTTGGCCGAATTGCTCGTTCTGCGCACTCTCCGGGCCTACACACCACACTAAAACTCACACTAATTGCCCTAACCACTAACAAAACTCTTCTCACATGCAACAGAACTAAGGCAGTAAATACTCATCCTTTACCTGGAAAGCACCCTAGGACTCAGACAGTAAGAGGCAGGAAAGCACAACAGAAATACTGTAACACAAAGCAATCTTGCTGTACCCTTGTTACACTATTTTGAAAATGCAACGAGAAGCTAGCCACAGTGGTACATGTTACATACCTCACAGTTACACTCACTACTTAATCCCTCTACTCCTCACAAGTAAGCTACCCTCAGGTCAAACACGCCATAAACACTGATGCAGCCACAAGGAGGTTGGCCAGGGCGTCATCCCTGAAGAAAACTGACATGGCCCTTCTCATTTTTTCCCCAAAACATTCTTTAGGGGAAGTGCCACACAGGGAGAAGTTGAGACATAGAGCATGTAGTGCCAATTTACAGTCTGGAGATGCCCTTTTGTACATTCCAATCTGGGAAGACTGGGGTGGTGTTACCAAGAAGTGACAGGATCCGGCTCCAATGACCGGTAACCACGGATGTGAGATCACGGAGGGATTTTGGGAGTTCAAGGCAGCAGAAAAAAAGAGCCAAAAAGTGTTCGACTTTTTTTTTTACAATAATAAGACAAGTTACTTAATCATGGTGCAGATGATGTCTTCGAACGTAAACAGAGAAGCTCGAAGGGGGAATGGGACTTTTGGAAATATTAATGGTTCAGCAATTGCCAACTACAGAATCAGCAGGTACCAAGACCACTTGGCCTCTACAGTGTTGCCAGCTTCACCTGGATTTTCCCCTCTTTGTGATCTTCCTCAGGACTCTAGCTACAACGAGTACAGCAGGAAATGTATACAGCAACTGAAGTGCATACAGCAACACTTTGCTTCCACTGGACGGACAGAGGATCCTGCCCTCAAGCGTTTAATGATGGAATCAGAGAGCAAGACTGGGGCAGCAGGGGGTTCAGTTCTGTCTTAGGAGGATCAAGCACTCAATGACCAAACCTATGGTCTCTCTGTCCCCCCACTTATTGACATAATCTCTTGCTACTTGGTTGTCTGTAGGGACCTTCTCTGCTTGGCCCTGAATAAAAGGAATTCATTTCTGAAGAGCTAGAAAGATTGTCACCAATTCCCTCTAACTGGGGGACATACTGTCTTCTGTTTGGATCCACACACCCTGGCTGGTATGTTGATTCATTACTGCACCCAACCCTTGCCACTGGCATCCGTTGTTCTGATCTTGGGATTTGAAGGATAAGAAGATTCCCATGTCTAGATCCCCTGGATTCAGCCACCAACTCAGCTGTTGGTGAATCAGTTCAGTTACTGGCATTCCCCTTTTGTACACCTGTGGCTATGGATTTCAGTGGGCCAACAATTGTTGAACTAGAGGATGCAGATGTAATCTCGACCAGGGTGCAGTGGCTGGACAAGAGGCTCTCTACCCCATTACTCTCAATTATTTCCTGACTGTTGCTCTGTCCTTGTCCAACATCTATTCCAACTCCAAGTCCCTAGTAAAGTGGTACTACATGTCTCCAGGGCCTGTAAATTAAATGCTACTAGTGGGCCTACTGCACTTATTTCGTTACCCACCAAAGTAGCCCTTTATAACACGTCTCAGGCCTGCCATTGCAGCCTGTGTGCAGTGTTAAACTGCCAATTCAACCTGGCAAAATAAGCCTTTTGCCACGCCTAAACCTTCCTTTTTAATACATATACATCCCACCTATGGTAGGCCCTAAACAGCCCACAGTGTAGGGTGCATTGTGTTTAAAAAGTAGGACGTGTATTTAGGTTTTACATGTTCTGGTAGTGAAAAAACCCTAAAATTCGTTTTTCACTACTATAAGGCCTACCTCTCCCATAGGATTAACTTATTTTAAATTTACTTATTAATTAAATTAAGTGTGCCAATTGTGTGTACACCAATTTTACCATGTTTAAAGGAGACAGCACAAGCACTTTAGCACTGGTTGGCAGTGGTAAAATGCACAGAGTCCTAAAACCCAACAAAAACGAAATTCAGAAAACAGGAGGGGTGAAGGCAAAATGTTTGGGATTGAGGACGGGGCGTGGCTAGCCGCCTAAGATGGCGGTCGGGACTTGGTAGAGCTCCGGTTCCCTCGGGGGTGTTTCACTTCTCCTGTGCCGCCTCCCGGACCAACGGACGACCGGAGACATCGCCAATATAACGCTGGGGTCCCCCCGACTTGCTCTATGCCCAGAATAACCTTTCCGACTACGGAGAGGAGAGGGTTTCGATCCTGGCCCGGTCCGCTGCTGTGCCCGGGCGGAGGCCGGACGAAGGCCGGGATATCGAGTGAGCTGTGGATGCGCGGGGCGCGAGCGGCTGGCGTGCCGTGGTACGAGGTTTGCCCCGACGATACGAGACATCGAGAGGGCAGCGGGACTTGCCTAGATGCTGCAAAGGCTGCATTCCCCCTAACCTCTTCAACGATGCTATCTCCCCCCCCCTGTGTGCCCTGATCTGACTCCCGGGGGAGCCACGGACGAGCGTGAGTGAGCGGGCGTGCCGCGAGGCGGCGGCCGCGGGCCGACTGGGAGCAGCTGGACGGGCCGACTGGGGGCGGCCCACGGCCTATGAATCCCCCTTGGACCGTCTGCCGACGGGGGGGGGCCACGCCGGTGTGACAGGAGGATTCTTCAACGATCTCTGCGGTGAGTGGCGACGGCCGCACAGGTCCGCATTGGCCAGGACCTTCCGCCCCACACCTGATTGCCTTGCCGGGGTGCACGGCTGGATTTCCCCCCCCCCCCGAGTGGCTGGAGGCCGGGGGTGGCTCCACGACTTCATGCACTGGCCAGAGATTCCTGTAGAGAGACTGTGTCGATCTCACCCGGCAACTGCAGGAGAGGCGGCTCTCTCCCCTGCGCAATAAGCGACGCCACTTCGGAGGCCCTGCTCTACCCGCTATTGCGCCTACTGTGCCGCCGTGCACTCGCGCCTCGAGGTGAGGCCTACACCATTGGCGCAAAATCAACTGGCCAGCTGGAGCGGCCTGAAGAGACCGCGCTACGCTTCATGCTACTGTGCGCACATGGGAGGGGACACGGCCAAGCAAAATGGGGCAGCAATATTGACACGGAGTCTTTCCCGAGCTAATAGTTGAAGGTACTAGGCCCGGAGACCTGCACTATCCACCGGCTATAATACGGCCCGCTTCTTTACCAACCCTGACTGAAGTTATACAAGGGGAGCGCGGTCACGGATTCCTTCATAAGAACACCCAGGCCATCTGACTCTGCCACAAGCAAAGTGTTAACACAGGTATTATACACCAACGGCCCACCGAGGGTTGGTTTGGCCCTACCTGTGTGTCCACATAGAGCCCCGACAACACTTCCTACAGTTGCCCACTCAGCAGACGCCACTCTGCGTCCGCACGGCGGACTCACATCATGGGCAGGGTTAGGGCAAAGACACTAGAGGGCCAACAGGGAACGGGCCCTCCATCCACCACGGCGGAGCTATCCAGCAGGCCTTCCTCACCGGGGGCCGTAACCACGGAACTTCTGGAGAGTGCGCCAGACAAACTGGATCTAATTCTCAAAGAGATCCGTGATTCCAGGGCGGCGCTCGAGCTTCAGATCGGCACGCTCACCACAGGCCTTACACTACTCAGGGCTGACCATGGTAAGCTAGCTGACGCCGTCAAGGACCACGGGCAATCTCTTGAGGACCTGAACCCCCGAGTCACAGCAAACTCCACAACACTGCGGCAGCTGCAGCAGCAAATGACAGGCCTCCTGGACCGAGTGGAAGATGCGGAAGGTAGAAACAGACGCAACAACATCCGCGTCATTGGCCTGCCAGAGCGCAGTGAGGGTGCTAAGGCGGCAGAATTTATGGAGGCATGGTTCAGGGACCATATTGCACTGGAGGGACTCTCACCATACTTTTGTGTCGAACGGGCCCAAACCTGGCGCGCCGCCTCGCCCTCTGATAGTGAAAATTCTAAATTATAGGGATCGCGATGTCTTATTACAGAAAGCGAGAGAGAAAAAACTGATTCAGTTCGAAAACCACCGCATTTCGCTATACCCCGACTATACCATCATGGTTCAGAGGCAAAGATTGTCCTACCAAGCCGTAAAGAAGAAACTACAGAAAGCACAAATCAAATATGCACTTCTGTACCCTGCCAGACTGAAAGTTATCTGTGATAAAAAAACTCACTTCTTTGAGAGTCCCGCGGACGCCGAGGAATGGCTCGAAGTTATGGGGCTGGGTTCTAGCCAGTTCAGCCATTCGGACTTGTCCTCACAGGGCGCCAGCAGACTTCCGACATCAGGATCTCGCGGATATCCGACTCCCAACCGGGGCAAGGGTGGCGCAGGACCATCGCGTGAACAACAACGGCGCGACCAGGAAGGAGCCCTTGCCGCCGCTGGGGCTTTTCGGGAAGACTCCAACAAAATCCCCACAGACTCGGAGGACAGCACCCTGAACTCAGACTCCGAGCACAGTATAACTCTATTTCCTACAATGACTTCCCAGACGGCGGACAATATCATTGATAACTGAAAGCTGTGGAGACCACTCGACGTACTGGTAGACCTTCTGGAACTGTTAAATGGACACGTGTGCTGCTGGCTTGGGCTCCACCTCCCGGCGTCCATTGTATCCTTTCTTGGCAGTCCTACATTTGAACATTGACATCACGATGTTGCATGTATATTAATGTGGAGGGTCGGGAGGGATGGGCTAAGACTGTTTCTGAAACTGTTATCTGGCGCACGTTCCTATGGACAAAATGGACACCGACACATGGCGCCTATCGTATCCTTTTTTCACAATCAGAAATACGTACATTGCCATTTTGTTATAACCTGTGCATTAACATGGAGGTCTGGATTGTTTGCTGCAACTGTATGCATAGACCATCCCTATATGTGCACGAATTGGGCTCTGTTTGTACGGGGACTACAGCTGTTTAGTACATATGATCACATCAGGCGAATGGTACTGTCTTAGACAGGTATAATTATTTTTTAAAAAAACGCGGGGTCCCGTAGGGCCGCCAGGTAGCTGACCTCACTAAGAACATGGCCGCGACTAAAGGCGGCAGCCTCCCTACAAGCGTATGCACCGTTATCTGTTATGTAATTCTTTTGAATTGTTGTTGGGCCCAGCGTAGTTCGGGCGCTGCGCCATGTTTTGTTAAGGTTCAGGGAAAAGGGGACTCCTGGTTGATTCCGATCAACTGGCGCCACAAAACGTGGACCTCCACATTCTATATAGCGATATGCCCGGGACAGGTACCACGTTAGGGTCTTATAACCTAATCACATGGAACGTACATGGGTTGGGGGCGATTCAGAAGCGACACCGTGTACATGCATATCTTCTCAGGCGTAAGGCACACAATGTGTTCCTACAGGAATCTCATCTAACTGAGTCCGAAACTCAAAAAACACGCAAAAAATGGAGGGGACAGATTTATTCCACTAATTACTCCGCATTTGCCAGGGGAGCAACTATTTGGGTACGCCATGGGGTCCCATTTCTTGAACTGGAACGTCGTGTTGATGACCAAGGGAGATATATCCTGTTGAAAGGTACACTAGACGGCTCCTTGGTGATCCTCGGCAGTGTTTATGCCCCTAATTTTGATCAAGACCACTTTCTGCATAGACTGGGAGCGGCATTGGCTGACTGGGATGGTATCCCCTGGGTGCTGGGAGGAGATTGGAACGCCGTACTTGACATTACCCTGGATAGATCACACCCTCCCCTCCATGGTACAAACGCCAGTAAATTAGCTGACTTATTTGCTACATGGGCTAATGGCTGGGCGCTCTCTGATCCATGGCGTTGTCTACACCCTACTCATAAAGAATACTCATTTTATTCTCCAGTACATAGCCTCCACACCAGAATAGATAGATTCCTTTGTACCAGATTCAATATTACCCAGGTCTGCCAATCCACATACCTAGCAAAAACCTTCTCAGATCACAATCCCCTAGAAATCACACTCAACTGGGGTAAAGTGCCTACCCCAGTACCCACCTGGAAATTACATCCGCAACTGCTGGAGGACGCTCCATTTCGAACAGCCATTTCCATTTCCAATACCATAACACATTACTTAGCTGAAAATTGGAACACGGCCTCCTCTAACTTAATTGACTGGGACGCCCTGAAAGTGGTGGTACGGGGGCGTCGATAGGACAGTTAGTGGGGGCGCGACAGGAGACACACCAACATTTACTGAGGATCGAACAACGGATGACTATGCTGGAACAGGAGGCAGTGACGGACCCTGACAAGAAAGAGAAGTTGCAGGCTGCCCGTATAGACCACGCTGAAACTCTGGAGACACTGCGGACAATAGATCATAGAGCATTTCTGCAACGCAAACACACAGAGGCAGACCGGTCTGGTACACTGCTCGCCCGCATTGTCCGGAATAGACCCGATCTGCCGGTCATAACTAGAATCCGTACACCTCAGGGACATATAGCACATACCCAACGAGAAATAAATACAGCCTTTTATGATTACCTTAGTACGCTTTACGCAGTACCTACTCCTGTGGAGAGCTCTACTATAGCGGAGTTCTTGCAGGCTCTCCCCATCCCGACAATTTCCGAGGAAATACAACAGGGAATAGATGGCCCCATAACCCAACAGGAAATTCGAGCTGCGATAAAAGGTCTGAATCGTAATAAAACACCTGGGATTGACGGGCTACCCATTGAATTCTACCATACATACTCCGAGACTCTAATACCTGCACTGGAAGCAGTATATAAAGCCGCCTTCGAGATTGGTCATCTACCACAATCTACCATACAAGCGCTAGTTGCGTCGTTACCCAAGCCAGGTCGCGATGGCTTAGAGCTATCTAATTATAGACCCCTTTCACTACTAGCGACTGAATATAAAATTCTGAGTAAGGCTCTCGCCAATCGTATACAGCCATATCTTAACGCACTCATACACGGTGACCAGTGCGGGTTCCTACCGAATCGTAGTACATCCCTTAATACCCGACGGCTACATTACGTCATGAAGGCTATTCCACACGCTTACCAGGCTGTAGGATGCATAGCGCTAGACCTCCGGCAGGCCTTTGATTCTCTCTCCTTGGACTTCATGTTCGCAACACTTCAACGCTTCGGGTTCCCGGACACATATCTAAAATGGGTACGATTATTATACACATCTCCCACGGCCAGAGCACGCACAGGCCGCTACATATCAGACCAATATACAATACATAGGGGTACTAGGCAGGGATGTCCGCTATCCCCTCTGTTGTTTGTTATAGCGCTGGAGCCTCTAGCGATAGCACTTAGGAGATCGGCAGACCGGCTTGGTATACCCATTAATGGGTTCACTCACCTAATTTCAACTTATGCAGATGACATCCTCTTATACCTACGGGACCTAACAGCGGATAACACTCCCCTCCGCGAGGTGTTTGCTAATTTCGAACGTCTCTCGGGCCTGGCCATAAACCCGGGGAAATCTGTGGTTTACTTCTTTCAGGAAACACCATGCCCCAACAATCTACAGTTCGGAGATCACACCCTGCCAGTTGCCCCCGCCACCTTTAAATATTTAGGTATTCAAGTTTACAGAACACAGGCGGATCAAATTGAAGGTAACATTATGCGGACCATAGCGGCCCTTCGTGCCAGTGTAGCCTTTTGGTCCTCTTTGCCGCTATCGGTGATGGGGCGTATTGCCATCTCAAAGATGGTGATGCTTCCTCGCCTCTTATATTATTTTGTGAACATACCTGTTGTTCTCCCACAGTACATTTTCAATACATTGAATACACTATTGGTGGACCTAATTTGGGAACGGGCCGTAGAAGAGTGAGTCTCCGGAAACTGCAACTGGAGACCCGGAGCGGCGGCCTGGGGTTCCGGACTTCAGGGCCTACTACTATGCCAGCCAACTCCAATGGCTCTCCTATTGGACAGCGGGGAGGAATTTACAAGAAATTGGGTACACACCTAGAGATTTGAATCGGGGTGAGCTACATTCACTACTCTTGCCTAAAGCCAAGATCCCTGTGGATAGCCCCCCCCTACTGAAGATCGCTCTACAGTGCTGGAGGAAGGCGTTATCATATGCCTCCCAAACACCTCCTTACGCGACGAATATCCCCCTCCTGGGCATTTCTACACCACAAGGTAGACTCACGAAGGCCAGGATACAGGACTGGGTAGACGTGGGGGTGGAGGACATCGGGGCGTTTTTTGGTGATGGAACTATGCTTGACCATGATTCATTTGTCCAGGCTATGGGCGCACCACCACGTTTATATCTATTACACGCTGCTGTTTCACATTCTATTAAAAACATATGGGCCCCACAGCGCAGTGATCCCTCCCAGCATAACTTGTTACACCTCTTATACTACATGGGAAATGGAGGACACTTGGTACGATGGTTATACACGGGTATCCGAGCGCATGCAGCAATCGCACTCACGTCCCTCAGAATGCACTGGTCCGAGGATTCTACTACGGAACTCACGGACAAGGCTTGGAAGTGCATGCTAGAACACCCTAAAAAAGTATCACGTAATGCGAAACTAAAATTCATTCAGACAATGGTCCTTCATCGGTCATATCTCACCCCTAAGAGGATTCATCGCATGTTCCCAAGTTCCTCCCATTGTTGCCCCCGTTGTAAAGGAGACGAGGCAGACTTCCTTCATATGCTCTGGTCCTGCCCCCACCTCAGAGACTACTGGGAGAGAGTTCGTCATTCTCTAAGTGAAGTCACACAAATTCATGTTTCGGACGATGCTCTGAACTGCCTCATGGGTCTCCGCAGCCGCACAAAGGTGCAAAAGGTACGATTGAGATTTTTAGACGTAGCCCTTATATTAGCAGTGAGAGCCCTCACCATGAGATGGAAGTCCCCTAGATGTCCTGCGGTCTCTAGCTGGCGGGCCGATATGCTTCAATGGGGGAGGGCGGAGGGTGCTGCCCTCCGAAAGGAAGAAGAACGAAGGCTGCGAAAACAACCCATTTCGATGGAATGGGAGATCATGCTACATGAGTTCGAATCATTTGACTTAATGTCCCCACAGGGTACCCCACACTTATAATACACAACATCCCTCTAAGATTCTTTGTCTTTGGGTTCAGAAGACAAGACCCACACATTATAACCCAAGGGCGCTATAGACCTCTCAGAGTTACATTACTGGTATCCTACGTTGGATTATTACGGGAGTCCATTATCGACTAACCAGGAGTCCGGGGTGGGAGGGCTAGGGAGGGAAGGGAGGTGGTTGAATATGTTATTCTCGTTAATCTGAAATGTACATGCTTTATGCAGCCAACTACTTTATCATAACTACGATATCCCTGATGCTCACTTTGTCATGGAAGATTAATTGTCCTTTAATTCCTATCGAAGAGTACGAAAATATATGGTACTTTCATGTCAAATATGTGTAATACATGTTATAAATATAAAAGACTGTCACCGTACAATAATTACTGCATTGGATAGAATGTCATGGTCATCAATAAAGTATGTTTAAAAAAAAAATGTTTGGGATTGAGCCTGCTGAGAGGGCAAAGTCCAAAACTCCCTCCAACTATACCTCATCCTAAGTACTATCCCTCCACTATCTGCTTGGGCTCTTGATTCTTGAAAACTATCATGACTGCTTGATTAATCATTGTCTGCAGGTCCTGCTGTTGAGTGTATGAAGAGGGTGCCTGACTCTTCCTCCCTTTCCTGCCGCCTCTTAGGAGCCTTTTTACTTGTGTCCTCCATCCCCAAAAACTCAGCCAAAGACTTGGACAGAAGAAACACTAAGCTGAATTAAATAGCTTCTCCAACCTAGTCAACGCAGGCGAATAAACTATTTAAACTCAGCTGTGCCCAGCACTGCTAATTACTTCTAGGGAAAAAAACTCCCTGCCTTGCAGGAGGTCCAAAACACATTGCACCCAGTGCACTCTCCAAAGACAGCAACGCTCTTAGTCCAAAATGCCAGTAAGTGTTGTCCGCACACATCAAAGGCAGTGTAGTCTTGCCTTGATGTATCGGAACCTCAGTGTCCAGTGGGAGGTCCAATGCCAAAAACAATACAATGTTAGCGCAAACGTTAGAGAAGGTCATAAGGCTATCATTATTTTATTTCAACCAGCAGGCTCAGCACAGCTGCTCTGCAGACTCACCTGGAAAATCAGTGTGCTTCCAACCGAGACAAACAAAAGAGGAAGCACCCATCCATAGTTCCTCATTTACTTCCTGGTTAGGAGAAGGGACTAAGGTTAAAGGGTAGTTTTAAAAGTATTAAGTGAAAAGGAATAGTGGTCTACCCATCAAGGCAACTGCCTCATTAGTAAGGACAGAGACGAGGAAGACAAAAGGAGGAGGTAATTTCTCTGGTTCTTCCACTGAGAGGCTGTGGTTTACATACATAGCTCTTTCCATGCAAAATAATTTTCTAATTATACTCCTGACTAGCCCTCCACCCCCTTTCTTGGTTCTAACACTTCAATAAGTAGTCTTATAACAAATAAAAAATACCTTATAACAATTACTGTTGCTTTTTGTACATATTGTATTCCCTTTAGGAATTTGAATGTCAGACCCTGATTCCTCCACTACTTTCCCATGTGTCTATTCCATCATCACCTTCTACTTAGTCTTAGGTCCTCTTCTGAGCTACATGCAAACAATTGATTCACTTTGCTTTGTGTGAATTGTAAGCAGCCATCATTACACAACACAACATACGATAACATAACAATAACATAGCATCTATTCTCTTGTTTGTCTCTTGTTCATCATTTGGCTAACCCATCAATGGCCTGTCACTAGTTTGTGTTTATCCTTCTCTCTTGGTAGCCTCCTTGTGTCCTGATACCATTGTCTCTGTACCCTCACAAACTTAACGCGGGGGCACTGCTTGTTTGTAGTCATAGGAGGACACTCATACTTTCCACATTCAGTCATGGAAACACATGAGAAAGCCAGTATGAGGACCTATCAACATGCATATTACAACGGCAGTCATTTCCCTGCCTCCACCACACTGCAGCATTAGACAATGTTGCAGGGATTTAAAAAAAAAAACAGGGGCGTGGCCAAGATGGCGCGGCGGTTAAGAGGTGTCTCTCTGTTCTCGCCACTGAATGAGCACCACATAGCACCATGCCTGCCACACAAAACTATTCCTGCAGACCGGGTTGGGCGGCAGAAATGGCGTGGCATCGACGGCAACATCGGGGGTGATCCTTCTGTGGCGTGGGCTGGCCAGAACTGGAGGATCCGACGAGGGCTGTTGGTCGTGGAGGAAGGCATGATGGCAATGAGCGGCCCTTGATGAAGGGGACTGTACCCTACCTGACGGTGTCCTGGGGGGCAGACACCCAGCGACGAGCTAGCGGAGCAGCCCTCTATGCCCAGCAGCACACTGCTCCCCAGAACTCCTCGTGAGGCCCCCAACACGAGCCCCGTGAAGGGACCTAAGATGAGGCCACCCACGAAAGCTTTCACGGGCGAGATCCGGTCTGCAGAGTGCTCCCAAACTCCCAGGCAAGAGGAGCTTATTGGAACGGTCGGGCTACTGGGATCCCGCAGTGCATGCATTTGCCCATGCTATGGGGGGTGAAGCAGGGGAGACAAGAGCAGCACTTGCCACTAGCCGGTTGCAGATTTCAGGCCAGACGGGCCCACAAGGGGACCTGGGCCTGTACAGGGTCTCTGCGGACCTTCTTGACCAAGGACTCCTTGGAGCTGCAAAGTGGCTGGGGACTGCGGACCGGAGGGGAGGGACGACATTTGAAAAGTTGCCTCTCTTGACGTGGGCCCTCCCCCCAGATCTCCTCAACATTTGCACCGCCTGTCCAGTACCGGGCCTTGGCTTATCCATCTGGAGTTACGGGGGAGCTGTGAGGAAGATACACGCTCTGGTCGCTTGGGGGCTGCTATAAGTGGACTGGCTGGTGGCCCATAGCTCGCTGTCTGCTGTTGCCTGCACTGTGGCTCGGCCTGCTGATCAAGGGCCCTGGCCTTAGCCCTTTGAAGGTGGAGGTTGCGTGCCACTTGGCCCCTTCCCTCGTGGGGGTAGCAGCTGAAGTTCAAGTCTATGAGTGGCCTGTGGGGGCGTGGTGGGCCTGGGGCCTCCTGAAGTGGGCCCTCTCAGGGAGGAAGGTCGCCCGCCTCCCTCTTTGACCATTGCTTGCGCTGCCTCCTTCTGCAGCGACTTTGAGAGGGGGGAGGTCGCGGCGCTCGGATCGGGGGCCTGGATGTTCGGCACTCAGTGTGCCCACGGTGAAAACCCACACTGAAGAGGCCCCCCCCCATAGACCAGGACAACATCACTCGAGTGGCCTCTGTGGCTCTTTATGCACTGGGAGCAAAGCCATGTCTTCAGCCAGGACAAAGAAGGATTTCTCTCTCTGTGATATGCTGCTGAAGCCCTCAGGGGGTCATTAGGGGACAGGGCATCTACAGCGGGTGCAAAACACCCCCCAGAGACTGATGACGTGGAGGGGTGGGTGACTCATTCTTTTCTAGAGGCCTCGTTTGCGTCTCTACGCGATGGCCTGCAGACAGTCAAAAAGGCCCTTTCCTCAGATCTGAAAGAGGTACACCGAGATCTGGAGGAGGTGGGAGCCAGGGTCTCCGCTCTCGAGGAGAAGGATTCCGGTTGTGTTGAAGAGGTCGAGTGGCTGCAGCAGGAGGGGCTTCGGCTTCAGGAACAACAAATCAATCTCCAGGCCCACACCGAAGACCTAGAAAACCGCTCAAGGCGTAATAATGTCCACATCAAAGGAGTCCCGACGAATGCTAAAGGGGCCGACTTGGGAGAATACATTGGAGCTCTCTTTCACAACATTTTAGAGGCCTCGGACGAATTGGAGATAAAGCTGGACCGGGTGCACCGAATGCGACCGCCGAAACCGGAGAAAGGCCTTCCCACTTACATATTAGTAGGCGTCTAAGATTTTCAGCTGAAAGAGAGCATTCTGTGCAAGGCCCATGATATCCACCTGCTCTAATTCAGAGGCCACACACCCTTGTGGTACCAAGACCTAGCAACCATTACTCTTCAGAAGCAGCACAATTTTCACCCGATCACAGCTCATTTGAGGAACACTGGCATCTCCTAGTCCTGGGGCCATCTGTTCCGGGACATCTTCCGTTTTGAAGGCAAACTCCACCAACTTAGATCCCTCACTGAGGCCTGCTGAGTGGTGGGCATTGAGGATCCCTCCCCATGGGGAGACGACAGGCCAGCCCGCAGGGCCGGACAGCGCAGAGGTGCCCACGATGGCAATGGTCTAAAAACACACCTGGCAGACTGCATCTTGATCCGGTGACCATGGTGATGGAAAGAAAATCTGTGTTGGAAACGCTGACAGGAGACACCGACAAGGTCGACACTTCTTGAGGATGCAGCCTCAGGATGAAATGCATTTTCTCCCGGCAGGTGTGGCTGTGGGAGGCAGGGACAAGGCCAGAAGGACCTGAAGCCTCGAACTGCTTCAATGGACTCTTCTTTGATGGGACATTTCTCCCCCTCGACACTTACCCCTGGTTTTGGCCAGGATCATGCTTCACTCTATGTTTCCATGGTTGATGAACTGATGTGTTCCTTTATTGTTTGTTTTCAGAATCGTTTTTTTTTTGGGGTGTTTTTGCTCCTTCTTCTAGCTTAGTCTAACCTTGGCTACTCAGCTTACACCGCAGTGGTCCGTGGAGGAAGAGGCTTAATTGCTCCATGCCCTGTCAGTTCTTTATGGGAGTTTTTTAGCACTCTGCCCGCATACCTTTATTTCCAGGGCCTTAAGGTTACTAGCCTCAATGTGCGAGGCCTTAAAAATTCCACAAAAAGGTCAGCGATTCTTTCACTTCTTGAACAATCTGGTAGTGATGTTTGTTTGCTGCCGGAAATTCATTTGATCTCCAAGAATGTCCGTAGAATGCAGTCCCGCTGGTTCCTGTGCCAGTTCTGGTCCTTGTGCCCTACAAAGAAAGCCAGGGTGGCCATTCTCTTTTTACTGGGTTTTAAGGGATGATTCTTATCCACACTAGCTGAAGTCAAGGGACGCCTCCTGCACTTTGACTTAGGGTGGGCGCCTTCCACTTTACCTTGGTGAACATCTATGGCCCTAACGAACACCAGGAAGTCTTCCTTACGAGTCCAATGGCCCCTGTGCTTTAGACTCCTGATGCAGCTGATGGAGCAAGGACTCGGACATGAGACTTGCTCGGAAGCAATCCTCTCGTTTTAACTTACTAGCGAATTACTAACAACGTGTTTTGTGATTAACAGTACGCATTTCCTTTACACGCGGGATAAGATGAAGCTTGCCTATGTGTTTACTAACTGCAATAACATGAACGAAGGACTAGGATGCATTCTAACACGGAAATCTTTAGTGCGCATGCGTCTACTGCATCTACGTAGTATGACGAAGCAACGCTTGGAGGGAAATTCTGGCGCTTGCGCAAATAACTATAAAATGGCCGCTTAAAAGCTCACATGCATGGCACCTGCTTGCTGAAATTAGAAAATGAGTTTACACTAACGCAAATGCAGAAAGAGAAATAATAAATGGTATGGGCTAGAGTAGAGGTTGGTGGTATACAGTGAAATCATTTATTTTTGAGAATAACATTTCTCCTTTGACTTTATTATTAGTGCGTATTTGGGCCTGTTAACGTTGTCTGAGTCAAGCAGACTGACGTTGCGCAATGCATGCGCCCTGGCTATGAAGTACGAAAGGATGACTAAGGACTTGTCACGCGTCCAAGGTCGGCGAAGATGTGCCCTGGGAACATGAGGGTGAAGAGTTCATATGAAGGACCTGTATTCAAAAGATTGTTACATTTGTATTAATAAAGTTTAAAGATGTATGGGAAAGGAAGGGCGGAATAAAAGTTTGAGGGGAGGAGTTTGGAAACAATGGTTTAAAGAAATAAATGAAGTATAAGCATGGTGTGATGATCATCCCCCCCTCGCCTTTCCAATCAGAAGTTAGTATTTTGTAAAATTGAAACATTAATGGGTGGTACATGGCTATGGAAAGGTATAATTGAGGTAGTTTTAGTTAGTTAGAGAGGAGTTCCGGGGTATGCTGACGATAGCCAAGCTTGCTGGGAGCGGATGCAGCAGAGACAATTCGAAGCTTGGGATGCTGTTGGCGTTGGGGGTGGTGCTGATGCTCTGAAATGCTGATGAAGAAATCGAATGCAGAATCATCTACTTGATTTGGGTGGGTTAGAAAGAAGTTCGGGGAAGAACCACGAGGAGGAAGAGAGTGTCAGAGAGGGGTGCGACGTAGTCGTCGGTATCTAGAGAGGTGAATTATCCTGTCCTGATTCCTGTCCTGAAGTCTTTGTCTCCTGATCTGTCCTGGGGACCCTTACCAGCCCTTTGGCCAGGGGGTTGGTCTTCACACCATACTTTGGTAACTATGAAATTCATCGTTTTGATAAATGCTCTTCTCTCTCTATCCTCTTCTCTCTGAGTATAGTTGTTGTGTGGATCTGAAATATTATAACTATTGAAATTTTATTGAATTGGCACTCTCGTGAATGAGGGTGTTTGAACTGAACGCTTTGAAATGGTTCACAACCCACAAATTTAGATAAAGATTTTAAAACTTATTGAGTCTGTGATTATTTTATTTGTTATCCAAGAAACGTATTATAAGTCATGTTAATTATCACCATCAACTAGTTCCACCTAACTGGTCCATTGACCAGAGGAAAGAACTACTTGATCATTGAAAGGTTTAGTTAGAGAAGAAATAACTAGATCTTGAGGTATGAGGATCATTAAAAACTAAAAGTTTCAGCGGTCTACTTAGTGTTAGCGGAAGCGAGTTGTATGGGCCCAGGTGAGTATATGGTAGTGGAGTATCTGTTGCTAGTACGCCGCTGGATCAGTTTTCTGGTAGCAGAGCTATGGTTGTTAGTGACTAGTTTGGTGATAAGTACAGATTATTGATTTTTGATTTATGTTTTAACAAAAGAGTTAGTGTTTTGTTTTTATGTCGTCTGGAAAATTCCCGGGGAATGAATAGCAGGTGGCGATAGAAACCACACTGCAGTGAAGTTACTCGTCTGTTGGAATAACACTGAGAAGCTAGGTAGGGCTGGCAGTGTTAAAATAGGGACTATTTTCTATATAAAAGTGAGAGTGGTTGATATCAAAGAGTTCGCTAGTGAAACTTTAGGCGTTATATCACCTAGTAAGGGTAACCCTGAAGGAGTAGCAGGTTCTTCTAAGCTAGATTGACAGCAAAAGGAGTTCGCTGGTGAAACATCGGTCTCAAAATTCCCTAACGGGCGATACCGGAAGAGTAGCAGGTTCTCTGGAGCTTAGGTGAAGAGTAAGCGGAAGGTTTTACTCGCAGTGAAAAGAAGTAAACTATCCTTTTGATTTAGTGGAACAGACAGAGTAGCGAATGTTTTTACGTTGTTAATAACAAAGAAGTTTAAAGAGAATTTTTGAGAAATAAAGTTTCGTATTACCTTGTAAAGGGAGGGTCAGTTGCCGGAGTGCTACTGACGTCACAGAGAGCCGCGCTGGGATTGGTAGACACAGCGGGCGTGTGACAGGAGGAGCTTGGTAAAGGAGGGGTGAGAAATCGACTGAGTGGGACTGACGTCACAGTGAGCCGCGCTGGGATTGGTAGAAGCAGTGGGCGTGTGACAGGAGCAGCATTGTAAAGGAGGGGTCAGTAGTGAGGAGCAGAACTGACGTCAGGAAAAGGCCGCGCTGACATTGGTCAGAGTACGAGTGTGAGCCCGATTTGATTGGGCATTTAGTTAGAAGCCGCGCTAGGATTGGTGGAGAGAAGGATTGTATGCGGAACTTTGATTTGACAGTCAGTACAAGACGCACAGGTAGAAGATTTCAAGGGTTTGAGGAATACAATTTCCTACACCATTCTTCGAAGATGTATGGAGAGAAAAGAAAGATGTCAATTTTTAAGAAAATAAAGAATTTCTTTGTAAAGGATAAGCCTGTGTTGACTAGAGAGGGAATTCCTATTCCGCCACCGAAGACACCAGCATCTTTTATGATGATGGAAAGAGGATATCATACCTGCGTGTGGTTGGAAAACTGGATAGAGTACACGAAGGATGATGGGGTGTTAGCGTTTCCTAAGGATGGTACATTTAATGGGAGAATTCTTCAGAATTTGAGATTGAAAATGAATGATTTAGAACCTAGACCTAGGTTAACTCAATATGAGGCTTTGGAAGAATGGGAGACTGAGTCATATGAACGAGAGAAATGCAGAGGTGGAAGATATAGAGGATTCTTTCCGAGACACTTGCATGAGTCACGAGAAGGGCAGATGAAACAGTGGAGGAGAGCTATGGTATCAGAAGGGTTATATCCAGTGTTGATGGCTGAGGAACAATCTGGAGGAAAGTGTAAGGAGAAAACGAAACATATGAATTCGACAGGATATGGTGAATCAGATGATGAATTATTAGAGGATATTTTAATTAAAAATCCACCACCGTATCAAGAAGCAGCTAGTAAGGTTGTCCCAAGTGCGCCCGTAATGGGAATACCATTAACTCCACAGATTTTACATGAGACATCTTATAACAGAGTGTTGCAAGATAATGAAAGAGAAGCTTTAAATAAAACTAGGGAAGAACTAGTTCAAAGAATAAGTCAATTGAATTTAAATACTGAAGCTTTGACAGTACCAGTAACCATTGGTCCAGTAATCCCATTATATGGGGATAATAAGATTTGCCGGAAACCACAACTCGTGACAGTTCCATTAAGTGGTCCTAGAAAAGAGGTAGTAATCACAGATGATCAGGTTAGTGAAAGTGAGTCAGTTATTTCATTAATGGATCTCCCTATTGTGGAACCTCATATGGAAACCCCAAAGAGAGTTACGCCTGTGAATTTGAGAGAGAGAAGACCTTTAGTTCCGGCTGGAACTGCAGGCGCAACAGTAGTTACCTCTGAAGAAATAGAGAGGTGGGCTCAGGAAAGAGATAATCAGAACCCAATACCAAAGATTTTAGATATCAGCAGGTTGAAAGTGGAGTTGGAAGAGATGACAGGATGTGTAGGTACGGAAAGATTAAACGTTTACAATGATGAGGAATTATTGTTTCTATGTAAGAGTATAACTAGGAGAGCAAGACTATTTCATGAGAGATTAACTGAAGTTGCTTAAGAGATTGGAATAGACATAGGGAAATCTAAATTGTTACAGAAACCTTATCGAGTGGATTTTACTGATAAAGATTTAGAAAGTGTGAATGCTTCGGGAAAAAGGTTACAGATAAAAGAATTAATTTTTATTTATTTAAGAAGTTTTGTATAGCGCTGACCTGACCCGAGGGTATCGGAGCGCTTTACATCAGTTAAAACGCAGAAAATAACAAAATACAATAATGCGGAAAATCCCATAGTAAAAATAATAGTATAGGTCAATGGCGGAGAGTTCAGGATCGGAGCCTTGCTGACGCAGCGTCGAAGCGGTGTGAGGTGTCTGTTTCAGTGCTCCGACTGCTCCTATCGGTTCACTAGGGAGCGGTCGAGGAACAGGACTTTGAGCTGACTTTTGAATTTTGCAAAAGAGGGAATAGTTCTGATGTGGGGGGGACTAGAGTTCCAGATTTTGGGCACGTTCCCGGCGAAGGCCCTGTCCGCGGTTTTTTGTTTTCGTGATTTCAGCGGGATGAGTAGTAGGGTGTTAGAGCTTCTGAGGTTCCTGGTCTGACCGGCTTTTTTGAGTTTGGCAGCCAGGTATTCGGGTTTGCCGGTGTGCAAGGCTTTGTGTGTGAGGCAGGATGTTTTGAAGTTCGCCCGCATTTCGACTGGGAGCCACTTGAGTTCTCTGAGTGCAGGTCAAATGTGATCAAATTTCTTGATTCCGGTGACCATTCTGGCTGCCGCGTTGAGAGTTGTTTTAAGGGGAGCAAGATGCGATTTAGCTATTCCTGAGAAGACTGCATTCCCATAGTCTAATCTTGATAGCACCAATGATTGGGTGGCTTGTTTGAGATCTTTGGGCAGGATGAAAGGTTTTATTTTGTTCAGTAGCTTCAGGTTAAGGAAGGCGCTCTTAGCTGAGTTCTTAATGTGTTTGGTCATGTCCAGTTTCGGGTCTAGCATGATACCTAGTGATTTAACAGAGTCGGCCAGGGTGAGGTTCCCCTTGAGCGCATCAATAGCTTTTAGCCATTCAACCATTTGGGGGTTCTCTTCTTTGTTCGATATGAGGAGTAATTCGGTTTTGTCAGGGTTCAGTTTTAAGTGGTTACTTGACAGCCAGTTTTGTACTTCCCTCAGTATGTCATTGAGTCTTTGAATGTCTTTGACGGAGGAGGTTTCCAAGTAAATCTGAGTATCGTCAGCATATAGGTGGAAGGGAATGTTAGCTTTTTTGAGAAGGGTGGTGAGGGGTTCCATGTAAATGTTGAAAAGTTGGGGGGAGAGCACTGACCCTTGAGGAACTGCCCTACTGACTGGGTGGAGGTCAGACTCAAAGTTTTTGATTTTGATTCTCTGGCTGCGGTTGTGTAGGAAGGAGGAGAACCATTGGAGGACCACCTCATCAATTCCGGCTCTTTCTTGGAGAACCTTAATGAGAAGTTTGTGATCTACCGTGTCGAATGCTGCCGATAGGTCTAGGAGAATGAGGAGACAGCATTGGTCTGAGTCAAGTGATTTGTGGATATCATCGATGATGTTGAGGATCGCGGTTTCAGTGCTGCAGCCTTTCCTGAAGCCAGACTGATGGAAATCAAGGAGGTTGATACTGTCCATGTGTTGGGTTAACTGTTGGAGTACACATCTTTCTAGGATTTTGGATAGAAGAGGAAGGTTAGAGACAGGTCTAAAGTTATTCAAATCCTTTATATCCAGGCCGGGTTTTTTCAGCAGTGGGGTGACTTGTCCCACTTTGAGGCAGTCTGGAACGACTCCGCTTTTTAGGGAGCTAAGGAGAGTTTCAGCTTTTTGGTCAGTTGGGCGGGTATAGGGTCTAGGACGTGAGATGAGGGCTTGGAGGTGGAGATCAGTTTGACTATCTCAGCTTCCTGAATGGGATGGAAGAGTAGCCAGGGTTTGGTGTGGGGTAAGGGAGCGATATCATGCACCCCAGGTGGGCTGCTATTGGTGGGGGGGCGCTATTAATGTCCAGTGAGAGCTCGATCTTGGAGATCTTGTCATTGAAGAAGTTGTCGAAGTTGTCGCATAGTTCTTTGGATGCCTGCACTGAGGACGTAGCGGGCTTGGAAGTTTGTTGTCTGATAATGTTAAAGAGCTCCTTGGGTCTGTTTTTTGCGCTATCCAGTGCGGAGCAGAAAAACGTGGATTTTTTTGTTCTTGATGTGACTGTTGTACTTCTTCCGAACTGTTCTGAGTTGCTCGCGATGGATAGTATTAGGATTGTTCCTCCAGCGTCTTTCTGTGGCTCTTAGTTGTCTCCTTTCGGTGTTGATGTCGGAGTCGAACCATGATCTGGACGGAGTAGCTCTGCTTTTTTTTAATTTCAGGGGTACTAGTTGATCAAGTATGGCCACCATATTTGAGTTGTAGAGCGAGGTGAGTTCAGTTGTGGAGAGGTGATCATTGGCGCTGTGGAGGAGCGAACTTATCCTTTCTTCTAGGACACCAAGGGGAATCTGGGTGAGATTTCTAGTCCATTTGGGTGGGTCTTGCACGGGTGGCAGGGATAGCACTTTTTGGTTGATGTGGAATAAGATAATGTGGTGGTCCGACCAGTCCACGGGGAGTATGTGGTCGATCGTAATTGCGTCTCGTTGAGCGATGATGGCATCCAAGGTTGCTCCTTTATTGTGGGTTTCCTCTGAGCAGTGTTGGGATAGATTGTTGTCACAGAGAAGATTGTTTAGAGTTTGAATTAGCGGGTTGTTCGCTTCGTTCCACCGTAGGTTAAGGTCACCAAGGATTAGGTTGCTAGCGTCTCCGAGTGAGCAATGGGCAATCAGGTCGGAGAGGTGTTCCCCGAATGTGGGGGTGTTGCCTGGTGGGTGATGAAGAAGGTGACAGAGTATTGTACTATTATCCTTAGTCTTGATGTTGACGATAAGACATTCAAAGGAGCTGTAATTGAAAGTGTCTATTTCTACGATGGCGATGTTGTCCTTGTGTATGATAGCTACACCTCCACCTCCACCTCATTGATCTTTTCTGTCTTTGTTGATAATAGTAAAACCTGGGGGCACAAGCATATCCAAGCATGGTGTGGAGATCTCATTTAGCCAAGTCTCCGTGATGAACGCAATGTCTATGTCATGCGAGAGGATGGCTTCTGCTAGTTCCGTTGCATGCTTAGAGGCTGATCTGCAGTTAATGAACATGCAGTTAGTGGAAAGCCCTTTTTGCTGTGATTCTTTCCAGATGGGGCCCTAGGTATGGTGGTGAGGACGGGCGGGGGTCTTGGGGGTTTAGTGAGGGGGTAGTCTCTTCTGAAGCCCGTGATCACTTGGATTTTGGATTTAGGGGAAGCTGTGGGAGGAGAATCGCACGTTGAGGCAAGATCAGCTGCTTCTTCAGCGTACATTGCGGCTTTGGTTCTTATAGGTCTCTGTGTCTGGGTCTTTGCATCAGTTCTTAAGAGTCTCTGTACCCGGGACACAGGGGCTTTGGATCTTATGGGACTCTGTGTCAGGATCTCTGTGTCAATTCTAGTGAACATTTTAACAAATTAATGAACATTTTGCGAAAGTGGGGAGACATTGATAAATGGAGAATTAGATGGATAAGAAAGAAAGAAGAAGTGCAAGCAAGAGAGGCAGCAGCTGCATTTCCAGTAAGAGAATCAGGAAAAGTGGAAAAATTGTGTCCGATGAGAGAGGTCCCTGGAGGTGGATATGTTCATGTCCCTTGGAGTAGACAAGATATTTTATCATTTACAAATGAATTTCCAAAGTTGAGACAAAAACCAGTTGAGTGGTGCAAACAGGTAGAGAGGTTTGTGAAGGTTTCAAAGGTGTTATTGAAAGACCTAGATGGTCTATTTGATATAGTGGTACCTGCTGATTTATGGACAGAATGTAAGATCACAATTGATTGGCCTAATGAGGAGTATCCTAGAGATGCAAAAACAGGAGCACCTTCGGAAGAAGTGATGAAAAAGTATCACCAAGTAATTACGTATTTGAAAGGGAAAATCCCTCCTAAAGAAACAGATTGGGTAAAAATAGATAGAACAAAACAGGAACCAAATGAATCTGTACACGCGTACTATGAACGGTTATTGCAGGTGTTTAAGCAGTATAGTGGTTTTGAGAATATTGGTGACAAAGATATGGGACATTTTGTGTATCGGTTTATATATGGCTTGAAACCAGAAATCAGTCAGATGATACAGCAGCACATGTTGTGTTGGCAAAGTAAGACAGTGGATGAGATTCTAAAGTACGCAAAATATTGCGGAGATGACATTGAGGTCAGGCGTAGGAAGCTAAAAGAGAAAATGATGTGGGCTCAAGTTAAATTGGCAGAGCAGCAAGAAGAGAAAGCAAATGAGCAAAATAATAATCAAGTGAAAGAACAGAGTCAGAATAATCAAGGAGCGAATGGTAATAAATTTAAGGGGCGAATGGACAGAGAAGAAGCGAAAAAGAAGTTTCCTTGTCATGCGTGCGGAAAGCTTGGACATTGGAAGAACGAGTGTAAGAGTACTCAGAATATTAATAATAATAATGGGCCAAATCAAAATTTAATCCCACAGATGCAGAATGAAGTACTTATGAATCAGCAGCAACAGGTAGTCACTCCACAATATCAGGTGCCACCAGCTCCTATGCAAAATTTTGTGAACCATCAAAGTTTCAGTGCGAACACCGGATCTCAAGGAGAAAGTGGTAAGAATAATAGAACAATTGCACAATATTTTTTACAGAATGATGAAGAACGTTCAGATACCGCACAATGACGGTGCCTGAGGGGGAGGAAGAGGAGTGCGTGCTTGGCGCATCCTTGCCGGTAGATCAGTCAGGTCCATTTGTTGACGGGAAAGTAGAAGGTAAAGACATTACTTTCCTATTGGATAATGGTGCTACCAGGTCTACTGTGAGAACAGCAGACATCCCAAATCTACCCCTCTCGGGAGAATCTATCCAAGTTGTAGGCGTATCTAACCAACAGATTAGAACCCCAATCACAAAACCAATGGAAGTGCACATTGGGAACTTCAAAGAAATGCATTGATTTGTAGTTTGCGACTCCAGTCCAGTAAATCTGTTGGGAAGAGATCTTTTGTGCAAGATGAATTGCACGATCTATTGTACACCGGATGGTGTTGCTTTCCAAACCCCTGATGAGGATGTTGTCTATAAGATGATGCTGGCCAAACAGGGAACAGAGGTAGATGAAATTTTTTCATTAATAACCGAGAATGAATTGCCAGAAGAGTTAAGAACGACAGTCAATCCAGAAGTGTGGGATTTTACAGGAAAAGACATTGGGCTAATGAAGAATATAGACCCAGTTAAAGTGACAGTGAAAGAAGGTGCAGTGTATCCAAATACCCTACAGTACAAAATGAGTCCAGAAGTAAAAGCAGGAATTATTCCAGAAATTAAACGAATGGTTAAACAAGGTATTTTAAAAGAGGTGATGGGTAGTCCCTGTAATTCGCCAATAATGGGACTGAAAAAGCCTAGCGGAAAGTACAGAATAGTGCAAGACTTACGGAAGATAAATAAAATTGTAATTCCCTGTTGTCCAATTGTGCCAAATCCAGCAGTGATCCTTTATCAGATACCGTGGAATGCAGGATGGTTTACAGTAATTGATTTATGCCAAGCGTTCTTTTCTATTCCTTTGCACCCAGACAGCCAGTATCTTTTTACGTTTAAATTTGAAGATCATATTTACGCATGGTGTCGTGTTCCTCAGGGGTACACAGAAAGTCCTTCAATCTTTAATCAGATTTTGAAAAAGTTGCTAGAATCGTTGATTATGCCTGGAAATTCTTTTCTGGTTCAGTACATTGATGACCTATTGGTGGCATCAAAAACGCGAGAAGATTGTGTCACCGATACAATTGCATTACTGAACCATTTGGCTGAAGGAGGACACAAGGTGTCTCCAGAAAAATTACAGTTCTGTCGACAAGAAGTAAGATATTTAGGGCATAAAATAGAAAGAGGAGTTAGAAAAGTGACACCGGAAAGAATAAAAATAATCAAAGAAATGCAATTGCCACAGACTCAGAGAAAGATGAGAATGTTTCTGGGAGTGGTTGGATACTGTAGACAATGGATAAATGGATTTTCTATGTTAGCGAAACCATTGATACAGATGATTCGGAAACGAGCAAAAGATCCGATTGATTGGAATGATGGCTGCCTAGAGGCATTTGTGAAATTACGAAATTGTTTGTGTGAGGCTCCTGCCTTGGGCATGCCTGACTATACGAAAGACTTTGCTTTATTTTGTTGCGAAAGAGAAAATTGTGCACTTTCAGTCTTAACACAGAGACATGGATTGAGTCGACGTCCAGTGGCATATTTTTCAGCCACATTGGACCCAGTGGCTTCAGCATTGCCTGGCTGCTTAAAAGCAGTAGCTGCTACTTGTATGAGTCTGGAGCAAAGTGAGTCGATAGTGATGGGACATCCGGTAAAGGTATTCGTTCCACACTCGGTTGAGATTCTTTTGACAAGAACAAGAACACAGCACCTCACTCCTAACCGTTTGACAAAGTATGAAAGAGTGATTTTGGGAGCTGAAAACGTGACTGTGATAAGGTGTACGATCCTGAACCCAGCCACCCTATTACCAGACCCCTGTGATGAGGAAGTGAAAGATGAAAGTGATCATGATTGTTTAGACGTGACTGAGTTATGCACGAAGCCCCGCCCAGATATAAGAGAGACACCTCTGAAAGAGGCTGATCATGAGTTATTTGTAGACGGTTCCTGCCTTAGGACACAAGAAGGAGGTCTAAGTGCTGCATATGCTGTTTGCAAAACTTCGGGGGTAATTGAAGCATCCTGTTTACCTGGGGTCAAGCTGAATTGGTGGCCTTAACAATGGCATGTAAAAAGGGGAAAAATTGGAGAGTAACCATATTTACGGATAGTCAATATGGTTTCGGAATTGTGCATGACTTTGGCCAGCTTTGGATGCAAAGGGGATTTCTGACTTCCTCAGGATCTCCTATCAGAAACAGCAAAAATGTAAAAGATTTGTTGGAAGCATTACAATTGCCAAAAGAGATAGCAGTTGTAAAATGCGCTGCACATCAGTCAGGAAATGACTATGTGACTGCTGGCAATAATTATGCTGACCAAGTGGCCAAATACTGTGCTAAAAATGCAGTAGCCATAAACAGAAAAATTGAAACGGGTGAGACCAGATGCCAACTTATGTACTTCTCAGTACCAGAAACATGGGATGAGATTAGACAATTGCAGGAAGAAGTTGAGGAAAAGGAAAAAGAAATCTGGATAAAGGCAGCCTGTACCAAAAGACCACATGATGAGGTATGGGTGTATCTAGATGGAAGACCAGTCATGCCAGATTGTTTGCTTTCAAAAATGGCGAGAATATACCATGGAGCAACACACATAGGGAGAGATTCAATGATCAGGCTATTCAGACAGAGTTGGTATAATCCGAAGTTCAGGGTAGTCGCAGAGAGCCTTTGCCAAAAATGCTTAACCTGTCAACAGCAGAGCCCAGGTAGAAAGACAGTGGTAAGCTGGGGAAAAATCGGAAAGGCAGAAGGACCCTTCACCAGATTGCAGCTAGATTTCATTTAATTACCTCCATGCAATGAATTGAAATACGTACTTGTCATAGTATGCCTTTTCTCAAGATGGGTGAAAGCCTACCCTACTAGAAGAAATGACAGTCTTACAGTTGCAAAATTGTTGTTGAGGGAGTTGGTGCCACAATTTGGTTTTCCGGTCACTTTGGAATCAGATAGAGGCCCTCATTTTAATAATGAAATAATTTGATTAATCTGTGCTGCATTTAATATTGAACAAAAACTACACTGTGCTTATCGTCCAGAGGCTTCTGGAGTTGTTGAGCAAATGAATGGCACAATCAAATCAAGATTGGGAATTGTGTGTGCATCCACAAAATTGAAATGGCCAGATGCATTACCTCTTGTATTGATGGGTCTCAGAAGAATTCCAGACAGAAAAACAGGAATGAGCCCACATGAGGTTCTCATGGGAAGAGCCATGTGACAGGCATTTATTCCTGGAAATAAACTAATGAGTATAACTGATGATCTGGTATTGGACTATTGCAAAGGATTGGCTGAAATGATGCGTTCTATCTCTCACCAGGTTGGAGAAGACGCAGTTGAAAGACAGCCAGATCAAGCGCATGATTTGAATCCTGGAGATTGGGTGCTAGTGAAGAAACAAGCAAGGAAATCGTGTCTAGCACCAAGGTGGGATGGGCCACGACAAGTCATACTAGTCACTACCACAGCAGTGAAGTGTGCAGGTCTGCCCAATTGGATTCATGCCAGCCATACCAGAAGAGTACCGAGCCCATCAGATCAACAAGAACCATCACTGACTGAGCAGGCTGAAGAGTCAGGAGTTGTAAACTGTGAAATTGAAGAATCTAGAGTGATAGATTCCGAAAGACAACCATATGATGAACAGCCCGAGATAAGTCAGGAAGAATGGATCCCAGTGATTGAAACAATTGATGATGCTATTGAAACCAGAAGAAAAACAGAACTGAAAAGACAGGAAAGTAGTCAGGAAGAGACAGGGGAAGAAGAACACACTCAGCTGAAAACAGAAAGTGACACAAACAAACCTGAGGAGGGAAAAAGAGAAGAACAGGGTCAGATAGAATTAGAAGTACAAGCTCAGGAAGAAGTAGAACAAAATACGGTAGAACCTGAGCAGGAGGAAGCAAGAGAAGGTACAAGCACAGAAAACAAAGAAACAGAACAGGTTGTGCCTAAAATAAATGAAATAAAACGAATTTTACAAAGAGACAAGGAAGGTGAAAACGCAGTACAAATCAAAAGAGTCAGGAGAGGAGACAATTGGCCAACTGGAGTAAAGAAACTAAAATATCATCTGAGAAAATCTGATAAGAGACCAGAACAAGTAAACAAAGTCACAAGTCAAACAAGACCTAAACAAACCTTAGCGAAAATAACTCGAAGAAGTCCAAGATTGAGAAATCTAAACAGGAGATACAAGGCTCCTGAGTGGACATACGTGATACTCGAGGAATTCGAGTCCCTGGATCTGTCTGATGAAACAGAAGAGGTCCATATTGCACAAATTGATGAGAGCCAATTGAAACCTCCTTAAGAATAAAAAAAAAAGGAAGGTTAAGACTGAAAAGGAAAAAGACAAGAGAAAAGAGATTTTCTCAGGAGTAAAATGGCAGAAACTGAGGTTATTGGGAAACCAAAATGTGGACTAAAAAGAAAGTGTTTTAGATTTTATTTTTGTAGTATTTTATTAATAACATTAGGATGGCTATTCTTAACAGTAGGAGTACCTTTTATAATGAAAACAAGTGACAAGAATAACACAGATGCTAATGTTAAGGTGGATAGACTAAGAGAAACTGAATTAGAAATAGGGGTAGAAGACGAAGCAAGCTATCATAATGAATCAGATTATAATACGTCCTCTAATGTGTTTATTAAGCTGTTATTTCAATATGTTAGTACTATGGAGATTAATAACTGCTACGTGTGTATGAAGTTACCCTCATCAGTATCAGAAGGAATGACATATCACCATATACCCTTAACCTATGGTGTGTCATGTAGTGTTTTGTCAAGTTTATTTTATGCTGCAGGGAAACTTCAATATTTTTATTCAGATATAGATGTAGTATTTTCTGAATTACCTATTAGAAAGGATATGAATCCAGTAGCTAGTAGTAAAAATGCACAGTTTATGGGTGAATTTTTCATAACAATGAGTTCAATAGATTTAGTTCAGGCACACAAAGATAATCTAACATGTACATTAAGAAAAGAAGAAAAATACTTTTTGAATTTAGTAGAAGAAAGGAGACAGGATTTAATGAGGAAGGCAACTACACAGAAAACCCATGTACCTCCATGGGTTGGGAAGGAGGGAATCTATGCAAGTGGCAAGGCTCATGCTGCGATGTCCCTGGACTTTGTGAAAAGGGGAAAATTCTGCCTCCATAGACTAAAGACAGATTATAACAATAATTACATTGGTTCCAGTGAATGTGAACATAACTTCCTAATATTAGGAGGATGGGGATTAAAAGGGGGAACTGATCCTGCGTTTCCAGGAGTGTATTATGTTTGTGGGAACAATGCCTATTATAGGTTACCTGCAAGATGGTACGGAAGCTGTTATTTTGGAATAGTTTTTCCAAACATTTATCATGTAGATAAAATCAGTGGAACCAATGGAAATTCTAATGGACTAACACGAAGAAGAAGAGCTAGTTTTTCTGAAATTGTAGGAGACATTTTTAGTGCACTGATACCCTCAGTTGGAGTCATTCTAAATTCACTGAAAATTTGTAAGTTATCAACCATAGTTGATCGTCTTTCTACAGACACTGCAGGAGGATTTCTAATGATCAACACAGAAATGGTTGCAATTAGATCAATGGTTTTACAGAACCGTCTTGCTCTTGATATATTGTTAGCAAAAGAAGGTGGAGTCTGTGGCATGTTGAAAATTCAACATTGCTGCACTTATATTCCGGACAAGAGCAGAGAAATTAAAGGATATATTGAAAACATTACGGAAATGCATAAGGATTTGACCCAACTGGAGGTTGACAGTGTGTGGGGAAGACTAACGAAAAGTATAACATCAATAGGGAAATGGTTTGTTGATTTTGGGAAAAGTTTTCTAGGTCAAATAATAATACCATTAGTGATGATAATAATGATAGTGATGTTAATAATAATTACTTATAGATGTTGTAGAAAAGGCACAAAAGAAAAAGTACATTTGAAAAGAAAAGGAAAGGGACAGACACGAAAGAGAAAATATGATGAAATACGCTTGGAAGAAATGAAAGGCAGGTTATATAAGAAGATGCGAGATTTAGAAGGAAACGAAATCATTGATGAAAATTTGGGGGACAAATAGAGAAAACTGAGAAGTGTTAAAGTTGGTATCTGGGATGGATGGGAAATTTTGTGATGGCTTAATATGCCATCAGAGAGGGGATTGATGGAGCAAGGACTCGGACATGAGACTTGCTCGGAAGCAATCCTCTCGTTTTAACTTACTAGCGAATTACTAACAACGTGTTTTGTGATTAACAGTACGCATTTCCTTTACACGCGGGATAAGATGAAGCTTGCCTATCTGTTTACTAACTGCAATAACATGAACGAAGGACTAGGATGCATTCTAACACGGAAATCTTTACTTCGCATGCGTCTACTGCATCTACGTAGTATGACGAAGCAACGCTTGGAGGGAAATTCTGGCGCTTGCGCAAATAACTATAAAATGGCCGCTTAAAAGCTCACATGCATGGCACCTGCCTGCTGAAATTAGAAAATGAGTTTACACTAACGCAAATGCAGAAAGAGAAATAATAAATGGTATGGGCTAGAGTAGAGGTTGGTGGTATACAGTGAAATCATTTATTTTTGAGAATAACATTTCTCCTTTGACTTTATTATTAGTGCGTATTTGGGCCTGTTAAAGTTGTCTGAGTCGAGCAGACTGACGTTGCGCAACGCATGCGCCCTGGCTATGAAGTACGAAAGGATGACTATGGACTTGTCACGCGTCCAAGGTCGGCGAAGATGTGCCCTGGGAACATGAGGGTGAAGAGTTCATATGAAGGAACTGTATTCAAAAGATTGTTACATTTGTATTAATAAAGTTTAAAGATGTATGGGAAAGGAAGGGCGGAATAAAAGTTTGAGGGGAGGAGTTTGGAAACAATGGTTTAATGAAATAAATGAAGTATAAGCATGGTGTGATGATCATCCCCCCCTCGCCTGTCCAATCAGAAGTTAGTATTTTGTAAAATTGAAACATTAATGGGTGGTACATGGCTATGGAAAGGTATAATTGAGGTAGTTTTAGTTAGTTAGAGAGGAGTTCCGGGGTATGCTGACGATAGCCAAGCTTGCTGGGAGCGGATGCAGCAGAGACAATTCGAAGCTTGGGATGCTGTCGGCGTTGGGGGTGGTGCTGATGCTCTGAAATGCTGATGAAGAAATCGAATGCAGAATCATCTACTTGATTTGGGTGGGTTAGAAAGAAGATCGCAGAAGAACCACGAGGAGGAAGAGAGTGTCAGAGAGGGGTGCGACGTAGTCGTCAGTATCTAGAGAGGTGAATTATCCTGTCCTGATTCCTGTCCTGAAGTCTTTGTCTCCTGATCTGTCCTGGGGACCCTTACCAGCCCTTTGGCCAGGGGGTTGGTCTTCACACCATACTTTGGTAACTATGAAATTCATCGTTTTGATAAATGCTCTTCTCTCTCTATCCTCTTCTCTCTGAGTATAGTTGTTGTGTGGATATTATAACTATTGAAATTTTATTGAATTGGCACTCTCGTGAATGAGGGTGTTTGTACTGAACGCTTTGAGATGGTTCACAACCCACAAATTTAGATAAAGATTTTAAAACTTATTGAGTCTGTGATTATTTTATTTGTTATCCAAGAAACGTATTATAAGTCATGTTAATTATCACCATCAACTAGTTCCACCTAACTGGTCCATTGACCAGAGGAAAGAACTACTTGATCATTGAAAGGTTTAGTTAGAGAAGAAATAACTAGATCTTGAGGTATGAGGATCATTAAAAACTAAAAGTTCCAGCGGTCTACTTAGTGTTAGCGGAAGCGAGTTGTATGGGCCCAGGTGAGTATATGGTAGTGGAGTATCTGTTGCTAGTACGCCGCTGGATCACAGCTGTCTTGGTAGGTGGAGACATGAACTTGGTTATGGACACTGTCATAGACTGCTCTGGCCAACGCTCTGACCAAACTGGGGCTTTCTCAGCTGCAGGGCTACGTTGGCTCACAGACTGTGGAATGCAGGACATTTGGCGCCAACTACACCCCTCTATGAGTGATTACATGTATTATTCGCCTGCACATAAAACATATACAAGTGTTGATCATTTTCCGGCGACCCCTGCCCTGTTAACCCTTACATCCAAATAGGCTATTGCCTGGAGTTCGCTCTCTGACCATGCCCCCTTGTCCCTGTCTCTCAGACTACCTGTAACCTAGCCCAGGAGTACCACTTGGCATCCTCGGGATGCCTTGCTACAGTCCCAAACTATGGTCAACTCCCTTCAGAAAGTAATCACAGACTATCTCCAAGCTAATGATACTGAGGAGACTGATCTGGCCTCTATTTGAGAAGCCTTGAAGCTGGTGGTGAGGGAGGAGCTCATAGACATTTACCGCCGCAGAGAATTGTTGCTGCCAAGATAAGCAACAGAGCTTAGAAAGGACTGTCTCAGAACTTGAGGCCATACATAAGAGGACAGGGGCCCCTAGGGTATGGAGGGAGCTTGAGAAAGCCAGGCTCCCTTCTCAAACGCCTAGACTTGGATAGGGCAGAACACACTTTAGTGCACCTTAAGCATACATTTTACTTTGGAAGTAATCATTGTGGGCGCATGTTGGCACACCTCTTCTGCAGAAAGGTACATGCAGGATCGGTGAAGACAATTCATACGGGTTCCTCAACTGAGGTCTGCTCAGATGAGGAAATAGCAATGGACTTTCAGGCCTTTTACAGTTCTCTCTATGCAGCCTGCGACGGCCCCAGTGGAGATTCCTTGGGATAGCTCCAAAATGTTTCCCTCACTTCTCTGCCTGACGCAGAAGCTGCGGTTTTGGAACAGCCAGTCCACATACAGGAGATGATCTTGGCCATCGCTCGCCTAAAACCAGTAAAGTCCACGGGCCGGATGGCTTTAGCCCATAATTTTACAAAACCTTCTGTCAGGATTTAGCTCCTCTGCTTACTCGCCTTTATAACTCCTTTGCTGAGTCGGGCTCCCTCACTGACTCCATGGTGGAGACTGCTATTCCGGTAATTCCGAAAGCAGGTAGGATGCGGCCCTCTGTGGTTCGTACTGACCTATCTCCCTCTTCAACTTGGATGCAAAGTTATTCACTAGTATTTTGGCGCATTGCCTTAACCCACTAATGCCAGGCCTGATTGAGCCAGACCAAGCGGGATTTATTCCCACGCGACAGTGTGGCGACAACACCAAGCACCTTCTGCACCTTTATTAATAAGACTCATAGGTTGCATAGAGAGGCATTGCTTCTCTCCACTGACGCAGAGAAGGCTTTTGACTGTGTCCTCTGGCCTTACCTATTCGAAACACTACGGAAATTCGGTATTGGTAAGAGGTTCTGCAAATTTATAGTGCACGCCGAGTCTCGGTTAGGGTTAAAGGTATATCATCCCCTCCATTCTCTATACGACGAGGCACTTGCCAAGGCTGTCCCCTGTCCCCTCTTCTTTTTGCTTTGTATATGGAGCCTCTGGTGCAGTGGCTGAGGGGCAACCTGGATATCACTGGGATTCCCTTTGGCGGCGACCATCATCTGATCAGCCTGAATGCTCACAATGCTATTTTGTCCATCACAGAGCTGATGTCCTCGCTCCCTGCATTGCTAACCAAACTTCACACTTTTGGGGAGGTCTTGGGATTCAAAATGAATATGCAAAACTCTCAGATCTGAACATCTCAGTCACTCCCCCTCATGAACATGCCTTGCGGTCCCTATTTCCCTTTCTATAGGCGCCAGCTCGCTTGCCTGGACTATCCCTAAAACAGTGGCTGCCAACTATGCAACACTTACTTCTCAAACACACGGAGACCTGGCGACATGAAGTTGCCTTCACCTCTCCTGGATTGGCAGAATAGCGGCGGTCAAAATGACCATCCTTCCACTCATACTATACTTATTTCAGACATTGCCTCTATCCCCACCCCCCATCCACTCCCTCCAACTGGAAATCAACAAATTCCTGTGGGACGGTAAAAGAACCCCGCCTTCACATCACCTGCTTTATTGCACGATACAAGAGGGTGGTTTGTCGGTACCCCTACTACCAAGCCAGCCAACTTAGATTCTAGGTAGAATAGAACCTCCTGCTATCCGAGAAGCTTTGGTCCTTTATGGATCAAACGGTTGTGGGTACCAATTTCTGGAAGGAAATCTGGCTTCCCCGTAAATATAGGGCCTGGGCCTTTACTCTTCCCCCTTGACAAGCGCCACACTTAAGGTATTGGATTCCTTAGTGGTCAAGGCGGGCTTGATGACCTTTCCTTCCCCTATGACCCTGATTCTAGCAGACCCTGACTTAGTCCCTGGGATGCATTCAGAACTGTTTTGACGCTGGCAAGATGGGGGCTGTAAGCGGGTGGGTTGCCTCTTCATCACTCAGGTTCTTATCCCCTTCAGCCAACTAAAAGCTGACTATTCGTTAGCAGACTCAGACCATGTACAATACTTAAAACTACAACACTGGGTGACGGGATCCGTGAACAGGCTGAAATGGAAATGGAAATGGATTATCCTTAAATCCGATGACAAATGCCTTGTTACTGAACTTTATGCCTTGCTGGGATGGGAACTATCCCCGACTAAATCCAAGGGGCAATTGCAATGGGAGGCAGAAATGGGAAGAACTCTCTCTGCTAAGGAATGGGGTGACATTTTTATAGAACACACCACACAGCGCATAACATAGTCAGGACTGAGACTGCATGTAGAATTGCCTTTTATTGGTATCTTACCCCAGTGAGACTTCAAAAATGGAATGCAGGGTGGTCGAAGGAGTGCTGGTGGGGGCGTTGGGGACACTGCTCCACCTTTTATGGCATTGCCCAAAACTTACCCGATACTGGGAACAAGTTCTGAATGATATTGATTCTGCCTTCAGTACTTCCATCCGGAGGTTCCTGGCATACACCATTCTGGGACTACTGAACTCCTTCACTTACCCGCTATGCTCTAATGATGGAAGGCAAATGGCTTTGGCCCTGGGGGCTGCCCACCAGGTCATACTCTCTTTGTGGTGCACTGATAGGATTCCAGACCATACCTCCTGGCTGCACAAGCTGTGATTTACCCTGGGGATGGTGAAACTGTCCTTGTCCACAGACCCGGGCCGCTCCTCCTATCCTGATATATGGGCGCCCTTTATCCGAATTCTTTCCTCTGAGTTCCAAGAGCTGACATGCCCGGCCTATTTGCGGCTACTCCATTTGATTCATAATGCACCCCCCACTAAGTCCTAGGCAACGTTTGCGGTTCTCACATCTTCAATATCCACACTATGACCTTCCATGCAGCCAACATTATTTACTGTTAAGCTACTGTACTGAAGGAGAGTTTGGGGGTTTGTGTTTGAATTATTGTTTTTGTTTATACATAATCTGCCTAAACTACACTGCTGGACTCAAGGTTGTTGGCTGAAAGCTGTGCTCAGTAACTCATTTGTTTTTCTGCTCGAGGTTGGCCCTCTGGGTTGTAGGTGACTTGCTGTGTACTTTCTAGATTTGGCTGTAATAAACAGAACTGTTTCAAAAAAAAAAAACACAGAAAAGAAGGCACAGGGCGATAGAGGGCACGTGGGCCCCAGGAGGCCTGTGACACACAGGAGGCCTTGTCGAGCAAATAAAACCGAGAGTGTCAGGGATTGTGGTTGGTACCCCAGGGGCACTTTGACTTTTTGTGGTATCAAAAACGAGAAGACCATGAATGGAGATACGGTTAGAGGTAGCCCAACAGTGAGGGTATGCTGTGCACTGTTGATCTTGCCAACACCCCTTTTCCATTACACATTAGCATTTTGGGCTGGTTTGCCTCTACTGGGGTGGCTTGTCTGTAGTGAGACTGGTGCAGCTGGAACACTGGAGTGAATTCTGAGCTGTATTTGCAAAATAAACTCAGAGTACTATTGTCTTTTCATCCTCAGACCTTGTTTTTCACAACAGCATTAATATGGCTTGGCTGCATCTTGGAAATAGGTTAGGGGTTTAGTGCCTGTGGGTGAGTGGGTTTAAGGGCCTCAGTCGAGGTGAATTGGGTGTTGGGTATGGTGGCTGCCTGGCTTTGCAGGGTACTTGACCAATAAGCATCTGTGCCAGCTTTCTGCAGGTGGCACCAATCACAAAAGGGACAGCAGGACTGCCAGAGGACTATGGCCTGGTCGCAGGTGGGAAAGAGTGTGGTGGGTCGCAGAACCGCATGACTGATAAGAGAAAAAGCACTTGTGCAGGGTTTTTTACTGACATTAAGTGACGTACAGCAACAATCTAACAGACCCCACACACTGTGGACCCTCTGTATATACCTTGTCATCTAGATATCGCTGGGGCACCTGGACGGCTCTCTTCTCGTATGAAATGTAGAGTACTTTGCAATGTTAGTAATTGTTCTAGCAGTAAGCCATTTCTCATCAATGCCAGGTAGGGTAAAATCCTGCTGCAACTTGGGTAATCCGCTAACGTTGTGTACCATCTTACTTCATGGAAGTGGGGCGGGGGCAGCACAGCTGGCTTGTATCATTGTGTATTGTATTATTTCTTATTTGTTATGTGCAAATAAAGGAGAGGGCCCCAGCTTTTATATGCAAAAGACAATGAATGCAGCAAGATTACAACTCGAAAATAAAAGCAAACAAACAATACTGTGAAAAACACATATTCGCCTTTTGACGACAGTTATGCAGGCGGCTCGGTGAGATCCAGTCCTTGACTCAGGCTGCCTCTTCTTAATCTGCTGTCATGAGGCATGCGCCTGACTTTGCCTGATTTTGACAGCTTGTCTTTACAGGTTCAAACGGGAAGGCACACAGGAGAAAACACTTCTAAGAAAAGTTGCCTCACAGAGAAAGTGAATACAGTCCCTACCTGGAAAAGTAAGGGGGCTCTATATCGGGAACCGATAACATTTAACACAGGCAACCAAAAAAGTCAACAGTTCCTGCAAGGGCACTCAGCTTTCCGCCCCTTTTAAAGACGTCACTGCCCAGTTTAAGTTTGATATTGTCCTGAGGCGAGATTTAAATAAATGTTCAACTGAAGTGTATTTTGCCATGAGCAGCTCATTGTGAATGCAGCTCTTCCACATCCCAGTAATAAAGCGCGTAATGTATTGTTGATGAGAAAATGACGCTGTCATATCGCTATGCTCGGGTCATGACTTCAGGGAGCAAAAGTTATTCTTATAGGCGGCATCAGCCAGCTAATTGGCGCGAGCAATGACCCGCTACCATAGCTGACGTCATGGGTGAATCACACTGCACGCCTGGAGGATATTCCCTCAGGGGCTAGAGAAATTGGCAGCAGCAGTTTTATGCCCGGATATATTTATATCCCTCAAGGAGATTTAGCAAAAATGGAGCCCTATATATTCTGGCTCCACAATGAGGTTCTCTTGGTGCCAGGTAAAACTGGACTGAGACGAGTTGGATGTTGTACAGTCGCGTGCGCCCTAAACGAATGAGTAGGTGTGTGCAAGCAGTAGTGCACATATGCGTTTGTGTCTTTCTGGATGTTAAGGGTTCTTCCCTTTCAAAAGGACTGCGTTTCTTTTTAACAACCTGAAACATTCCGTTATTCTAATTTAAAAGGTATAATAGATTGTAATACAAAATGTCAAGGTATCCCAAAAGTCATAGTTAATGTAACTATGCAACATAAACTCGCCCCTTACTCCCTCTAACTGTGCAGTGCTTCTGACCCCACAAATTCAGGTTACAGATTTGTACATCTATCTGCTTTTCATCCAGTGGGCGATTTCAGTCATTCTGGCATTGAACTTGATCTGGGTACTGGGCATTTTGTTCGTGAGGGAGAGAGTAAGTTGCATGTCTTCGGTGTGTGAGAGGGCGTTGATATTGTGAGAGTGGATGATGCTTGCTAGAGGGATCCTGTATGCGTTGAAGAGGGTTGAGCTCAGGGGGATCTTTGTGAAACTCCACAGGTGATGTCAAGGGCGTATGATGTGTACGGTGCGAAGCTGACTGACTGTGTCTAATTCTAGTCAAAAAGGAGCAGATCGATTGGGGTGATTGTCCTTAGTTTCCAAAGTCATGTAGATGCAGGATGAGGATGGGGTGGGAGGCTGCATCACATGATGCGGAGAGGTCCAGGAGCATGAGGGCCGCCATGTCTCCTCTGTCCAGGGTCATGCGGATGTCATCCGTGGCAGCAATGAGGGCCGTTTCCGTGCTGTGGTTGACCTAGACCATCATCCTTTTGATTTACTGAGTATGTTTAGTTTCCTGCCGTAAATTTGTTTTCTGAGCTAATCTGCTGAAGTATCTTCCAAGATAATCTACAGATCATGAGCAGCCACGGCACAGTGATACCTAGGAGCCACTTGCTTTAGTGTTTTTGCTCACATTTTCTGAAGAATACCTTAATTAGTCTCTTAGCATGGGGGGGGCACAGCTCCTGTCTGTTGCTTTCGCTCCCCTGGTGTGCCCTGTGCTGCGGGAGAGGGAGAAAGAGAGGGAAAGGGAGAGGAGGAGGGGAAGGGGAAGGTGAGGGGGAGAGAGAGAGAGAGAGAGAGAGAAAGAGACAGACACTGGCTAATAGGTGTCGCAGCCTGTTTTACTGTTTATTATCATACATAGCTTTCTCCATTTGGTTAATCTGTCCAAGTCCAGAGGGGAGTCCCACCTTCTCTGTGGCAAGAGGGACTCACAATCCTTTTCCCCTGTGTGCCTCTACTGATTGGATGGGCAGGCCTTAAACACTTGCTGATAAACTGTGGCTTGGCAGTTGGCTCTCTGTTAGACCTGCAGCAGAGCCCACTCCCTGGAGGCAGAGCTTGGGTCCTACCGCTGCCCTTTCTCATGCACCTTAGTTGGTAGTTCAACACTTCACACACTTACTGTCTCATGGGAGTCCAATGAATACAGATTACAGGTCACTCATCTTCACCTAAAGCATAGATTGGGGGTGAGGGGGTCAGCAAATTAAAAGTATCCAAAGTAACTGTTTGACAATGTAAAAGAAATAATATCCCCTGAGGTAAACCACTAAAATAAACACCTCAGACAAAAAAAGTTTATAAAAGTAAGACCTGAAATCGTTGCATTTACACCTCAAAAATAAGTATGCAAACGCCAATTTAGAAAAAAAACACTTTACATGAATTGGTTTCGATGAAATTGTAACTGCCAGTCATCCTGCACTTTTCCATTAAGCAGTTTAGGCTAAATGGTTTCTCAGTATTGGTATTCCATGAAATCTTTTTCTATGAAATCGCATGCTGCTGCATACAAACATGAATGTCTCTGTGCCAGTCTTTCCAGTATTTCAGAGGCACTGTGTGCTGAGAAGTCTCCAAATGTCAAGATAGGTCACCCCGACTCTGAAAACAGTCATAAGAGAGTATATAATTTGCATACGAATATCACTGTTGATTTCACAGCCAGCAGCGGCCCGTACAGGTAAGAGCGCTGGGGCGCTGGGGCCATGTTGGAGGGTGGGGGGGGGGGGATTTCGACAGACGACTACGAGGGAAGATTAAATAAATAATTAATTTTCCCTCAACGTTGTCTGTCGAAATCCCCCACCCGGCCCTACCACTCTTACCTGCACAGGCCGCTGCTGTTCATAGTTCTGTGGAGAGAACATCACAGTGGTTTGCAGCTGTAGGTGCCTCTTGTCTGTAAGAGGAGGGTCGTACGACGAATAAAGAACCTGCTCTTCACACTTTGTATTGTTTCGTGATATTTTAAAGCGTTTCACATTACTGATATAGTTGTCATGTGTGTCTTCTGATGCTTAGTCAGAAGAAAAAAAATTCTCAAACCAAACTGTTCTCCACTTGGAAGCTGCAAGATGCAGTTTTGTGTCCTCATGAATCATGGCCCTTGGCAGTTCCTCGCTTTCAAATTCCAGCGCTGTTCCACAGAGGTACAGGTGGCAGTAATTACTGTAACAGAATCAAACGCTGCACGACCACAGAGCAACACATAGTTTAATCAGCTGCAGAAATGGCGATTTTTAGCACATGTAAACAGCACTTGGTACCTCGCCAAGATTTCAATTACCTGGAGCAAGGAGCTTGATATATCTGCCTGGAATTTGGTTCAAGCTGTTCCTTTTGTGAGGCAAATGGCTGAATATACTGGAAATCCACCTGCTCCGTTGTTTCACGCTGCCTTTTGTTATGCTTACGTATGTGCAGGCTTCAAAATGGCATCTGTGATTTAAAATGGAAGACTAAGAGAGATGTCGTGGATCTTTTGTATTAGGGAACTTTATCACCCCTCTGCTCCACACTTGCCAGATGTGGTGCAGGGCAGCTGAGTGAGTGATGACAGTGCTGGCATAGCGGGACACGTTGCACAATGTCATGGTCTGGCCAGAGCCTGACTTCTACTTGGGGGATCGGGTCGAACCACTGAGTAGCTGGTGCTAATCACTGTCGTCCTTAGAAATGATTTTTAGAGGGGGCAACCAAAGGGCCACAGATAAAACTGTTGTTTATAAACAGAGTGGTTTATAAATGTTTATTGAACCTCGTGATGGCAATATAGGACCATGCCACACATGTTACTCATTATGTATTTTTATATTTTTTTATATGACATGATTTAATTGATTTTAGTACTCTTTAGAAAGATTTCAAGCAAGTGAGTGTCATCAGTATTTACTATTTATCTGAAACTGCAGATGTATCTGCCAGTGTTTTGTCAAATGTGTGTTTTGGTTGGGGATAATGTGCTCGTATATACAATGTATTTTATCACGTGTTTTATCAAACAATGTGTATTATTATCTGTCAAATTGTAAATGCAAACCAAATTGTAGGGAAATAAAAAACATACAGTCTAAAATGTGTTATTTTGTAATAAATATTTCAAGAAAGAAAATAAAGCGTGATGTGGGACAGTGTAACTTTTTTCTGATAGAGTTCTGTGTTTCCGATTTTTATACATACGCTGGGGAGGATTCATTGGTAGATGCTTGCATTAAAGATGGGCCTGCAGGGGTGACCATGTCAGGTGTGCTGAGTAATATCTGAGCTGTCTGGCTCTAATCAGTAAGGCTGAGCCTCTAATCAAAAAGCAACAAAATCCTTGCCTGTACTGATCCTTAATTGGAGAAACAAATCACCAAGGTGACAACAATCAAATTAAAGTCAACCTCTTCAGAAATTATTCAAACGATATTATTCAAAAATATATTTTTAAATTTTTTACAAAAATCATTTTGCATACATTTTATCACGTGTACCATATATTACAATTCAAAACCTTTTACAAAATACACCACAAGACCAAAAACATTTGACCGAACAAAAATACTTAGGGGCCGATTCCGATCTCGGCCGGTAGTGCTCCGAATCGGATTCGGATTCACCGGATCCGATTCGGAGCCCTGTTTCCCGACCGAATCGTATGCGGGTCCGGCCGAGCGAGTACGATGCAAGCACCCGCGAAATCGCCGACCGACTCGAACGCGGCTTCAACACGCTCCGACCGACTCGCATGGACACGACTCGCACCGCGCTATGGAGACGTTTCCCGGCCGGGTAAGTACGATGCGTGCCGCGAGCAGTCCGACCGACTCGCGCCGTCCGGCTCGAAAAAGCTGTCGGAGCCGGACTTTGGGGGTCCGCGTCGGACCCCCTGTACGCGTAGGCGCGCGAGTCGCACACAGGGGGACCCATGGGTCCCCCTACCTGTGCATGTACGCCGCGATGCGCATGGACGCGTACCCGCTGTAGGGGGCGGCCTTGTTTGCCTCGCACCCATTGAGTCAATGGGAGCCCGCGTACGCGTTGTACGACATGCTCCCATTGACTTCAATGGGAGTCCGACCGACACGAGTCCGATCTCCATGTTTATGCACGCGCAACTTTGTTGACTAATCCGACCTCATATATCCATGGAGGAGACTTAGAACAAAAATTAATTCAGCAAGAAGCGTTGCTCATTGTTAAATTCAATACGGCTGTAAATGGCTTAAACGAACTTTCTGAAATCTACAGATTATGATTTTGAATAAACAGATGCCATCCTTAAGGACATGGCTAATATATCCTATGCATAGAATACGAAGATTGTCTCATGTTGGTATATTTGAGTGACAGACCCTTCTCCTAAATATGAGGTCGGATTAGTCAACAAAGTTGCGCGTGCATAAACATGGAGATCTGAAACACATCTCGCATTAAACAACAGAACAAAGTCTTTTTCCCGAAAATCAATGAATGTGGAAGATTGGTAGATGAATAGCCAGTAAAGTCGCATGTATATTGATAAGACTAACTACATCTCCCATCAAACAGCTGAGTAAAAACACGTGACGTCCAGACAGCCATTCACATTCCGTGAAGGTAAACCCGGAAGTTTAAAACCAACGGAAGCGGAAAATTACCTTCTCCTAAATATGAGGTCGGATTAGTCAACAAAGTTTTGAGTGCTCAAACTTGGAGACCAGAATCACATCTAGCATCAAACAACAAAAAAGTCTAGAGGTTAGTGCCCGAAAACCAATGAATGTGGAAGATTGGTAGATGAATAGTCAATAAAGTTGCATGTATATTGATAAGGAGACACGAACTCCATCTCCCATCATACAACTGAGTTAAATCACGTGACGTTCAGACAGCCATTCACACTCCGTGAAGGAAACCCGGAAGTTTAAAACCAACGAAAGCGGAAGGTTACGGAACGTACCAACTTTGACAGTGATTCAGTCCGGACGTGTGAAAATATTCGGAACAGCCAGCTCGTACAAAAGGTAAACTTGAATGGTTTCCAGTTTCAATTGTGGAAGCTGATTATAACGGATAGATATAGGGTCAGGTTGGAGATATAGAGCCAGGACCCTCTCCTTCGAAAGACTTCACTAACGGGTTTCAAGAAAAACCTCCTAATGCGAAGCGTAATATAATACCGCCCCAGGCCGAAAATAGAATCAAGAGGGCGAGATAGAATGCAAAAGCGCAACTTAAATAGATAGCAGCTTTAATCTGAACACCAAACATCGTTTTTTGTAGGGAAATTGGTCCCGTTACGAGACTGCATACTCCTCATGAACCGAAGAAAAACAATTTAAGGTATGTGCGAATTCCCCACGCTAATACTTAACCATCAGATTAAGCCGTCCTTGCTTCACTCGTTTTTATATTGTCCTCATTGTATTCCAGAAAAACCCCTCCCTCCAACAAGCGTTTTCTCAAGCCACCATGAAGCCAGACAGGCTCTTCTTACACTAAGTAAGTAGCTTAGTCACGAGTGTGTTGCTGCTTGCACGACATGACTGAAAAACTTTCCTTAGACGTTTTTTCTTCTTTTTTTATTTTGTTTCAGAAAATTTAAGACAGGAATTGATTGAGTCTGAATGTGAAATTGGCTGATTTCGCCGAATAGGTAAGAAAGTCGCCTTAGAACTGCTTGCCCCAAGGGTATTTAAGGTCTAGTGCATTAAACAGTTTGTATATAGAAGGACATGCTCCTAAATCTTTTTTATTTTATTGTTTTTCTAGTGTTTGGTCCTGAAGAGAACCCCCAGTCAACAACTAACAGGGTTCGAAACGCGTCGACCTTTTTTGTTGTGTTCTGAAAAACAAGTGTGACTAATGATATGATCTTTTCTGCCTGGTTAGATGAATTATGAAATTATGTCCATAAATTGGCGCAGTGCAGAAATTGTTTCTCTCTAAGAACTCACACTGTTTTTTGGTTTTTCAGACTGAAAAACCAATGTCAAAAATTGATAAACAAAAAAAGATCACTTGGTTATGTGTTATGTGTTATATGTATTGTCCGTGAGTGAGTCGTTTTGATGTTGTCCATTAATGGTGTATTGACCCAGAGTCATTAAGTGTTTTTGTTCGGTCAAATGTTTTTGGTCTTGTGGTGTATTTTGTAAAAAGTTTTGAATTGTAATATAAGGTACACGTGATAAAATGTATGCAAAATGATTTTTGTAAAAAATTAAAAAATACATTTTTGAATAATATCGTTTGAATAATTTCTGAAGAGGTTGACTTTAATTTGATTGTTGTCACCTTGGTGATTTGTTTCTCCAATTAAAGATCAGTACAGGCGAGTAATATCTGAGAGAATCACTGTCATTGTGAAAGTGTTTGAAATTTGTGTTAAACCCAGGAGCGGCCCGTGCAGGTAAGAAAGGCGGGGTGGGAGGGGACTCGACAGACGACGACAAAGGAAAATTAATTATTTATTCAATTTTCCTTCGTTGTCGTCTGTCGAATTTCCCCCCACCCTGCTCCACTGCCCCACCGCTCTTACCTGCCCGGGCCACTCCTGGTCAAACCTCCATTTAATTTTGTTATTCCTTTAGGGAAGTTACATATCCTACAAATGAAAACAGAACTGTGAATTACGAGAAATAATTCACAGTTAACTCTCTCTCTCTCAAATATTCACTTTATTTGCCGATGTAACCAGTATACGCATTTCGGCACCTTTGCCTTTTTCAATACTGGTATTGCATGTCAAGTCGCATGACTGTTCTTTGAATACATCTACACTTGCACCCATTGGATGATGCATCGTTGACTTTAGAGGCGAGTTATCCAGTCTCTATTGCATTCCACAGCCAGCGTGTAGCCATCTTGAAGTATGTTTCTCATTAAAGGTCAATATCAATGGCGATGTCAGTGCGCACAATACAATGCTGGAGATGGTTTTTGCTGCAACGAGGGGAGCAGATATTATGCTTTAATTGAGATTGCTCCTATTGATTAATTAAATTAAGAGACCCTAACCAGCAAGCGTGTAACGATAAAGGTGTGCCGTACGGCTTAGTTCCATTGAGGAAGAAAGAGCTACTTAAGCTGAATTGTGCGCACAAGAAGAGACAGCACTCCAGGGAGAGGAAAATAACTCTGCTTAATAAAACGAGTTACATGTACAACAGACACGTTTCGGCTTGCGCCTTTATCAACATTCAGCATTATGGTAGCACTTCCGTGTATTTTAAACAAACGCCCATATGCAGCTTCCTGTGTCGTCACTAATTCATTAACATAGAAAGAGGACAAACATTCAATATATAGTCAACGGTGTATTTTTCAAGCGCCATATTGGAACATGTCTCGAATATCAAGGTAAAATCCTATGTTTTCATATCAAAGACAGATCACCATTGATATGTTATCGTTCATAATCATTATATTCCTCTTTCCAAAAATCTAAATACTTATTATCATGATACATATCATTATCACTTAATTCATTTCAAAATGTCATATTGATTATTAACAGTGAATGTAAAATCCTCTATTGCAACTAAATCATGCCCTGTATGGGCCAATCACCATCACTGAAGGATTGCTCATTTGAAGATGTCTATTTAACATTCAAAATTAATATTTTATAATCTTGCATTATATGAGCTTATGTTTTTCCGTGAAAATTAATTTACTGAATGTTAGACCTGGCATCCTTGGCGTGGTTTCCCCTGACTTTTTGCCTCTACCTCCTGTATTTTTGACACTGTGCTGGATTTAGTTTTTGCTGGTTTAGATGCTTTGGGCACTTTGCCACTGCTGATCAGTGCCAAAGTGCAAGTGCTCCCTGAGTAAATTGTTATTGTGATTGGTTATCCATGATTGGTATATTTGTTTTACCAGTAGGTCCCTAGTAAAGTGCACTGAGTGTGCCAGGGCTGGTAATTCAAATGCTACTAGTGGGCTTGCAGCACTGATTGTGCCACCCACATGAGTAGCCCTAAAATGGTGTCTCAGGCCTGCCACTGCAGTGCCTGTGCGCAGTTTGTTAACTGCCATGTTAACTTGGCCAGTGTACCCACTTGCCAGGCCTGACCCTTCCCTTTTCTTACACATTGGACACCCCTAAGGTAGGCCCAAGGTATCCCCATGGGCAGGGCGCAGTGTCTGTGAAAGGTAGGACATGTACTAGTGTGGGTAACATGTCCTGATAGTGAAATACTGCCAATTTCGTTTTTCACTATTGAAAGGCTATCTTGCCCATAGGACAGAATGGGGAATGCTGTGTAACATTGTTACCTGCATATCTTCCCATAGGAGCAAGATAGAAAATTAAAATCTGGTATCCCTGAACTCAGAATTTAATAACACATCTTTTAGGAAGGATGGTTTTTAAATTCTGTGTTTGAAAATAGCACTTTTAGAAAGTGGCTATTTTCTTGTTCAACCTTTGTGTGTGCCTCTGCCTGTTTGTGGATTGACTGTCTGGTTTGAGAGTGACAGGGGCTGGGGGTGGCTTCAGGAGACTGGGTGAGTCAGCACTAGGCTGAATAGACCTATCTGCATTTGGAGTGGTGGGAGGAGTAGCACCTGGGCCTGAATAGGGCTATGCCTGCCTTCCACAATGCTGGCTCCACCTCCTGCAGTTTGTCTGATGACCCTGGCCCACACTCACAAAGGAAGAAGAGGTGCACTGGCAGAATGCACCCAGAACTGGTTTGGACTGGGCCCAGGACCCCTCACACATAGAGAACAAAGACTTTTGGGGTATAAATATGAGAGCTGAAACCCCTGAAAGTTAGACTACTTCGTGATCAAGAGGAATCCCTGCCAAAGAAGATCAGCTGAAGAGACTGAGGAGAAATACTGCCCTTGCTGTGTGTCTGGGGTTGGCCTGCAGTTTGCTGTTTCTACTGAGGAGAGGACTAAGGGACTTTGCTGTGTCCCCTGCTTGAAGAAGGACTTTGCTGTGTGCTGTGTCCATCTGAAGAAAAGTCTCCAAGGGCCTAAGAAGAGCTGGCCTCCTGTTTCTGAAGTCCCAGGCACAAAAGGACTTCACCCCCAGCTTTCCTGAACATCCTTGCTGGGAGTTCCAGTCTGCCAGGAGGGCCTGTAACTGTGTGTGAGGCCTCTTTGCTGTGGGGAGCTGGAAGCGTGACGCAACGAGAGAGAAGCGTGACGCCACCGCAGCAGCCGCTGTCACATCATCGAGGAAGCGTGTCGCCGTAGCCGCTGTTCGCCGTCGCATCACCGGAGAAGCGTGTCACAGGGCCGTCGCATCGCTGAGGAAGCGCGCCGCCGCTGATCGCCGTCGCAACACTGGAGAAGCGTGTCGCAGTCACCGAGGGTGTCGTCGCATCACCGGAAAAGCATGTCGCAGGGCCTGTCGCGGCTCAGAAAACCACTGAGTTCGCCGCACGGCCGTCGGGCGTGCACGCATCGCCTCTACGTTGTCGCATCGCAACAAAGACGCCATTTTGTCGCATCGCACCGGATCGTCGCAACACATCAAGGCGCCCTCTTGTCACATCGGAACCGGAGCGCAGGAAGAACCAACGCATCGCCTTCTCTGCGCCCCATTTGTTTGTTTTGCGTGACGCATCCCAGGTACTTTGAGACTAAAGTGTCGCATTTATCATCTATAAGTTTATTTTTGCAACAAACCCTTTTTAAAGACATTCTACTGAGTTTCTGTATGTTGGATTTTTGTCGTTTTGGTCTTGTTTAGTTTAGATAAAGATATTTTATTTTTCTAAACTGGTGTGGTGTCCATTTGTGGTGTTTTCACTGTGTTACTGTGAGTGTTGGTACAAATACTTTACACATTGCCTCTGGGATAAGCCTGTCTGCTCGTGCCAAGCTACTAAGGGGGTGAGCAGGGGTTATCTAAAGTGTGTATCCCCCTTACCCTGACTAGAAGCAAGGGTCCCTATTTGGTCAAAGGTACCTACCTCTGCCAACTAAAGACCCCCATTTCTAACACTGAATTAATAAAAATCATCTCCTGTATTTCTAGTTCAGACTTACAGGGTTTTAACTTATTGCTGCAAAATAAAACTTTTCTTTAGGGCAACCTAAGCTTTCATATCTCATTAGACAGTTGTGAATAGAGAGCTATTTTCTACTGTTTTATCCTAAGTGAACTGCCAGTTCCTCCTCAGTATTAAGACCTAATGGTGTTTTAGTTTGCAAATCCACAATATATCTCGACTCCAATCGTCTCAATTTGGCTACTCTATGTCTGTGTGTTTGGTTTTTTAAAGAAAAACCCAAAGGTTAAAGTGATGTTATAGTTAGGTATAGTAATAATATCTTACTTTGTATTAAAAAAAGCTTTGAACTTTACGGAAAAAAACCAAAGGTTAAAGAGGCGTTATAGTTAGGTGAAAATGTCAATTAAGACATAACGTTTCAAATGAACAAAACCGCTGTAATTCACCGGTTATAATGATCTCAAGTAATTATAACTCCTGTCCAAAAATAACTATAACTTGCACACCTGCCATGCACAGTGTTTTCATCAATGATATAATTTCAGATCCTGCAGTGACATGCAAGGTTGATCTGTGCTCTGCCTTCTTCTCCGTACCCATACATGAGAAGAGTCTTTCTAGAAGTACCTCTTCTCGTTCACATTCCGAGGGTCACAACTTTCATGGACTAATCTCCCACAAGGCTTTACAGAGTTACAGAGTCCCCTCAATCTTTTCCCTGGCCCTAAAGAAGTATTTGGACATGTTGGTCTTCCCCCAGGGGGTCTACTCTGATTCAATATGTTGATGACTTACTGCTGGCATCTGTTACTGTAGAACAGTGCAAGGAGGGCTTTATCTGCCTCCTTACTGAATTGACTTAAAAAGGACATACAGCTTTAGAGGAAAAATTGCAGTTTTGCCTCCCCAGGTGAAATATCTTGGCCATGGGATTTCTGCAGTGAAGCTACAAAAGAGATGAAGCCATCCCAAAGTTACCACTTCCTGTAGCTATTTCCAAGTTACATACATTTTTGGGAAAGGTGGGATACTGTAAACAGTGGATTCTGGGTCATGTTGAAATGGCCAAGCCTTTACCAGAAATAGTCAGAAAAGAAACACCTAAATACTTGCAGTGGTATTGTTTGGCCGAAAATGCATTTTTAAAGATAAAACAGGCATTAACTTCAGCACCAGCCTTAGGGCTTACTGATCATGTGAAACATTTCACTTTGTTTTATCACAAATTAAATGGATTTGCACCTCGGGTACTGGTACAAAACCATGGGGATCAGAAAAGACTCAGAGCTTACTACTCCTTTGTGTTGGGCCCAGTCCCAGCTGGGCTACCTCTCTGCTTATTCTCTGTGGTGGCAACCACAAGCCTTGTTGACGCCTCTGAAAATATTGTGTTAAGCTCCACATTAAATGTTGCCTTGCCGCATTGCGTGGTTCCCTTTCTCCTTACTACAAAAATGCAGCATCTGTTCACAGCAAGAGTGCATAAATATGAAATCGTATTGCAGTTTGCCTCTCATATCACTTTGGTTCCCTGTCCTGCTTAGAATCCTGCTTCTGTAATGCCTATTAGTGATGGTGGAGAACCACATTATTGTATTTTAACTACCGGTCAGGTTACTAAGCCATATATTGATCTAACAGACAGGATCCTAGATGAATCGTGTTGCAAAGTCATCCTGTGCCCTGGGCACCCCCAACGTTTTGCTGACTGGCACTGGTGGTAACTGACTCTGACTGACCCTGGGCTTTGCCTAACCAGGCCCAGGGCCAGTGCTATGCTGAAAACACTTAGAATACAGTGAAAACACCTACATACACTAGGGTACACTATGGGTTGGGGTACCCCTGTGATTGGCATGACCTACCCTATAAGACCCAAGTACATAATAGGGCAGGGGGATTGAAACCACCTATCAGTCCCTAGTATATAGTAGGGCATGGCAGTTTAGAGGCCAGCAGCCTTTTCTGCACTTGCATGTGTGCACTGCTGAAGCCTGAGGTCAGTTTAAAAGCAGCCCTGGGATCCATGACTGATTTTAAAAGTAAATTGTGCCCAAACTCGACTTTGGTGTTTGGGGCACTTAAAAATGGGAAAATGGGTAACCTACAATATTTTGGCATATTAGGAACCCCCAGGGTCTCCCCTAGGTGTCCCAGGGGTGGGGGGTCAGGTATTTATAAGGTGGACCCTTATAAAATTTGTTTTATATGCCCTGGGTTAAGTGAAATTTCACTCCCCATATTGTGATAAGGTGCTGCCCAAATTCGACTTTGATGCTAGGAGCACTGTGGAGGGAGGATCTGCAATATTTCTACAGATTCAGAGCCCCTAAAGTCCCCTAGTTGTCCCATGGAGTGGGGGTCCTGTAGATATAAGCGAAGTACTTATAAAATATGTTTTTATAAGCCCTAGTGCTGGAAAAATGGCCCAAGTCATTTTTCCCATTGCAAATCCCATGCCACATAGGTTAACATGGCAAGAAGTTATTAACTAATAACTCCTGATAGGAGAATGATAGAACTTCCATTCAAAGACTTCCCAGAATGGTAGTGATAAATCCAACAATATCATATTGTTGAATTTCTCCTAAAATGTACAGACAAGAAGTTATAAGACTTTCTTGTTTGTAAGTCCAGATTCAGCTTTCCAGTGGTCTGTCCTGATTGGTCAGAGTTAAGTGGATTAGCCAGGCTGCCTTGAAGAGGTGATAAAGAGCCCCTGGGGTTAACCAGCTCTGCTGGGAGGGCAGTGTGCTGCTACACAGGAATGCCAGAGCAGGGGGAGGAGTCGTAAACCATGGTCTTCAAAGGGAAGGGGACGCCTCTGTGTCATTTACAACTCTATTCTTTTGACCCAAAGCCAGAGCTAGGATTAAGGCAAGAATGAGCAGATGCAAGGGGGAGAGTCTATGGAAAGTAGCCATCCTAGGGGTGTGTTTAGCCAGCTCTTACCTCCCTGCTGTAAAATCACCCATTATAAATTTGGAAGATTTGGTGCACTCTGGGACAAAATAATGCCACACTCTACAGGATGTGGTCATATTCTTGGGAAGTTGCCCTGCTCCCATTGGTCAGAAGTGATCTCCTGCTTGACCCAGAGAACTTGGAATAAGTATCTGAGAGGGGCAGAGTCTCTCAGATCTGCTGCTTGAAACTTAAGAAAGCAAGACGTTGCATGCTGAGAAGTTGGGGTGCAAATTCTAAGGCCTGCCCTCTGAAGACTGCACCAGCTGAAACTACAGCCCTGTGGACTACCTTGCTGTAAAAGAACTAAAGAGTGGACTCCCTGCAAGCTACTGGTTAACAGAGCTTACCTGGAACATCACCACCAAGGATCCTCAAACTGGAAAACTACCAGTGGATTTGTAAGGGTTTTGTCCAAGTGGATTGTGGGAACTGAAGTCCTCAACTTTCAAGGACCATCTTGGAGCTTCCAGACCCTTGGAGTGAGTTTGAGACACTTTGGGACCCTTTGGGGAACTTCAGGAAGAAGTTCCAGAAGTTTGGAGAACTTTGGAGCAACTTTGGAAAAAAGCTCCATAGGATGACCGACTCAACCTGGCCAACCAAGCCGCCTGCCTTCAACCGCGAGCCGGCCAAGCCATCCAGGTTCGTCCCGCTGAAAGCTCCGTAGGTTCCAGAGTTTGACCGGGAGTAGAAGAAATCCGAGGCCGGCGAACCCTCACCGAATCTGGCCTGGTGAAGAGCATCGAGGGACCCCACGAGAAAAAGCTCCAGAAAAGTTTCTAAGTCCGAAGGTAAAAACTGTGACCGGGACCTACCGCGAGGGGTAGCCGCTCAGGGCTCCATTGCGGTCGGCCTGAAACTTTGACTTTGAGCCGGTCTATCGCGACCAGATATCCCAATATGGTGCTATATGTTTCTAAGTGCTATAAAGTGATAAATCTTTAAAAATTCATATCTCCGGTTCCCTACATTGGATATTTGTCATTTTGGTGTCATTTTAAAGATAAAAATATTTCCTATTTTTATAAATTGGTGTTGGATTTTTATTATGCATTGTGTCTTAATTATTTACTGAATTGGTGTTTTTAAATGCTTTACATACCTGTCTTTGAAGTTAAGCCTGCCTGCTCGCAGCTACCAAGGGTTGAGCATGGGAATAATTTTCTAAGACCTATGCTGAGTCCTATCATGTGTTAGTGGCCTTATTGCCAGTGGCAGACCTACATTTGCCCCTACCAATAATCCACTTTCCAACAAATCGAAATTACCTTATATTTTTGATGGTCCTTGTCTCAGAAACAAAGTAGGTATTCTAGATTTTGGTTACTCTGTGTGTACTGTATGTGTGGAGAGTTGTAACCTGTACACAGTGATATCGGCCCAGATTGCAGAGTTTATTACACTCACAAGAGCTTGCATTCTTGCAAAAGAAAAGACTGTTACTGTATATAAGAATTCAATGTGTTTACATTGACGCATGCTTTTGGGCTGCTTTGGTACAAAGGAGATTCCTGACATCAGCAGAAACTCCCATTAAATATGGGGACTATGTTCAAAATGTTTTAAACGCTTCGCAATTACTTGAGAAAGTACTTGTTTCCGACCTTTATTTTGCCTCTTTCCGCTCATTTCTGATCTCTATTTTGCTCTTTCTGCTTATTTCTGACCTGTATTTTGCCTCTTGCTGCTCATTTATGTCCTTTATTGTGCTACTTCCTGCTCATTTTTCATATCTATTTTGCCTCTTGCTGCTCATCTCTATCATTTATTTTGCCTCTTTCTGCTTGTTTCTGACCTCTATTTTGCCTCTTTCTGCTCGTTTCACACCTGTATTTTGCCTCTTTCTGCTCGTTACTGACCTTCATTCTACTTCTTGCTGCTAGTTTCTGACCTCTATTCTGCCTCTGTCTGCTCGTTTCTGACCTCAATTCTGCCTCTTTCTGCTCGTTTCTCACCTTTATCATGCCTCTTTCTACTCATTGCTGACCTTCATTCTGCCTCTTTCTGCTCATTTCTCACCTTTATTTTGCCTCTTTCTGCTAATTTCGGACCTCTAGTCTGACTCCTTCTGCTCGTTTCTCACCTTTATTTTGCCTCTTTCTGTTAGTTGCCGACCTTTTTCTGCCTCTTCCTGCTCATTTCTCACCTTTATTTTGACTCTTTCTGCTCATTTATTTTGCCTCCTTCTGCTCGCTGCTGCCTTTTATTTTGCCTCTTTCTGCTCGTTTCTGACCTTTATTCTGCCTCATTCTGCTCGTTGCTGACCTTTATTTTGCCTCTTTCTGTATGTTGCTGACCTTTATTCTGCCACTTTCTGATCTCTATTTTGCTCTTTCTGCTTGTTTCTGGCCTCTATTTTGCCTGTTGCTACTCATTTCTGTGCTTTATTTTGCTTCTTCCTGCTCATTTCTCCTATCTATTTTGCCTCTTCCTGCTCATTTCTGTCCTTTATTTTGCCTCTTTCTGCTCGTTTCTGTCCTTTATTTTGCCTCTTTCTGCTCGTTTCACACCTGTATTTTGCGTCTTTCTGCTCGTTTCGTACCTTTATTTTGCCTCTTGCTGCTCGTTTCTGACCTCTATTCTGCCTCTTTCTGCTCGTTTCTCACCTTTATTATGCCTCTTTCTGCTAGTTGCTGGCCTTCTGCCTCTTTCTGCTCATTTCCAACCTTTATTTAGCCTCTTTCGGCTCGTTTGGGACCTCTATTCTGACTCTTTCTGCTCGTTTCACTCATTTATTTTGCCTCTTTCTGCTCGCTGCTGACCTTTATTTTGCCTCTTTCTGCTCTCTGCTGCCCTTTATTCTGCTTCTTTCTGCTTCTTTCTGACCTTTATTCTGCCTCTTTCTGCTCGTTTCTCACCTTTAATTTGCCTCTTTCTACTTGTTGCTGACCTGTATTCTGCATCTTTCTGCTAGTTTCTCACCTTTATTTTGCCTCTTTCTGCTCGTTGCTGACCTTTATTTTGCCTCTTTCTGCTTGTTGCTGACCTTTATTTTGCCTCTTTCTGCTAATTTCTGAGCTTTATTCTGCCTCTTTCTGCTCGTTTCTGACCTCTATTCTTCCTTTCTGCTCATTTCTCACCTTTATTTTGCTTCTTTCTGCTCGTTTCTGACCTTTATTCTGCCTCTTTCTGCTTGTTTCTGACCTTTATCTTGACTCTTTTTGCTTACTGCTGACCTTTATTCTGTCTGTTTCTGCTCATTTCTAACTTTTATTCTGCATCTTTTTCCTAATTTCTGACTTTATTTAGCCTCTTTCTCCTCTTTTCCACCCGGTACTAGGGGGGGAGCTTCAAGGCCATGCGGTGTCAGTCAGCTCCCCTCCTCCTGCGGGAGCCAGCATTGCTCTCACAGACAGGGAGCTGCTAAACATGCAGCTCTGTCTGTTGGAGCTGTCCTTTTGTCTGTTTCCCTTCCAGGAAAACAGACGAAAACTCCACTGTCAGCAAGAGGGAGTGGTTTCACAGCTCTCGCTTGCTGAGAGCAGAGATCGTATTTGCTCCTACTTGGGGGGAGCTGTCAAAGCTCCCACCAAGTCAGAGCAAACAGCTTTGTGCTGGGAATGGGAACCCTGGGTCATCCCAGGAGGCGGTCCTGGGGTGGAGGTCCCCATGATTCTTATTGGTTCCAGGAGAAGTGGGCCACGGGGCCCCCTCCTTTAATATGTGCAGGCTGGCCCCGGGGATGTGGTGGTCCCCGAGACAGAGAACGGCCTTGGAGGGGAGCCATGCGGCCCCCTTCTTTCTTTTAAAAAAAGAACACCCTGGATAGGTGGTGGTTCCCAGGGAACGGTGGTCCGTGTGGGCCCCTGCTCCATAATTAAGTTAGCCCTCTGGGAGGTGGTGGTCCCCAGGATGCAGGGGGTCTGTGCAGCCCCCCATGCACTTTGTTTAAAGCCCCGGGGAGGTGGTGGTCCCTGAGGGCTCAGGGGGGTCTGTGAGGTCCCCCAAGCATTTAATGTGAAGCCCCGGGAGGTGGTGGTCCCCTGGGCATATTTTAGCCCTTGTAGGGGGCCCCATGCGCCCCCTCCATTTTTTTTTATAATTCTCACATGCCCCCGGGACCTAGCCCATCCTGGGGCTACATTTAAAACAAGTGCTGGAGCACGTGCTTGTTTTTTTTAAAAAACAATTTGCAGCGAATATGCAAATTGCACGTTTAAAAAAACAAAAAAAAACTTTTATGCCATGGCAGGGTCCCAGAGGGACCCCAAGACCAAGGCTTGAGGCCAGGGTATTCCTACCCTGCCCCCTTTTCTTTTTTTCCATTTTTTTGAGGGACTCGACTGAAGCCGAGTCCCAGTATGGCTGTCAACACTTCCTGGTTGAAGTGTTGGCAGCCAATCAGAGCTCTGCATTTCAGTGCACGAGCTCGTTATTATTCGTGAAGTTCTGGTGGACACAGATATTCCTATGTTTTTTCTCTTAAATTTTGCAACAACTACTGAACCAACTTACACTGGATAACTGAAAGCGGGATCTGCATAACCATATCTACATTTGTGCCAGATTCAGTGTTATTCCATCCAGTGGTTCGGACTGTAGTCATGTTCAAAGCTCCTATGGGAATTGCCATGGAAAATGCACTATTTTTGACCCCCCCCTTTTCTTGGCCGCCGCTTGACAGATCACCCCAAAACTTTCCATGCGCAACAAGAATCACCGGGGCACTTCATTTGGAAAATGTAATGAATATTCGTCAAACGGCGGCAAAGTTCCAGGCAGGTCAAAAAACGTTTTTCCTGTGGAAACATGGGCCCTAATTATAACTACCTACTGACGAAAGCCAGTAGGTAATAATAGGTTATATATATATATATATATATATATATATATATATATATATATATATATATATATATATATATATATATATATATATATACACATATATACATACAAATACATATATACATTATGTGTGTGTATGTAGCATATATTATATATATTTTTTATTTTTATTATTACCTACTGGCGGTCACAGGTAGGTAGTTATAGTTAGGACCTAGTTTCCATAGGAAAAGTGTTTTTGACTTGCCTATATCTATGGTATTGTTTGACGAATCTTCATGAAATTTTCACAAAAAAGTGCCCCGGTAATTCTTGTTGCGCATGGAAAGTTTCGGGTGATCCGTGAAGCAGAGGCAGAGAAAAAGGGGGCAAAAACATGCATTTCCCATTTTAATTCCCATAAGAATTTTATACACAATTACAGCCCAAACTGCTGAACAGAATTACACCAAATTTGACAGAAAGGTAGCTATTGGTCCACAAAACTACATTTTTGTAAATTGGCGTAAATCTGTTCAGTAGTTTTGGAAATATTAAGGAAAATCCAAATTTGCATATATAGGGATGTGAACCCTCCAAGGATACGACATTCTCCATGCTCAAATCTGATTGGCCGCCAACACTTCAAACCAGGAAGTGTTGGTAGCCATCTTGGATTTCGGCTTGAGCCGAATCCCAAAAGAAACACTTAAAAAAAAGAAAAGGGGGCTAGGTTGGAATACCTTGACCACTTAGGTCTCTTGGGGGTTTCCCAAAGGGACCCCGTCAAGGCAAAAAACATATTTTTTTTTAATTTTCGGTGGGAGTCGCATTGGATCCACGACTCCATCTGAAAATTAAAAAAAAGAAATGTGGGCTCCTGCGCTTCTGCAAACTTTAGCCCTCGGGTGGGCAAGGTCCTGGGGATGAGGAGGAGGTATAAAAAGGAGGGGGGCGCATGGGACCCCCTCTTCAGGCTAATAGAAGCCCCAGAGGCCGCCTCCTGCCTGGGGCACTGTTTTTAATTCATGCGGGGGTGCCCACGCGGCAAACCCCCGCTCCCTGGGGACCGCCACCTCCCCAGGGCAAATGTGAAATAAATGCGGGGGCACCCGCGCAGCCACCCTACAGCCCCAGGGAATACCATCGCCCCAGGCATCAAAAACTCCCTGGGGCTATATATAACATTAATGCAGTGGGCCACGCAGCTCCCCCCTCAGCCACGTGGACCACCACCTCCCCGGGGCTAAGCATAACAATAATGTGGGGGTACCACCAGTGGCGTAACACAGGCCCCCGCATCCCCCGCGGTGCGGGGGGGCCCGAGCTGCAGGGGGCCCCTCTGCACAGTAGTCAGGCCTTAGAGCTCCGGATTCAATCCGGAGGGGGGCCCCTCCATGTACCATGCAGGGGGGCCCCCTCAACTTTCATTACGCCAGTGGGTATCACATCGCCCCCGGCAGTCCTGGGGACCGGCACCTCCTTGGGGATAAAATAAATTAATGTAGGGGGTACAATTAAGTGGAATATGATCTTCCCTAGAAGCTGAGGTAAGTAACAAAATGCTCTTAAATGCTCTTAACTGTCTATTGCATGTGTGGTCGCGGGTGAGAATGTGTTTACGAGAGGGAGAGTGTAAGTGTGAATGTGAGTGTCAGTAAAGTGAGGGTCAAAGGGCATGTGATTTCACTTCCACTACCCCTGGCATTTTGGTGCATTGACGTCCATGTTCATAGGCCCTGTGGACCTCATCCAAGTTTTTTGTTTAAGAGGGGAGGGAGGGTTCACAGCACCCCTACCCGAGCCTTTTTAGGCCCCATGGACCCCATCACCTGGGCCTAAAGCCAATTAAAAAGGGGAGGGAGTGCAGGCCCCCCCACACTGAGCCTTTGTTGGACCCAGGGACCGCATCCCTGGGACCAAATTTAATAAAAAGGGGAAGGGAGAGTGCACCCCCCCCTTCCAGAGCCTTATTAGGCCCCGGGGACCCCATCCCCTGTGTCAGATATTTAATTAGGGAGGGGCGCACAGCCCACCTTGCTAAGTCTAATTAGGCCATAGGGACCACATTCCCATGGCCAAAATGTAAATAAAAGGGAGGGGAGACCGGGAGCCCCCCGAGAGCCTTTATAGGTCCCAGCGACCCCATCCCTCAGTGACATTCCTTATTAAAAATGGAAGGAGGGTCACATGGACCACACCCTTGAGCCTTCTTAGGCCCCAGGATCCCCATTACCTGGGGGCAAATATCATGAAAAAAGGGCAGGGGGACCTTAGTAGGCCCTGGAGACCCTATTCCCATAACCTAAGTATAACTATCCAATGGCGACCACCTCTGGGATATATATATATATATATATATATATATATATATATATATATATATATATATATATATATATATATATATATATATATATATATATATATATATATATATATATATATATAGAAGCCTCGCTCTTCAACACAGTCCCATCCGCAGGAGACAAACGAGAGTGGACCCAAAGTAAGTGCTGTTATATTTTATTAGGAAAATAGCTCCGCCATGACGCGTTTCGGCAGTTCACCTGCCTTGATCACATGGCAGCGTTACCCACTGCAATCGACCCTTTTAAAGTGACAGTGCCCAATCATGAATGTATAGACATAGAAGAATTTCTATTCGACATTTAAATAGTACAAAAAACACACTATTGGCATAAATACACAGTATAAATAGTATAAAATGTATAAAAGAATTAAAAGGTTTTTTTCCCCAAAAATTCCTTGTTATCACCCCTATACTTTTATACATAATTTTGTACAATATCGTCAGAATAGGTTATATTTGCTGTTTATTTCCACGATCTAATGATCCCTGAAAATTCATTGCTTAAATGCAACAAACTGCATTGATCTATGTATACACCCCATGTCTCATCCATAGATTGAAACACTCTAAAAAAGTGCCTTATTTTTGATACTACATAAAGTGCTGCTTTAATAACCCCTAAAAAGTGCTAAAATATAAAGTGCTAGTGCAAAAAAAGCTTTTAAAATCATATCATTATTATATTGTCTAAAACATCAATTTATGACTAATATCTTATTCGATGATGTCTTGATAATTCAAAACAAAGGGATTGTGATGATGACATGCACAGACATAGGGGCAAAGGGAGAGAATTTTTTACCGACTAATTTCAATTAATTTCCTAACCGTCGGTTTCGTTTCATAAGCAATTGATTCCCACTATTGCATTAAAACCAATATAAATACGTATATAAATATGAAATACATATAAATATCAATAAATACAATTCAATTACTAAAATTACAATAAAAACCCTTTCTAAAACGTGTTTCATTGAGGTGATGTACAATACATATTAGGTTTTCCAGAAAATAAATTATCTAAAAACACTAATAGTATAAAAGAAGTAATTCAAATTCAAATTCATATTTGCAGCTTGGATCTTAGTTGGATTACATTATTTAGTTATATTTGTATTTATATTTATATTTGCACAGTTGTTAAAACCATATTAACTTTTTGACACATTAATCCAAATAGGTATATAAGTCCTCACTTGTGTTCAGACCCCCAGGATATTTTGTGTCAAGCTACCAGAATATATCTGGTCTCCAGGCGCCTCAATTTTAATTCCCGATCCCCACCTCTTTTTTGAGGCAGGACAGCATCAATAACAAAATATTTTAGATGTTGCAAACTGCTATCATGATGCGTCTTAAAATGCCTTGCTACAGGGTAACTAGGGTCATTGTTGTTAATTGCCCGTATATGTTGTAGTATTCGCTTGTGAACAGATAATTTGGTGCTACCTATGTATACTAGATTGCAACTACATTGCAAAACATAGATTGCATAATCTGTCCGACATGTTAGATGCTGTTTTATATCTTGTACCCTGTCGTTAAAGGCAGTATAATATGTGGACCTGTTGGAGCCATATTGGCATGCTTTGCAGCTGGAGCATTTAAAGAAGCCTTTTCTCGCTACCAACCATCCTCCCTGTTCTTGCTCTTCAGGGCTTCTCTTGACTAATGCATTGGCCATTGATGCAGTTTTCCTATAGGTTATGGCTGGATGTTTAGGGAGTAAATCCCCAATTATTGGATCATCACGAACTATTGGCCAATTGCGTCTTATGATGGCTCTCAACTGTTGCTCCTGTTTAGAATATGTCAAGATGAGCCTAGTGGGCTCCTTAGATGCCTCCACTATTTCACTACATGTTATCTGGGACTTTTTATTGTTCTGCAAAAGATCTTCTCTGGCACGTTTACTTGATTTAATTATAGCAGTTTCAATAGTTGATGTATTATAACCTCTGTCTAAAAAACGCTCCTTACTTTCCAACTGTTTTACTTTCAAATCCTTTTCCTCACTACATATTCTACGGATACGAAGCATCTCCCCATATGGGATGCTTTGTATCAGATGCGGAGGATGCGCACTCGACGCGTGTAGCATAGTGTTACCTGCCGTGTCTTTGCGGTACAATGATGTAGTAAGATTGTCTTTGACTACATTAATTTGTACATCCAAAAATGTAACACTCTTATCACTAATGTTGGATGTAAAATGTAAATTAAGGTCATTATTATTCATAGTTTCAACAAATTCTCGGGCTTCATTTTCTGTTCCGTGCCATATAATGAACAAATCATCAATAAATCTAAGCCATGACACAACATTATTCTTGTAAATATGTTCAAATTGTCATTTGAGGACCAACTCCTCCCACCACCCCATAAACAGACAAGCATAACTGGGGGAGAAGCTGGCCCCCATCGCTACACCCTGTATCTGTTGGTACATTTGGCTTTTGAACATAAACAAGTTATTCTCAAGGCAAAACGTCAACATGTCCATTAGCATTTTGTTGTGCTGTAAATATTTGATTTACCTGTTTGCCAAAAAATGCCCCACTGCTTTTAACCCATCATGGTTTCTTATACAGGTATAGAGTGAGGATACATCAAGTGCCATTAAATACCACCCTTTTTGCCACTGAATATCCATAATTTTTCTAATAAAATCACCAGTATCCTGTACATACGAGTTAAGATTATGGACATGTTCTTGTAAAAGAAATCAATATAGCGTGACATATTCTCTAGAAGTCCATTACTTGCCGCTATAATCGGTCTTCCTGGCGGCCTGTCAATGTTTTTATGTATTTTAGGAATAAAATACATTGATGGTATAGTCGGGTGCTCCTTCTTTAAGTATTTATATTCCTCAAGGCTCAACAGACCCATACTTTTCCATGCCAGTAATTTAGTAAAAAGAGATTCTGAATAGCTTTAAACTTTGGGAGGGAACTTTTGCGATAACATTCATTATTGTTAAGTTGGGAATAGGCCTCCTCCAAATATTCCCTTAAAGGCCAAAGCACAATGTTCCCTCCTTTGTCTGAATTCCTGATTACCACATTTTTCTCATTTTTCAATTTTGCCATTAGTTGGCCATATTTTCTTTCCTGATTGGACATCTTTTTCTTATTTTTATTGATATTGATGTTTAGCTTTTTCACTTGCGCCACCACTTGATCATTAAAAACGTCCAAAGAGTCCCTTGGCATAATGGGGGTGAACTTTGATTTTAGTTTAAATGGAGTATCAGGTTTAGAGCAAACTTCAAGGCCTGGCGGTTCCCAATGTTCGCTGCACATTTCATTTGATCTTTGATTAGAAATATCACTTGAGGCCTCAGTTCCTTCTGCCAAATCATGCAAGTCTTTCAGTGTACCCAGATCGGCCACTACTAGATTCAAGGCATCGGATTCATTGCTGATGGATACCCCATTACCCACTTTTTTAGATTGAGTCTGTAATTGATGGAACTTCTTTAATTTTAATTTACGTATAAATTTATAAATATCTGCCCGAGTCTGTGGATAGTCAAAATTAGACTCTGGGCAGTACTGAAAGCCCCAATGAAAGCAATTGCTCCTCTGCCAACGTTAAATCCACTTGTGCCAGATTAATGATTGTCTTTGCCATTGGAGATGTTATTGGGGTCTGCAATGTACCCACTATTTGTTCTTCCAGCCCCCCCGCCCACGTCCGCGGGCAGGCTGCCTGGTGCCGGCGTTGTCTGGCTGCTTTTCTCCTTTGCCTTCTGGCCTCTGTTCGCCGTTTTTTGCCGGTCGATTTCTGGGACGCAATGTCTCCCTTCTACTCCATCTCACATAGTCTAATTCTTCCCCCAAGGTAGGTTTAATGGCACTCTGTTTGGCACGTTCCGCTCGTCCCTCTGTCTCTGACTCGCTCTCCACTGCAGAGCTTAGATCCGACATAGAAGGGACCTCTTCTTGAGGTTGAATTCTGACCTTTTGGTTTTGTACTTGTCCTTGTTTACTCGCTGCTGCACTCCTATATGCGTCAAATTTGCGGGCAAAAGTAAAAATTTGCCCACTTGCGTAATCCTCCTGATCCCTTCGAAATTTGAAGTTGTCCTCTGTTTTATTTTTTCTTCTTCTTTACTTAATCTCATCACCATATCTTCATGAAGTTTGTTTCTCTGTTGGGAATCTCCCATTGTCTTTATTTCTGCGTCAAGAGCATCTATTTTTGTTTGCAGTTCACCCCGATCGCTTTCCGCGTATTTCACTAATATCTCCGCGACGAGTCCAGGTTCGTCTCCGCCCATTCAGCCATCATCTGTGGGTTCGGGGTGTCATAACTGGGAGCAATCATTATTCTTAAGCCTCTGGGTATCCTGCCCACATCCAAATATCGCTGTAATGATTTTGACTCCCACCATTTCGCCTGCTCTTGACGCATCAGTCTCTCCAGACTTCGATATTTTTCTTTTAAGCCTTGTTCCCCTCTACTTGACTCATCACTGGCACCTCTATTGTCGCCATGCTGCGTTATTGTCGGTGAGTCCAAGAACATCTCCTCCGTAGCTGATTCTGGATTCCGTAACGCTGCGGCGGACATTTTCCCAAAAGCAGTATTGTTCAATGATTGAGTTCCCGCCAGGCGCCTAACCCACTTTTTCCTTTATTGGGCAGACTCCTTGGGTGCACACCTCCCCACCTGCTGTTCAGATTGCCAATACCTCCGTACCTGATTTCGAGCCGGCTGGTTGCAATGCCGCCGCCTCCTCGCTAAGCACAACTCCTCCGAGTCCGCTCCACTCGACGAGCTCGGCTCCACGACAGCCACCTCTTTTCCAGGCATGTATTCTGCTTCAGCAGGGGGCTCCGCGTTTCCGTTGCCGGAGCGTATCCAGGTTGCTTCCGGGTCACCAGCTCCTCGAAGCCTCGAGGGTTACCAGGTCCACCAAAAGCTACGACTTTACCAGCCACGGAGCCAACTTCACGGAGAGGGGGTCCACTACACCGGGAAAAGTCAATCCGGTGAATATATGAAGAAGCCTCGCTCTTCAACACAGTCCCATCCGCAGGAGACAAACGAGAGTGGACCTAAAGTAAGTGCTGTTATATTTTATTAGGAAAATAGCTCCGCCATGACGCGTTTCGGCAGTTCACCTGCCTTGATCACATGACAGCGTTACCCACTGCAATCGACCCTTTTAAAGTGACAGTGCCCAATCATGAATGTATAGACATAGAAGAAATATATATATATATATCGCTCACTCTCCTTCTTTCTTCCCTTACACTCGCGATCGGGTGCTTCGTTGCGCGGTGACGGACACCGCGCGGATCCACACAATCCTCAGCTCACGGCACAAACATAAATGCACCAGCACTCGCAGGAACGTTATCTCCCAGATTTTATTGGGTTCTTGGTTACACGACCAGATGCGTTTCGGCTGCCGCCTATTGACAAAGGCGGCAGCCGAAACGCGTCTGGTCGTGTAACCAAGAACCCAATAAAATCTGGGAGATAACGTTCCTGCGAGTGCTGGTGCATATTATATATATATATATATATATATATATATATATATATATATATATATATATATATATGTATATATATTCAGAAATGTATTTAGTGATAATGAAATATGAATGTCGTTTTCCATTTGTTTGAAGTCACACATCATATTGTATTAGCGGAATGCCTTTCAGGACTATAGAAGGCCCAGGAGCCATAATACCCTTTATTGTACTCTGCATATTTTCTGTAAGAATAACATTGCTTTGGAATCTTGGAAAAGAAAGTTGGACTTTGCAGGAAGGATAGAGTCAGTATTTGTGGATGTGGATGACAAGTTCCTGTGCCTCCTTGAGGGGAAGATTCTGACACCTGCACACTAGATATGTTTCTGCTGAGAACAACAAATTCCTATCACTTGGTTATACTACATTGACTTGAATGGAGAGAAATTGTATATATGTACTAAGGCGATTTTACATGTGTTTTTTAGTGCACAGCTCAAAATGACTATTTTCTAGAGAAAGCCCACGTCAGGTGAAATGGCAATTGTATTTTGCTCTTTTGCTTTGCTGCCCTGCTGTTTTGCATTAAACGCCAGCTGGACTTCAGGCTTATGTAGGTGGAGAGAAATTGCAAATATACTTTACATGTGTTTTCATTGCATAGCTCAATATAATAATTTTCTAGTGTGAACCCTGGTCAGTTGAAATGATGGCTGTTGATCTTTTGCTTTGTTGCCTGCTGTTTTGTATTAAACCCTAGTTTAACCCCAGCCTGTTGTGTTTTATTTTTAACATTCATGAAGTGAACATTACCATTGCAGTGCATGCAGCTGTGGCATCATGGATATCATTTAGGAGTCAACAGGGGTCACAACTGCGACCCCTGGCTTGCCCCTTGCTACTCCTGGCACTGCTTTTGTGACCCCTGGCCTCAGGGGTGGCAAAATCAGTGCCTGGAGCACAGGGGCAGCTCCTCCTATTGAATGCTGGTTTTAGATCCACTTGTCTGGTTTCTGTCAATTTTTTTATTGTACAAATATTGAATACTATTATTCACTATTAGTGTAATAAAAAAAATAGAGTACACTAGCTGGAATATGACCCTATCTGGAAGTTAACGTAAGTAAAAAAATGCTGTTAAATGTATGTTGTAAACATGTTTGCTGGTGAGTGTGTTTATGTGCAGGAGAGTGTGTGAATGTGTTAGCATGTGTAAGCATGTGTGTGAGAGTCAAAGTAAAGGTCAAATGGCGAGCAATGTCACCAGTGGCGGCTCCTCCGCTAAGGCGGAGGAGCGTTGCCCCACTGCGCAAAAAGGACAAATAAAATGACAATATATATTGTCCTTTTATTTTTCCTATTGCATGCAGTCAATTGCCCAGACGTGGGTCCCTTGCTCACTTTGCCACTGGATTCAAGCTAGCCTGGCTGAAGAGGGGTGTTACCCCGAAACCGGTCCCAGGATGCTTGTTTCCAGGCCAGGGAAGACATGACTTGGCAGTTCGGTCTGGACTGTTCCCATGAGGCACAGGGTCAAGGCTGATTTGCATATAGCTGTGTCTGAACTGGGGTGGCAAAGTGAGCTAAAGAACGATGATGGATTCAACCCAGATCTGTGACTGGGGTTGAGTGTCTGAAAAGTTTCAGCGCTCCGTCCATCATCTCCTTGTGTTTGCTTTACACAGCCTGGTCAGGAACATGCACAGGCTCCCTGTTCCAGTCTGAGCGCTGATCCACGATCCACGCCGCTCAGACCAATCACAACGCTGCATTACAGCGTTGTGATTGGCTCAGGGGAGCCTGTGTGCCGGGTGCTTCCTTCTGCTGCCAGACTGCAGAAAGGAAGAGGAGGAGGCGGTAAGTGTTTTTTGGTTAATTAATCCAGCCTCACCACCCCCATCAGGTAGCAGCCGCTACTGGATGTCACTTCTGCTACCCCTGGCATTTTGGTGAACTGACGTCCATGTGCGGCATACATCTTGTTTTGCAATTCACACATAGCATTTTCTGCTCAAACCAGTCTAGGTGGTCAAAAATTATACAGAAAATTTATGGAAAATTCTTGAAAAATAAAAGTGGAGACTTATGGAAGATTTCGCAATTTTAAAATTAATTTATTGCTTGGCTTTCCATAAATACGCACCACTGACAACAAAAAGTGAAGGCGAAATTACAAATCTGACGACAACAAACTTAGTTTGTACATGGGGAGGAGGGGGTCTTGGCGGGGGGGGGGGGTAGTAATGAGCTATCATTCTCTCTGCCGAGAAACGGTTTCTCTGTAAGTGGAGTTATAACACAGCGAGCTTATCAGGTGCGCTACTATTAACATGCAATGATTAACTACAAGGGAGGTTAATTAATAAGCAGGGGTTTGTTTTTAGGCTGTGTAACAAGCTGAAAACTCCTGGCAGACATGTGCGACCTCGGTAGCCAATGCGAAGCTCGCCTGCGGCGCGGGTTAGGTTTTAAGAGAGGGCGTGAAGGAATGCTGCTTTCAGCCCACCTCCCCGGCCTCAGGTCAAAGGCAAGCACCTGTGCACGCCCGCGAGCCCCTTTCCACTCCACCTGCACACCTGCCATAATTAACTTATTGTTGGGGCACAGGATAGTGAGAGTGAAAGGGACAAGCTTTCCTCTAACCAAGAAACGATTTGGATCACTTCACTTTACTTACCTGTCATATCTGCTGTCACAGACAGCAGACAAGGCCTCCAGGGCATGGCAGGGAATTCAAACGTTGTTGACATAAACCCCTGGTGCAAATTTCGTTAAACAAGTAAAAGTTTCAATTGCATGCATTTGCTGACACCTGTTTTTTTTGGTTTTTTTTACACTTACAGGGCTGCGACTGATGACATTTCAGTTAACTCTCCTCAAATGCTGAAACTGGTTTTGGGATGTGAACGGTGTCGATTGGTTTCAGCTGGCATGGCATGTAAGAGTTAACCCTCTTTTTTCTGCCGGTCACTTCAAGTCAAAATGCTAAAAAGAAACGTGCAACAAAAGGGTCCCGTAGAAACTGCTTACAACTGGTCCAATGGAATTTCATCAGAGAGTGGAAATAACAACACTGTAAGAAAAAGTATTGTAGTACAGAGTGGCAAAGAAAAACAGCCGACAAGATTTTTAAAGAAAATTTATTTTCAATATATTTAAAATACAGGTTTTAAATCTAGTTCACGCACTTATACAGAAAAAAATCGCTTAAGATCCCTTCACCCTACCTCCAAACCAGCCACTGATCAATCAAAGAGCTCAATATTTGGCATTTTGTATAAATATCAAAAGGTATACCGTATAAATTTCAAAAGATTGCTACCCATGGTAAAGCTTACTTTTGCAGTTACTACTACTTCTAGCTAACTAACTATGTTTATTGTTTATCCTACACAGCTACACTATTACAAAGGGCACCCATGTCCACAAAATCACTTTATTTCAGCCTTGCTCAAATAGGACGTTTATTTAAATAGCTGAATTTGTAATTCTGACATGTAATAAATACACAGATTGTCGCATGTTCTCAGTACATTCAATTTCTGTGATTTTCTCATTTGTTCACACTAAATTATTTTGAAATATCAGTTCATTATGTATGACTTTGCCTTTAAAGTAAACACCAGCTTTGAAACATGATTTTCACTGCCCTGACATATAGACAGGGTACTACTATGTTACAGCAGTGGAAAACCAGGTTCCGAAGCTGGCACATGGATGGGTTATGATCCGCCACCTCCCTCCGGTTTCCATAGATTTGAAGAGGCCATGCAATGGCAAATGATAGCCCAGTATCATTCCTGCATTCCCCTCACGTCCTCCGCGTCTACACTGACACAAGGGATGTGGTGGAGAGGCAAGCAATGCTCTGGGGACTACATCCTCCCCTCTCACACTGAAAGTAGCGAGCACTGCCATTGGGTGTGGATGGGGAGGATGGTGAAGCATCTGAGGTAGGAGCTCCCAAGGCTTTAAGTGGGCCGGGTCCTGCTGGTGCTCAGCACCGGCAGTTCTAAAAAGCAGGTGCTGAGACGGGTCTCTATCGGGCTCTCCATTTTTTTCTTCACCCTCAGGGTGGAAAAAAAAATCTTAACTCTGCAGCAGTACCACCCTTCACTGCCTGTGTTGTAACTGACTCGTTGTAGGTCTTTAACAGTCTCATCATGTTAGAACTGAAGCATTTTCAATGTTATATACAATGAAGACATAGTTGTTGCTTATTTATATTATGCAACTAACAACCATTGACAAAGCCATTAGTCCTGGCTTGTTGTAGGTGTAATTTTACTTGTTGTATTATATATCTGGATGCAATGACAGAAACAGCAAAATACCAGTTGGGCGGCACACTGTGCTAAGTACAGATTTTTAGCTCAGGTGTTTTTAAGCCACGCCCATATTTACATAGACCATGCCCCTTTGAGAGCCCCTCTCCCCAGTTTTTTCTCCCCACTTATATCCCTGGGAGCTACTATTTATATGCACCATTCCTGTCTTGAATTGAATAAACATTGACTACTCACCACGACGTTGGAGTGATCGAGTACTTCCTTTCTCTCTGTGCAACATATGGTCCAGGAGAGTTGAAGAGGGTGCAAAACCCCGGGCATTGGCTTTTAGAAGCATGGGTGGCTAGTGACTTGATGCAAAGTACTAGTCTTTCAGGGGCAGGGGAGTGTGGGAGGATGCAGGGTCTTGGTTTTTAGTTAAATTACCCAAGATATTGGTTTCCTGGGGATTGAAGGGGTGTTATCAAAAGAGATGGGGGGCATTTGATCACATGCAGGTTAGAATAGCCTTAACTTGGAGTTGGATTGTAATTCTTTATCACTTTTTTTTCAATGACAGTGATTTTAGTCCTGGAAAACTGACCACCCATACATCAATCAGTCTGTACCATCTCCTGATGACTTATGCCTCCTCATTGGCCCTGCGGAATGATGTGGGATAGCGGATGATCCATCACATCCCATGTATCCTTCTGATCATCTTGTTCCCTTTGACACCCCCTCTCCTCTTCGTCTCCATAGACCTAAGGGAAGCGTTGTAGTAGCTGATCACACGATGGCAGCACCAGCCACCATGTCCCCTGATTCTGCGGGGTGTGTACAGACACTTGTAAATTAGCTGTGCTGAGCAGTGAGACTGTGTGACAGAGCCGGTGCCAGCAAAGTACTGTCTCTCCACTATAGAGTGTACAGCTATGCACTTGGATACACGAGGACAGAAGGTCAGAGGGCGCTGAGAGAGAGTGACAGGACACTAGGTAGTATTTTAAAATATGGTAGTAGTAAAGAGATGAACCTGAGGAAAATGACTGAGAGCACAAGGCACCATGTTTTTAATAAAATTCAAGGGAAGAAGAGATTGAAACCCCAGAGGAGAAAGGACAGGCCTGCAGGGTCTTAAATACCATTTAATATATTTGGTGGTGTTTTATGGGAGGCCTAAAAGGGAGACACTAGGGAGACCACGGTTTCTGAAGGAGGGCCCCATTTGTTATAGGTATATTGATCCCTAGCACCTCAACAGCGAGTACATGGGAACAGTGTTATGATGGAATCTTACATGTAGTGTTCGGTTTTAGACTGTAAGGTGGATGACACTCGGTAAGAGTCAGTTGCTGCTGGCTCCTTGAGGTGGTCTGACGCCAGGTTGTGCTTTCCAGTAAAGCTTATCTTTTATCCTACGTGGAGTCCTGTGATCTGTGTACGATCCACCACAACATTTTTGGCGACGATCTTTATTCAGCGCAGACAGCGGGAAGCACAGCCTATTGGTATTTGGCTAGTCCATGGTTGTCCTCGGTCTCCGCGAAGGAGACACAGCGCTCTGCGAGTGCTGCCGGAAGCGGTGTGTGCCTCACCTTTGATGTTCCTCCTCGACCCTCTACAAAAGGTACTTTTTGTTGATTTATTCCGTGCCTGTGGTGCTGTTGGATGCGCACGCCCTAGCTCGCGACGGCACGATTCGGCTTGTCTCCTGCCAGCCGTTGGATGACGTAGCTCGGTATTGACATCAATGGAATGCAGAGCGTAGTGTTCAGTGCACGTCGCTAGTCTGCATCTTTAACTGCGTGTCAGTGACGTTTACTTGACGCTGCCTACATGCCTCCATTATTGTTTCTGGGAAATCGCTTTCTCCGCATTTCTACACATTGGATCAACAGTTCAGCAGTGCAGATTCGTCATTGCCGGTTCGAGCATTTTGTCAATTCACTCCGTGACCGGCACACCTTTAGTGAATATATCCTATTGGCCACGATTGGTGCAGGTATACCTACGGTGATCTGCACACCTTATGGTAACGCTTAGCCATAGGCAAACACTACTTTTATCGTTTTGCAGTTTAATTGGTGAACCAAGTACTGTTACTTATTTCATTGCCATGCAGTCCAACATCATAATGCCACCCATGTTTTTAGCTCATCCTGGCACACCGACAATAGCATGGGAAGATTGGGTGGAGATTTTGGAAAATTATATTACTGCTTTGGATGGTCATAGCTTTTCTCCGGCGAGAAAGAACGCATTGTTGCTTAGTGCTTTGGGTAGTGAAGGTCAACGTATTTATAAATATTTACCTGTAGTTATGGGTCTCAATGGGCAGCCTATGGATGATGTCTTTAAGAAAGCTATAAAAAGATTGGAAACAAGATTCGCTAAGGAAGTTAACCTAGTAATGGCAAGATACAAATTTTATACACAACCTCAGGCGGATAATGAATTTATAGATGTGTTTGTCGCCAGGTTGCGTGAACTATCTGTGAAATGTCGTTTCGGAATAATGACTGAGGAACAAATTTGGGACCAATTAATTGTGCAATGTCGTGAAAGGAAAATTCAGGAGAGACTGTGGGCTGCCAAGGATCCTTCATTAAAGGAAGCTGTGGACATGGGTAAAGTCATTGAGGAATCCCAGAAGTGTATCAAGGAGCTGGAGAGGAGTGACAGAAATATGGTAGAAGTTGCCAGTCTAGATTTTGCTGTAAAGGAAGAAGATGTAGAAGTCAACGTAGTGACTAAGAAAAGCACGAAGGGTGTGGGAGTGTTTGGCACAGTTCCAAAAGACAAAGGAAGAGAATGTATGCGGTGTGGGAGTCAGTATCATACTGCTGACTCGAAGCGATGCTTAGCCGTAGATCAAGTTTGCAGGAAGTGTGGCCGCAAGGGTCATTATGCGTGTGTGTAGGCAAAATGATAATGCTGAAAGGAATAAGCCTAAAGTCAATGTAGTACAACAGTGTGTTGATGTACAAACGAGCAGAGATAGAGTGTTAGTGGTGGATGAGTCTGCGAACAGAATAATTTCAGAAGTTGGTGTAGATGCTAAGAGATTAACAAGGCCAACAGCTGTATTTAATGTGTGCGGACAGGAAGTCGGCCTCATGGTCAATTCAGGGTCCATGTTCACCATCATTCCAGAGGCTTTGTTCAAGGCATTATGGGTAAATGTCTCATTGAAAGTCAAAGATATCAATCCTGTTGGTTACCAAGGCCAATCTATTGACGTCCTGGGATATATGTTTGGTTCCATATGTTTTGGGACAAGGAGCACTGAGGGCAAGGTTTATTTAGCTAAAGAAGGTCAACCCATACTTGGTTGGATGCACCAGTATGACCTTAATATTGTAATTAATCTGAGGTCTCCTTGCCAGGTCATGGTGGTGGAGGATGATTTTCAGCTGAAGGACATACTCCAAGAGGCAAAGTGTTTGAAGACAGATGGGGGTGGGTGAAAGGGTATACCCACAAAATTGTTCTTAAGAGTGATGCTTGCCCTGTGCAACATAAACTCAGAAGAGTGCCGTTGTCGGTGAGACATGGTCTCAAAGGTTTGTTGCAAGACTTATTGAAGGGAGGTGTTATAGAACCAGTTGAAGCCTCGTCATGGATTTCTCCGGTGGTCATAACGCAAAAATCTGATAGCCGCTTGAGATTCTGCATTGACTTGAGATCACTTAATTGAGACATAGTAACAGACACATATCCTCTGCCGAACATCAATGAGCTCTTGCAATCTGTGGGTGGTGGAAACTACTTCTCTAAAATAGATCTGAGGAGTGCTTATCACCAGATCAAGTTGCACCCTGATTCCAAACCATTAACCGCCTTCATCACTATAGATTGTACGTACCAATTTACTCGCATGCCGTTCGGCCTAGCGTCGGCGGCGAGTGTGTTTCAAAGAATGATGGCAAGCATTTTTGAAGGTGTAAGAGGAGTTGTTTATTTTCAAGACGATATATTGGTCTCAGGGAAAACAGTGGAACAGCATAATGTCATTCTGAGACAAGTGTTGTGGAAGCTTGAGGAGGTGGGTTTGACGGTGAACAGAGATAAATGTGAATTTTTAACTGAACATGTGGAGTATTTGGGCTATTCCATTTCAAGTGGAGGGATTGCGCCCAAACGCAATTTATTGGAGGCGATAAAATATGCACCCTGCCCCAAAGATAAAGATCAGTTGAGATCTTTTTTAGGTCTTGTAGAATATTATGCTATATTTGTAAAGGGGTTTGCGGATATGACTGAAAGTTTAAGGAAACTATTATGCAAAGGGAATAAGTATACATGGGAATAGGAACAACAAAAGTCTTTTGAAAATATCAAGGATGCAATATGTAATGCAGGTATCCTGGCTTCCTTTGATACCAAATGTAAGTCATTTTTAACTGTGGACGCTAGTGTCATGGGGATGGTGTGGTATTATCACAAAATCAAAATGGAACTGAGAGGACTGTAGCTTTTGCTTCATGGACTCTCACACAAGCCGAGAGGAATTATTCCGTGATTGAGTGGGAAGCTCTAGCTGCGGCCTGGGGTGCAGAATATATTCGGGTGTACCTTGTGGGGCACAATATTTGTGTTGAGGACGGATCATAAACCGTTGATCAAGATCAATCAATCAATCAATCAATCACAGAATTTGTAGAGCGCACTACTTACCCTCGAGGGTCTCAAGGCGCTGGGGAGAGGGAAGGGGGGGGGATGCTGCTACTGGTCGAACAGCCAGGTCTTGAGTAGCCTCCTGAAGGTCAGCAGGTCTTGGGTCTTTCGTAGGCTTAGTGGAAGGGTGTTCCAGGTCTTGGCGGCGAGGTGTGAGAAGGATCTGCCGCCGGTGGTTGTTCTTCGAATGCGGGGGACGGTGGCGAGGGAGAGGTCGGCGGAGTGGAGCTGGCGGTTGGGGACGTAGAAGAAGAGTCGTCTGTTGAGGTAGGCTGGGCCAGTTTTGTGGAGTGCCTTGTGTGCGTGGGTGAGGAGTTTGAAGGTGCTCCTCCTGTCGACGGGGAGCCAGTGCAGGTTCCTCAAGTGGGGGGTGATGTGGCTGTGGCGTGGTACGTCGAGGATCAGTCGTGCGGAGGCGTTTTGTATGCGTTGCAGTCACTTGATGAGCTTGGCCGGGGCTCCCGCGTAGAGGGCGTTCCCATAGTCCAGTCTGCTACTGACGAGGGCCTGGGTGACTGTTCTTCTTGTGTCTGTCGGGATCCACCTGTAGATCTTGCGAAGCATGCGGAGGGTGTTGAAGCAGGAGGAGGAGACTGCGTAGACTTGCTTGGCCATGGAGAGCGTTGAGTCGAGGATGACTCCCAGGTTGCGTGCGTGGTCGGTGGGTGTCAGAGCTGCTCCCAGCGTCGTTGGCCACCAGGAGTCGTCCCAGGCTGAGGGGTTGGAGCCGAGGATGAGGACCTCCGTTTTGTCCGTGTTCAGCTTTAGTCGGCTGATCTTCATCCAATCGGCGACGGCCTTCATTCCTTCATGGAGTTTGGCTTTGGCGGCGAGGGGTCCTTGGTGAGGGAGAGGATCAGTTGAGTGTCGTCGGCGTAGGAGATAATGTTGAGGTCGTGTTGTCTGGCGATGCGTGCGAGCGGGGCCATGTAGATGTTGAACAGTGTTGGGCTGAGGGACGATCCCTGGGGTACGCCGCAGATGATCTCGGAGGCTTCGGATCGGAAGGGTGGGAGGCGGACTCTCTGGGTTCTGCCGTCGAGGAAGGAGGTGGTCCATTCCAGGGCCTTGTCTCGGATCCCTGCGTCGTGGAGGCGTGCGCGTAGAGTGCGGTGGCAGACAGTGTCGAAGGCGGCGGAGAGGTCCAGCAGGATGAGGGCTGCGGTCTCACCATTGTCCAGCAGGATCCTGATGTCGTCGGTGGCGGCGATGAGGGCAGTCTCAGTGCTGTGGTTGCTGCGGAACCCTGATTGGGATGGGTCCAGGATGCTGTTTTCTTCGAGGTATCGGGTTAGCTGTTTGTTGATGATCTTCTCGATGACCTTGGCTGGGAACGGAAGCAGAGAGATGGGCCGGACGTTCTTGAGGTCTCTCGGGTCCGCCTTGGGTTTTTTGAGTAGGGCGTTGATCTCTGCGTGTTTCCAGCTCTCTGGGAAGGTCGCGGTCTCGAAGGAGAGGTTGATGATGTTGCACAGGTGGGGTGCGATGGAGCTGCTGGCTTTGTTGAAGATGTGGTGCGGGAAAGGGTCTGACGGGGAGCCGGAGTGTATTGTGCTCATGGTCTTGATGGTGTCCTCGATGTTCACGCTGGCCCAGGCTGGCAGGGGGTCGTGGTCGATGGTGTGTGGCGGGTCGATCTTAGTTGGGGTTGTCTGGGTGTCGAAGCTGTCGTGGATGTCGGCGATCTTGCGGTGAAAGAAGGTGGCGAGGGAATCGCACAGGGGTTGCGACGGCGGGATGTCGTTGGTGTTGGAGCTGGGATTGGAGAGTTCCTTCACGATGTTGAAAAGCTCCTTGCTGTTGTGTGCGTTGTTGTCGAGGCGGTCTTTGAAGGAGATTCTCTGCGGGGGTGCTGGCAAGGGATCTGCGCATATGGGGGGGTTCACAGCCAGACTTCTAGAACATCTGTATGATGTGGAATTTATACATGGGTGGAAGAATTCACAAGCGGATTGTTTGTCACGCATGTCTTTGAATTGGGAATCTGTGGACAAAAAAGTGGTGAAGAGGCTGGAATCAGAGGAAGCTGTTGCACTGGTGTGTGATGTGTTGGAGTGTAATCTTGGTGCGTTTTTTTAGGTCACAGTGGGAGGAAGAATTGCGTTCTGACACCATCTTGAGGGAAGTCATTGCAATGATCAAGAGGGGAGTTCCTAGACAAAGTATGGTGTCTGCGGAAGCTAGGCCTTATTGGAAGGTGTTGGATGAGTTGACGGTGAGTGGTCTAGATGTGATTATGAGAGGGGATCGTTTTGTGCCTCCTGTTGGTTTAAGATTTCACATCTTTGGGATACCTCATGAGGGGCATTTAGGGCAGGGCATGACCAGCAGGAGAATTAAGGAAGAGTTTTGGTGGCCTGGGATGGAAGACCAGGTCAAAAGGTGGGTGGAAGGTTGTGGTCTATGTAAGGAGAGTGAGAGAAGATTTAGGGTAGGCAGCCAGAGTGCCATTGGTCAGATCATTGATCCTGGAAAAGCTTGGAGCACTATTTGTCTAGATCCTTTGTCCGAATTGTCAGGTGAAATGCGATTTGCTGCTGTTATTGTAGACGTTCATTCCAGATGGTTGATAGTTAAATTCATGAGAGATATTACAACCAAATCTACTATTGATGTATTGGAGAAAATCTTTGGTGAGGAGGGTGTTCCCCACGCTTTGCTGACTGATAATGGGACGCAGTTAACTTCCAGTGAAATGCGGTGTTTCCTCGAGAAGTGTGGGATGAAACATTCCTGCACCTCTCTCTACAATCCCATGGGCAATGGAATTGTGGAGAGTGCCAATAGGTTAGTAAACGGAACCATTCAACTTGCGGTGTCGAATGGGCAATCTACCAAACGTCTTGTGGATGAGATGTTGTGGGCATATCGCACCACTATTCATAGTGTCACTCGCAAATGTCCCTTTCAACGCATGAGAGGACGTTTGCCAGGTTCTAGATTGGCCCCTGCTTGGCTGAAGGATTGGATACTATGTGGAGGTGAGTATGTGCATGGGGATGCCTCTACCAAATTCAAGGTTGGTGATTGGGTCAAATTGAGATCTGGCAGAGTGAAGGGTGGATTGAATAAATTTAGGGGGCCTTTTCGTGTAGAGAGGGTTGGAAAGTATTTTGTAGTCATTGAAGGCGGTGAAAGGTGGAATTTGCGTAGAGTAGCTTTGTATCAGAGAGGTGGAAAGTGTATTAAGAATGAAAGTGACGATGAAGGCTGTTCTGGAGCCATGTTCATGCAGGGTAAAGAGGCTGTCTCCGATCTCCGCTTTGGGAATCTCAATGCAGTGACGGATCATTTGCCTGAGAAATGGGGGCGGGAGGTTTCCGGAAAGTGAAGGAGGATCCACAGTAAAGGGTGATGTTAGAGTCTGGAGGCCACCCTCTTCTTTGCAAGATTATGTGAGAAAGTGAATTGTCGCCCATTTTTGGGTGCGTTACGGTTATCGTTCATTGCATTACATATGTTTTTTTGTAGGGTGGTGTAACTTTTTATTTTATGTTTTTTTTGTGTGTTATTTTATGGCAAAGGGATATGATGTGTTATGGTGGAATCTTACCTGTAGTGTTCGGTTTTAGAGTGTAAGGCGGATGACACTCTGTAAGAGTCCGTTGCTGCTGGCTCCTTGAGGTCATCTGACACCAGGTTGTGCTTTCCAGTAAAGCTTATCTTTTATCCTACTTGGAGTCCTGTGATCTGTGTACGATCCACCACAACATACAGCTTAGTAGTGCTGTGGACTGAAGGGCGGCCCACACACCACATAAAATTGTAGTAGGGTAGAACTTAACAAAGGTGTCTTTTGCACCTCATGATTTCATGTGCCTCCATAAACAGCTCAAGGTTTGCACTCCTTGTCTGTGATCATACTAAAAATGCTTGAATTGAAAGCAAGTCTGTTGTTGATAGCTACCCATCTGCAATTCGATTTTGGAAATAAGAAATTCTGCAATTGCAACTGGCCAGAGTCTTAGCTGTTCATGCTGTATTTCTCATTCCTGCCCTTTCACATGAAGACTTGTTAACTTGGACTAAAGCAAAACTTCCCTTTTGGAGAGCTGAGATACAGATAATAGTTGTGGTACAATTTAAAGAGCACAAATATTAGGATGGGAGCCATTTTGTTTAGCTTTAAACATTTAAATAATAAAAATAAGGAATCGGCAAAGCTGATTTAATGATATCTAGGGGAGAGATCAAGAACGGGAAGAATAAGCAAATATGATAGTCGGTTCATAAAGGAATTAAAACAGTACAGAGTGTCTCATTCTTTTTACAAAATGTTGCAACTTCAGTAGTGTCTCGTGGCTGCCGCAGAGGGCGGTAACAAAGCACATTGCACCAAGTCACCCGAGGTGAAGCTATGTTTGAAATGACCGCTGGCATCTACAGAGTGCCTTTTCAAAGAAACATGGTGCTCTACTGAGCTCTACAATAAAGCAGATGTAAATAGTCAGTAAGATAGAGCAGTGAACTGTGTGAGATAAATCCAGCAGGAGGTATCTAGCGCACAGGTTCGAACCCCAACCAAGTTGATCCTTCTTTTTTTAAGTCGATTAAATCAGTGCCAATGAGTTGATTAACAAGCAACTATTGCTAAATGCCTAGAAAACAGAAATTATTATTAAATTACCGCACCCTGCACTGTTAGTGTCAGGAGGCCATTTTCCACTGTTATCCAATGTGGCAACAAGAGGTGACTAACTTAAGTATGTACACTGCTTGGACCACTGGTCAAGAAAGATGCCTTGTGGGGAATCTTTGATTGGATCTTTGTGAAGTCCATCTTTGGTTTCTTGCCCCAGTGCTTTATAATTGTGAAGATCTTGTGTGGGTTGAGAACTGGAGAGTGGGTCACGCAAGGATCAACGTGTGCTGTGCCAGATCATGAGAGAACCTAATGTCTTTAAAAATGGCCCCATGCCTCTCACTCAGTGCCGATCCCTGGTCCACGTCACTGCCTAAAACCAGGAAGAAGCACCGGCTCCATCACTAGTGAAATTGATGTTGCTGCACCAATGTGTAAGTGAACTAGGCGGTCATCTGAAGTTGCCCGGAAGCTACGTACGGACCTTCTCTGCCACATGGGGTTTGTCGGGTGAACCGCAGAATCTTTCTAGTGAGCTCTTAATGGTTCTTACAGTGTCCTCTTTCTTCATCTACAGCCGGGGAATTCAGCTTCATCACAGTCTGGAGGGTGTATACAGGAGACTTGTGGGGTCTGTGCCCCGCTGCTGTGTGTGGGGAAGTATGGGGGAACCTCTGGAGGGAAAACTCTATGCCTCTCAGGTTTAGCAGGTTTCATGATAACTAGCCCAGGACCAAGGTGTGGGAGGAACACCAACAGAAGGTGGGTGCCTCGAGATGGGACAAGGTTCAAGAGAAGCCCTACTTCCAATAGATACAAACACACAACCAAACTAGTTGTATCCACTCAGACAGTCAAACTAAATTGCTCATCAGTGGCCTGGCCCTCGCATAGCACAGATAGCCTTTAACAAAAATTTGACTTGCCTAGAGGAAAGCAAGACATTTCTGGACAGTCTGGTGTCTTTGAAAGGCAACAGGCATGAAGCAGAGCTAGCCACATGTCATATTCAGCCTCTGATCATTGTGTCACGAGGTAGTGTTACATCAGATCCTAACTGACCGTGTTTATTTGAGCCACTCCTTTCCACAATTAAGTATTAAAGTATGCTTCCACTAGTTCCACAAAAAACATCTGAAAACTGAAAAAAAGGTTGTCATTGATTGAAAGTAGATGGATTTCTGTCAGACCAGTATTTACTGTCCCCCAAAGGCACAAAAATAATGGTCGCCTGGGGGCTTGTCGACACACGCTGTACTGAGTGCTGTCAGGCAGCCACCTGTCCAGGTCTTACACGTGCCAGGCTTCAGCAGCTCTCTCCTTGTGAAGTGAAACTGCGCTACTGCAGGTGCTTCCATTTTGTACACAGACTGGAATGCAGATGTGACTATGGCAAGAGTGACGTGGGACCTAATTCAAGCATGGAAAATGTACCTCCTGTCCTCTGTTCGGTAGTGATAAAAAATCCATAATTAGAATACATAGGGGACTCCCACAGCCCTTGGCCCCGGTGACACAGCACCTGATTCGCCATTGACAGCTACGCCCATGGATACAATGCTTCTTGGGCCTTGTGAGGAGGGCGTTCCGTGAAGACAGTGAAAAGGTAATAAAAGGGTCTGAACTTTTAACTAACTCCTCAACATTAAAGTTCTTTGACAGGCATCAGCCTTTAAAATGATATCACTATCTTCCACTTGGGCCAGGTCTTCTGGAAGGCATGGACACAAAGGTGTCAGCGTTACACAAGTTTTGTGTAATCTGTAACAGAATCTGAATTTCCTAAGAGTTAAGCATTAACCAAGAATGGTTTTATTATAAACAAAAGGCCCCTGGTGTTCTTTGCAGTCAAACACGTCGACATTTCAGTGAAAAATGCTGATGTTCAAAGGTTGGGTGCAGTGAGCGTCCAGCGCCACAGGCGCCGAGTGGGATCATTTTTCGCACACCAGGGATGCCAACCCGGCCCCGGGTGAAAATGAGCACGAGTGAAATTTACACACTGAAGGAATTCCTAGTCTGAAACGAGTTAAAAAAAAAAGCTACAGGCCCAATATGATAAAACAAGCATTGGCAAAGCCAATAGGTCTCGGCGATGCGAGAGCTATTGCTCCGTAAGTGTTATTGTCATTTAGCCATGTAACCCAAAAGCACACAATTTAAGCAGGGAAGCCATGATTTATCCTTGTTCTCTGGTCTGCCCCATTATTTTTGTCTATTTTCTGTTTCGCATAAAAGCGCGTTAGGGCAGCTGTAAAGACACTAGTAGACATCACCAAAATACATAAATAAACCACTAAGCAGGATGCAAAGATAGTGCTGAGAGGTAGATGGATGGATGGATGGACGAACGGGTAGAGAGATGGACCGACGGAAGGATGAACGGCCTGCTGGATGGATGTGTGGGTATGTGCACATATTGGTGGAACAGCAGACAAATACACAGGCCTAGATTTTAAATAATACAACTGCCAATACACTTACGTTTTTAAATGTTTAAGTAAAACGGAAAGTGTGTGTAACGAAGACAAGTGCGTACATATATGGAAACGGTTAAATGTATACTTATTAATGTGCAGGTGTCCCCTTATACACACCAGCCAGAATCACAGATGAAGCCCACAGAATGTAAACAACATGTCTCTTCAAGACTGCGCATTCCCCTGATTGCTGTGAATGGCTCACTGCTCCAGGCTCTGCTTGCTGCTTTCAAAGTCATCAATTCCACTGCTTTTGCAGCAGCAACAGCAGGTATAATAGTGCTGCCAGGCCTGGCCTGAGGTTGGAAAATAAATCTGGGGCCTAGCACCACCATTATCCTGCCCAGTCATTGCTGACGCATGAGTCCTTGTGTAGAAGTGGCCCTAGGCACTGTAATTGTCAGTGGCTGGAAAGGCTGCTCGGATTTGGAGAAGCATGGCGGCAAACAGTGCATATGCAGACTCCATGGGGTATCGTTTATTGAATACAACTCTTTTCTTTAGTTGTCACTGTTTAAATAAATTACTCGTACATGAAAACATATTTAAGTGAATTGCATTTAACTGGGCCAGTACATGTTGGTCGCAGCAGCAAGAAATCGATCGTTTTCATTAAAACGAACGCCACAAGAGATCTTAGCTGCTCACACGGTTCCTATGCTTCTTTTTACTTTATTATTTTTCGCCATATTAAGTTTTAATGAATATTGATACAGTACTATTTCGATCTGTAACTGAGTGCTCTGGGTTGAAATTAAAATGATGTCAATCAAGAGATAATACACTGAAAGTGCTTTGTTTTACGAGTCACAGTATTCGATGCATGACTAAGCGAGTGCTCAAAAACAAAGAAAAAAGTAGGTCCTAAAACGGGAGCAAGTACTTGGTCCATGGTCTGGGGAAGGCCTAAACACAAGAAGAGGCATGACGCATGCATGCCATGGACAAACGGGGACAAAGGATATGAGAGCGACGATGGAACCTCTGGGCGGGCTGAAGCCCACAGAGTGTAAACAGCATGTGTCTTCGAGAAAGCGCATGTGCTGTCTAGCCAAGACCTAACATTTTTCAGTATCCAATATAAATAACCAAAGAGAAGTCCACCCATATTTCGACAAACTATCCTTCCAGTGGTCTTGGTAGTACTTAAGGAAAACAATGAGTTTTCTTAAAATAACCCTCACCCACCAAAAGGTCCCTTGGTGGCATGCTTCATCATCGGGTTCTTCCCGCCCCGCTGCGGGACGGGGCGTGCTACGACCGACGGAGACGTGGGAGCACTTTGTAAGGTGTGGGTTATAAAGTGATGTGAGAGTGGAAGGGTCAGAGAAAACTTGTGAATAAAAAAATACCTGGCTTCGTGGAACCTAAACTTTATTAAATCCTGTAGCTGGTATTGTTACAAAAAGGGGGAGTGGGAGAAACACACTGTGATGGATGCGTGTCTCCCGATCTACATGTTTCAAGACTTTCCCCTACGGCTTTTCTTCAGGACCAGACTAAATGATCCCTTGTACCACTCCTAAAAAAACGAATTTGGTCTTCTTAATTAATGTTAAGGTGAAATAAAGATATTATCATGCAAATACAATACCTAGTAGGTATGTTTCCGAAGATCTTCGGAGCCACGGGCAGGTATAGTATGCTGGGCGACGGTGCAGCTTTGATGATTGTGTGACTACAAGCGCCCCTCCCCTCCCGTGTAGAGCTCATGGGGCCAAAATTAGGCATAAAAAATATCTTAATAAAGAAACATACCTACTAGGTATTGTATTTGCACAATAATATCTTTATTTCACCTTAACATTAATTAAGAAAATCATAAAAATCGAAGTTGGGTGATGTATACTTTCCCTGTAAAGCAGCAAATGGCAAGGGTTCCTTGTCCACGTATAAATCTGAGATAAAGGCAATGCCCAATCTATGCCCGCTGCGGATATTGCCGATCTCATCCTTGTCCAAGACCTTGACCTTATAATGCTGACGGAAACTTGGCTAAATGACTCAGCCGCTCCTATCCTGGACCTTTTAATGCCTCCCAACTTTGATATCATTAGGTTGGATAGAACTAGTGGTCAAGGGGGAGGCATTGCATGCCTACATCGTAGTAATCTGACAGTGAAAGTCATTCATGCCGACCTCCTGCCGTCTTGTGAATATCTATGCGTTGAAGTGACTGGGGGCAACAATCACACATGCAAACTGCATACGTTATACCTCCCCCCTCGCGACAACCTTCCCTTCACAGAACAGATCATGAATATTATTTCATCTAACGCGGATTTCCAGGGCACTCAGATCTTCCTGGTAGACTTCAACCTCCACTGGAATGATATGAACGATGTGATTGCCAACAGCCTCAAATCCTTCCTACTTGACCTTAACCTTACCAAATTATGTGACAGCCCTACGCATAACAAAGGAGCCACGCTAGATCTGGTCATTGGTAAGCCCAATTCTCTCCTCCTGAAGTCGATCCTTCCATGTGACTGGACAGACCACTACTGCATCACCTTCCTCGTCCTTGAATCGTTAAGAGCAAGCAGATCCCAACCTAAGAACCCAAAACAGTTAAAAAGATGTTTAAGGAACATCAACTCGCAAGACCTGACGGCGCTCTGTGATAGCATCTTGCCACCCCCTTTGAACATGTCGGATGTCCATGACCTGACGGCCCACTATCACTACTCAATGCTTAATGTACTTGACTCAGTAGCACCACTTCAGCTTAAACGAATGTCCGCCAAATGCTCCAAACCGTGGTTAAATGATAGTCTTAATGCTGAAAAAAGAAATCTAAGACTTGCAGAAAGGAAATGGCGATCGCATCCCTCCCTTGAACATCTCTGTCACTTGAGATCCTTGCGAAGCACGTACAATAAACGCATCAGATGCTCGAAGGCCACCTTCTTCAGAACTCAACTAGATCAAGCAAAAAAACCGTCCAAAAAAACTGTTCGAACTCATCAAGTCCCAAGCTAACAATAATCCTAACCTCTCCTCTCCGGGTCAAGTGACACTCCCGAACTGCGAAGAATTTGCTGTTTTCTTCACTGATAAGTCCACTAAGATTGAGATGGAATTTAGCTTGGCCCGTGATCTCCTCCCGAGTGGTCCTCTGAACACCCTTCGCCCTTCAGAGTTGACTAACACTGACCCTTCACAGCCCTTCCTCCCCAAAAACAATGCATCTTGGAGTCTGTTCCAAACCTTGGATGAACCCACTATACGCAAAATGCTGTTGACGTTGAAACCTTCCAATCACTACAACGACCCTTTGCCATCGAACCTGTTCCCGGAAGTAAGATCCTCCTTACTAACACTCTGGACCACGATCGTCAATGCTTCTCTTATGCAAGGTGCTATTCCTGATTGCCTTAAATCAGGTCAAGTTACCCCGATCATAAAGAAACCAAATGCTGATCCCACGGACCTTCTTAACTTTCGCCCAATCACCAACATCCCCACCTTAGCAAAACTCCTGGAGAAATGTGTGCTTGCCCAACTCTGTCATCACATCGACCACTTCCAGCTCCTGGACCAATGCCAATCTGGTTTTCGGCCAGGTCACAGTACGGAGTCGGCGCTAACACACATCGTAGATGATGCGCTTAGAATGCTGGATCACAATGAAGCATGCCTATTGATCTCTCGTCAGCATTTGATACTGTCAAACAAGATCACCTAATTGACCTCCTGAAACATAGGATGGGGCTGTCTGGGCCGGTTTTAAACTGGTTCTCTTCGTTCCTTCACAACAGATCCCAAAGCTTCAAGGTGAACCACTCCTTGTCACATCCTGCACCGGTCACCTTGGGGGTTCCCCAAGGTTCAGCACTGTCCCCCACGCTCTTTAACCTGTTCATGGAACCTCTGACAGAAATTGTAAAATCATCCAGCATTCATTATCATATGTACGCGGATGATACCCAACTATACCTGAAGATCGCCTCCCCCGAAGACATCCAGTCCCTCAACTCAGTCCTGCTGGAAACACAAAGATGGTTGACAAGTAATCACCTGAAGTTAAATGCTCTTAACCACAGAATTCTTACTGATCTCACCCCACAACCAATCTCCTGCCATGGAGCAATGGCTGAATCAGCTGACTGCTCTTAACTGTAGACCGCACCTTGTGGACTCGGCATCTTCTCTGGGTATCATTCTGGACAAAAGTCTGAACATGCAGAAGCACATCAGTTCCCTCACCAAAGGAGCGAACTTCCAACTCAGCCTACTCAGGAAACTCAAACCCTTTCTCCCTGCTCTTGACCTAAAGGTTGCAGTACAAGCACTAGTGATCTCAAAGCTGGACTATGGTAGCGCAACACTTTGCGGCCTGCCTAGAGTGAGGACGGCTCCTCTTAGGGCTTCCCTAAACTCCGCTGCTAGGCTCTTAACTGGCACAAAAAAATACCACCACATCTCTCCGGACTTGCGGGACCTGAATTGGCTCCCATACGAAGGTCGGATACAGTTAAAAATTGCATGCATGGCTCACAAGGCCATCCACTTCAAGACCCCACTGTACCTCGCTCGGAAACTGGAGCTCTCCTGCGGTTCTAGAGCCTCCAGAAGTGCCAGCACCCTTTTGCTAAAACCACAAAAATTCAAGAAAAAAAAGACATATAACCGAACCTTCTCAGGGATGGCTCCGAGGATCTGGAACTCCCTTCCACCGGAAGTCAGGGTGAACCCCTCCACTCTCTTCTTCAAAAAAGAAGTCAAAAGACTCTTGATGAAGAAATTTCTTCCTTAGCATGGCTCCTTCATTTGGTTCTGGGTCTATACCCATTGACTCTGGCCCAGATACCTGGTTCACGAGTTTCTTGGACAATTCTAGATTGTGACCTTGTTGCGCTGTCGATTCTGTTGTGTCTGTTTTTTCCCTCAGGATAATGTTTGTCAATTAGACTTTGATTTTGTTGCCTTGTCTATTCTGTTTTGTTTGCTTATAACCTTCGTGATGCATAATCTGTAAAGCGCTCTGATACCCTCGGTGGTCATGTTCGCGCTATATAAAACTTTCAAAATAAAAATACATAAAATAAATAAAATGCCCGAAGCCGAGGGGTTAGACCTCAGGAGCTTCAAATTATTCTACAATGAGCTGAAAAAGGGTGCATTGATGTTGGAGTCTAAAGGTTTACCTAGTGCTAATAGGGCTTTAATCGTGTCTTTTAAAATGATGTGAGAGTGGGCCCAATTGTGATAGGACATAGTCAAATTCGCTGCTAATGGCAATGGGTAGCTAATGTGTTTTTCGATGCTAAGCCAAGGTGGGGCATCAACAGGGTTCTGTTCCAACCAACTTATACCCAGACCCGGTAGGAACGCCGTTTAGTAATTGAGCCAATCGGGGTCGTATTACACACAAAAGGCGCTTTTTCATTATTTGCGCTGGGCGCATCTTTTAAAAGGTGCTCCCTGCGCAAACAATGAAAATGCGCCGTATTATGATGAACGCGCTGCCCCGAGGGCAGCCGCGAACTCACACTGCCCCCAGGGCAGCGCATTCACGTGAAAAACAGAGCAGCTGCTTTAAAGCCGCTCGGTGTTTTCACAGTGCAGGCGGCAACCTGCCTGCACTTTCAAGGGGGATTAGAGATCCCCTTTCTGGCAGGTGCAGTGAGTGACTGCACCCGCCAGGCAAGGGGATGTCTGGGGTGTCCATAGGACCCCCTTTGCCCCCTTCAGAGGGCTGCCATCGGGGGCGCATTGACAGTACCCCACCTTTTAGATGGCACACTTTGAGTGAGCCTCATGAGAGCTTCTTTGCCTCTGCGCCTGTGTTTGTAATAGGGAGCGGGCGCAGAGGCAAAGGGATTCGCTCAGTTGCATGAGGCACGCCCCATTCAAATGAGGTAACGCCCTCTGAAGATAGCGCTGTTGCTTTATGTGCACCAGCGCTATCGGTAGTACAGAAGGGTCCGCAGTAGCGTCTGCGGCCCCTTCTGTAATACCATAGTGCCCCGGGGGCGCACAAAGCAGGCACAAACGGGAGATTGCAGCCACCTGTATGGATGGGAAACCTGGGGTTCTTGAAAGTCATTCTGGCCCTCTTGTTGCTCCAAAATAATCTGTTACAAATTTTGTCTAACTTCACTATTGATGTTGTGCTATACCCTATACTGAATTCAAAAGATGTATTCTACTGATTCAGCTGCATGTTTTAGATGTGGCAATGCTAAGGGCGATTGGCTGCATATATGTTTCACATGTCTGTCTCTTTGCCACTTTTGGGAGCATATATTCCAATTCGTTAGTCATAAGCTTCAGGTGGATTTATTTAATTTGGAATGACCCCACAATCTAGGCGAATTACCGTATGGCAACAGCAATTTGTGTTCATCATTTCGCTCATTGCTAGATCATTCATTTTACAAAAATTGAAATCTATTGAGGTGCCTCCTTTCATTAAAGGGTTAAGCAAGATGAAATGGGTGAAACAGCTCAAGAACCTGTATGCTGCAATTGGGGCTAGGAAAGTTTTGGGGGAAATCTGGTGTGCTTTGCCTGAATAAGCAGTGACTGCGTGTTGTAATGAATTTTGATTCAGATGGTTCGTAATTTCTGTCATTTTTATGGAATCATGGGGTTTTGTTGATTTTTACAGGTATACCTCTATTTTTTTTTTGTCAATCTTTCAAAACTTTATTATTTCTAATTGTGATTGATATATGTAATCGGCTTTTTATACTTGAATAGAATTTTATTTTTAATTGTCTATTGTCGAGAAGAAGGATATGGATAGGCGGATTGGGGACATACTGGACAATAAGTTAATTAAAGGAGTCACCATAATCTTCAGAGTTTCTAATCTGCCCCACCATGATATATATTTGGGGGACCAAGCCGAGAGAAAGTCTTTCATTTTGTTTATTGTTCTGCTTTGGTTCTGAAATATAGATTCGGCCAAATTGTTACAAAACTAGATTCCCAAATATTTAAAGAAACAGAGAGTTCCCTAGACAAGAGGGAGTACAATGAACATTGAGAGGCATAACCTCCATTTTGTCTCTATTCAAAAAGTATCCTGAGAAAAATGAGAACTTGTTCATTATATCCAGTATGGTAGGTATACCCGTGTCCAGTTTTTCCGTAAAGATTAAAATGTTAACCACGTAAGCACTTGTTTTACAGACCAAATCTCCAAACTTCATCTCTTCAATGTCTGTGAATATATTCAACATAAGTATCAAGGGATTGATGGCCAATAGAAAAAGCAATAGTGAGAGTGGACAGCCTTGATGGGTTCCTTGTTGGAGTGGAACCGGAGAGGATAGGTCGCCATTGACTCTGATTGTGGCTGTAGGTGTGGCATACAAGGCCATAACCATTTTGATATAGTCGTCCCAGAGGCTGTACCAAGTTAATGCAGCCTCCAGAAAGAGGCAGTACACATTATCGAATGCCTTCTCCGTACTGAGAGCTATACCTGCTGTGGCAGGAGCTTGCAGAGGGATGCTTTTTTGATAACATGCCAGAATAGTCGAATATTATCATTTGCTAACCTGCCTTTGACAAAGCCCATCTGAGAGGGGTGAATTAACTTAGTTATTAGACGAGCGAGTTCTCTTTTGGGATCACTACAATTGTGACCTCCGCAGCAGTTCCCTAAACTTTCCCCAAGGACACAAAGTTGTTTAGCAATCTCTCCAAGGTGACCGTAATTGTGGACTCAAAGGTACTGTAGAAACTTATGGGGAGGCCATCTGGACGATGGGCTTAATTGCCTTCCGGATCTCTCTATGCTCTATAGGCTTATTCAGTCTCATACTATCCTCAGTAGAAATGGCTTTTATTGGCAAAGATTGAAGACATTTTAGGCAAGTGTCTTTGTAAGTGGAGACTGTGGGGGAGTATAGGTCGGTATAAAATTTCTGAAAGATTTTGAGAATATCACTCGTCTTCAATTTGATGGAGCCTAGTGGATCTTTGATATTAGAAATTAATGTGGAGTTCCTTTTGAATTTTAAGTAAGCGGCTAGTGTTTTCCAGATTTGCTTAGGTAAAATAGTTTTTAACATGCGCTTGAACTCACAAGTGTACACGTTTACACTCAATTTTATTATATTTATATTTTAGCTTTTTAGTGTTGTTAGAGCAGAAGGGTCTTTCAAGCTCCAAATAAAATTTCATGAGATTTGACATCAGCCTCTAATTTGTCCAGGGAAGTCCTAATTTCTTTGTTTTTCTTAGCAATGATGCTTACTACCTGCCCCTGAAAAAACCTTTCAAGGTATCCCAAAAACTGGAGAGGAGCACGAGAATGCATTGCCTTTTAGGAACAATGCTAACTCCTTGCTTAAGTCCAGCACATCAGATTCGATCTCCAGAATTTCGGTGCTCATGTATCATGAATGGGTTTTGGTTTGGGGGAGCAGGATCCTAAGAGAAACAGAGAAGGCTGTAGGGTTAGAAATGGCAATGGGCTCAATGGAAGAGGTTAAGTTGTCTTGTAACAGAGTATTGTCAACTAATATGTAATCAATTCTAGAGAAACTATTGTGTGGGGAGGAAAAGAAGTTATAGTCATTTTCCATGCGTCCACCAGGCCATGCAAAGTGCAAAGTGAGAGCATTGCTTTGTGGGCTTTAGGGGTTCTGTATTTAAAGGGCGAGTTCTTATCTAGGATAGTATCCATTGGTAGATTGAAGTCCCCACCCAAAATGATACACGCTGTTGTGGAGAGCTGTGCCTGTCTGGCAGCCAACTTGAACCGAACGACAGGGTTGTCAATGTGTATATGTTTAATGCAAATAACTCTGAGTCTCCAGCTTGGAGACAGAGAATTAGCCATCTGCCACTGTTCTCCTGCTCCAATGTAATGATTAAGAGGCCTATCAGGATACATTGTTCACCCAACCATTGCACATAGAAAGTGCTTCTTTGTGTCCATTTTTTGTTTCCTGTAGAAACACTATGTCCCCATTCAGAGTGTGGCAGTAATCAGAGACCTTCCTGCCCTTCACTGGGTGATTAAGCCCTTTCGTGTTAAGAGAAATTACTTTCAGTGTAGACATAGGTCAGGCATATAAGGCCATGATGAACTATTTGGTCTGAGGAGTAATCATGGTCTACCTAACGACCAGGGGTTGGAGTGCACTGTGGGAGGAACATGGCTCTGGAAAAGAGAAGGATCATAAATATAAAGAGGAGAGAGGAGGGTTAAACTATTGAACATGAAAACTCCCGGAAATATGGACGCAGAGCCTCAATGAGGCAAAAAAGTGTAAACAAGGCAGTGGACACACGTGCAAGAGGGGGCGTGAGCCCTCTACACCATATTAGGCAGAGCAAAACAGACTACTGAAATAGCTAGACATCCGGATTGTGTGTTTACAACAGGGTAACGAGTCAACACAATGATATAGAACAACATGACCCACCGGGTGAGGGACATAGAGAACAACAATAACTGTAATTGCCATGCTACATACACCCACCAAAAAATACAAAAACGGTAGTATGGTAGAGCGGTGAGCCACTTACTCGTGCAGCAAGCCACCTAGAGAAGGAATGAACTAACAAACATATTGACATTGCTGTGCCCAAACCCGGACACAATGAACAGTCCTCCCAGGTCAACAGGCATTGCAGGGCTAGGCCCTCAAAGTGATAACAACACTGTAAAGTAATACATTATATAGTCTCTAATATGGGGTTGATATACCTTAGAACTGAAAATACAAGGATGCAAGCACAACATTATCAAAGAGTCAATAAGCAATAAATACAGAGATCTGCTGGGGAGCAATGTGTCCTGGTACTTTGAGACTGCAACAGAGAAGCATGCAAGACACCCTCTAGTACAGGGCCAGGCCCACAGAATGATGCCGGAATCAGATGAGCATTGCAGCACAACATACCATATAATTATGAAAATAGGACAATAGGCCTGAGAACTGGAAATACAATTAAACATACACAACATTATCAATGAGGCAATAAGAACAGTTTGAGAAAGAACCAATAGTGTCTGCTGGGGGACAGTGACACCGGTCCTCTAAATCAGCAACATGTATGTACGTGAGCTTGTAAATGTTAAGATAGCAGAACTGAACCAAGATGCTTCAGGAAATCCAAGTGACCAAGCATCACAAGGGGCTCTAAGACAGAGTGGTGGAGAGAGATCTATGACAGGAGAGCAAGGCCCCCAAGCGGCATGTGAGGAGATATGTGGACAAGGCAGACAGCACGCTATCCGAAACCAGGGCAGAGGGCAGCCATGACAGTATTGCTCTCACCATCAAAGTCAGCCAGGTTTGTCACAACTCTCCTCCATCTGCGATTCAAAGTTATTATCAAGAAAAGTTTTCAATTCCGCTGGTCCCAAAAAGATGTGAGGTCCCCCTTTGAAGACAATCTTGAACTTGGACGAACCCATAAAGGAAAGCTGGATCGCTCTGCCTGCAAGTGTTTTCCTGAGAGCCAAGAAGCCCTTCCTCCTCGTGCTTGTATCCCTCGCAAAGTCCTGAGAGATGGAGCTCCTGTTGCCCTTCCATTGAAATATCTTGATTTTCCTAATGTGTGCTAGGATCAGCTCAGTATGTTGGTGTCAAAGAGGTTTGAAGATTAGCACTTGAGGAGATGTAGCAGTCTTGGGCTTGTGGGTAGGTATCCGATGAGCACGTTCCAGTTCGAAGTCCTTGCCAAACAAAAGGCCAAGGACTGACGGAAGCCACTTTTCTAGCAAGTCAATCACAGAGGGAGCTTCAGTCTCAACCCCCTCAGTAAGAACAAAGATCTGTAGATTGCTACATCTGTTGCGATCCTCTAAAACTTAATTTCCCATTTGACGAGGTTGTCCTTGTATTGGTTCTAGCTTAACACTGTGTTGAGCAGAGATATGGTCTTCTGCCAGCCCAGGTCTGGCCTCTGCTTTGGACACCCTGAGATTAAGGCTTTTAAGGTCCCTGCGAATTTCATACACCTCCACCTGTAACAGACCAGTATTTGTTTTGGTGCTCTGGGCTATATCATACATATCATTGTTGCTTCTTTCGGATCGCCTTGAGAGTTGTAGAGTAGTCTTGCTTTTCCTTTATAGGAGAGTCAGAGAGAGGGGGGTTCTTGTTTTGATCTTTTAAGGTTGCCTTTCACTTCCTTCACCTCCTTCACCTTATGGTCTTTCAAGTCCGTCATTGTAAGTCACATGAACGTCAAGGTACAGGGTACTCTCCCAGCTCTGTGTGGATAAGGCTCACCCAGAAATGTCACAGGCGGGGGCGTGGCTAGCAACTTAGTTGGCTCCGCCGAGCCGACCCCGAGTTTCCCCAGATAAATCCGTGCACTATCCGTCACGAGGCTGCTGTCTATGCATAAGAAGGCCAGGGGGCCTGCGGTGATCGGTGAGCCCCGGGAAAAGATCCTGCTGGCCCAAAAGGTCGGACTGAGACGCGGCGCTGAGTGCAGGCCCGGGGCCGCGGGCTAAATTGAGGAGATGTGGCTGTGACGCTGCGAGCCGCGCATCTGCGTTGCTGTGAAAACATAGAGGCAGGGCCCGGGGGCCTGGAACGGACGAGAGGGCGACGCTGCGCCCACTGAACGGGAGGCATGACCGGTACTGGAGCACCCGAGCGCTGAAAAGCGGGCTCCGCGAGTGGGCTGCAACCGGGAGGAGAAACGCGGTGAGCCTGGGTGTGTCTGCCCCGCCAGAGACGCACAAGCATTTAATTTTATACACTAATGACTGCCCCTGGTACAACTGAACGGGAGGCCCTTACTCTCCCCCAATCCTGCCCGACCTGCTACCGGTCATAGACTAAACTGCATAAGGCCACCCTGAGGCCTTCACAGAGGGTGCGACATCTCCTGGGCATCGCTGGGCCCCGCCCGGCTCGGCTGCCTCTGGAGGTGACCGGACGGGGGGAACTGCCGCCCGAGGAGGCACGCTGAGTGCAGGACGGACGGGCGCGAACTTCCACGGCTCAGTAGGGGGGCTGAAGTCAGCGGCCTGGGGGCTGGAACACCCTGAGACTAAAGGAGCCTGAGGGACCCGCCTAGTCCGGGCCAGTAGGAGGCAGGCAGACCTGAATACACGCGTCATCATCACACCACAGCAGGTGAGGAGCAGAGAACTCAGCGCTGAGAGTATTGGGAGACGGGGGCCCAAACCTGGGAAACACATCCAGTCAAGGGGGGGAGGGGGGCTTTCCAGGGAGGCCACAGCAGGAGTTCCGACAGGCCGCTAGACATGTGGAGCGGTCTGGGCAGGCGGCGGAGAGTACTTCCAAAGGCCTGGCCCTCCCCCTTTGTGAACATAGACAGAAGGTGCTCGTGCGACAGGAGGCAAAATAATGATGGGAGGAAAGGGACCCTGCAGTAGCCAGCAAACAAAATTGGACAAATACACTATGCCCAGGGAGTCGATGGGTGGCCGGGCGGTGGAGGGGGACCCTGACCCCTCTTCGTCAGCACCCACAACAGCAATGGAGCCTACTCTATCTGATACTTATGACGGCGCTGGAGGGAGTGCGGTCGGACCTGGCTGGGAAAATTGACACTGTAACCTCTGAAGTAACACTCATCAGAGCAGACCTGAGAAACATGAGTGTCAGAGTGAAGGAGGTACAGGAGGTCACAACTGCATTAGTGACTGACACAAAAATTCTCCAAGGGAAAGTACAGGACCTCACCGCCACAACCAAAGCCCTGAAAGCGAGGCTGGAGGATCAGGAGGGACGATCCCGCCGCCATAACGTTCGCGTTACTGGTGTCCTGGAGAAGGCGGAGGGACCGGCGGTGGACCTGCTTGTTGAGGATCTCATGTTAAAGACACTCAAACCCAAGGGGTTGTCCAAACACTTCTCCATGGAGAGACCGAAACGCCCCATCATTGCCCGGATTTTCAACTACCGGGACAGAGATGCAATCCTGCAGGCGGCCCATGGGGCACCACCGATCAAAATAGATGTTATGTTATGTTATGTTAAAAGCTTTTGTACAGCGCACGTACACCATGCGGTTTCATGGCGCTGAAGAGGCAGAAAGAAGGTTGCAGAAAACTGAGGTTAGATGTTAAATGATTGAACAAACAAACGGGACTTAAGCATTTTTCTGAACTGTGCGTAGGAAGAAGTCAGTCTAATCTCCGCGGGGAGAGAGTTCCAAAACTGTGGGCGTAGGACAGCAAATCTAAGGCCTCCAAGCTTTTTACGTTTAAAGAGGGAATGGTCAACAAGTTTTGGTGAGAAGAACGCAGATCCCGGGAGGGGATGTATCTTTGGATCCTAGACGAAATAAAAGCAGGGCTGCAACCGTGAAGAGCTTTAAAAATGGTGCATCCCAGCTTGAAAGCACACCTTTTGGCCACGGGAAGCCAGTGTAAATTTTTCATTATGGGAGTCACATGCTGCCATTTGGGTTGATGAAAGATGAGTCTGGCAGCTTGGTTTTGAACCAGCTGAAGACATCTGAGTTGGTAAGCAGGAATGCCACAGTATAAGGAGTTGGCATAATCCAAACGGGAGATCACCAAGGCTAAGATGACCAAGGTCAGGGCTTCCCTGGACAGAAATCTGCTGATCTTCCTTATTCTCCGTAATTGGAAGAAACTTGCGGAAACTACTGAACTTATTTGGGCATTCATTGATAGATCGCTAGAAATCACGATGCCTAAGCTTTTAGCAGAGTCTGCAGGCTTCGGGGGGTTACCTAGAGAAGATGGCCAGAAATTGGAATGCCATGGATTGGAGGGGCCACCTGTGAGAATCAGCTCAGTTTTGTCGGGGTTCAACTTGAGTTGGTTGCGATTCATCCAGTCACTAATAAGGATCATGGTAGATTGAAAGTGAGTAACTGACGATGCTGACGAATTGATTTCAAACACCAATTGGAGGTCGTCAGCATAGTTGTATGTCCCAACCCTTTTTTCTCTCAAAGATCGAATTAGAGGGAGAAGATACAGATTAAAAAGGAGGGGGGAAAGAGAGGAGCCCTGAGGGACCCCACAGGTTAGTTCCCTCTTGTTGGACGAAAAATTAGCCAACCGAACTGCTTGAAATAGATAATGCAACTATCACTCTATTTCCGGATTTTACAATAAAGGTGCAACAGGCGAGACAAACTTTTCTTGATGTTAAGAAAGCTCTGAGAGCCAAAGAGATCAAGTACTCCATGCAGTTTCCGTCAACCCTTCGAGTAACGGCAGAGGGTAAAGTGTGGGGGTTTCCCAACCCAGAAGAGGCCTGGGTGTGGCTTGATGGATGGCGAACTGCGGGACGACAACGACGTGTGCACCGAGGCGGTAGAGGAACGGCGGGCCACGCAACGCAGGCTGAACTGGCTCAACGGTCCCCGCTGCCCGGAGACTCTCGGGCAAGCCTAGACGAACAGTGATTTGGGAGGACTGAGATCAGCAGCTGGGAGACACAGAGCAACTCCTGGGATACTGTGTTACAGATGAACATTGCCATCTCAGGAACCCGGCACAGAAGATGCACTCTTGTGACACAGATAAGCATGGTATTTGTACTTGCCACTAATGCAATTATTTTAGCCCTAAAATGTGGATACGTGACTATTTTCCAGGGTGATACAGGCTGAGCCTCACGGCAAAATCATGGGGAACGGGGGCGGGCTCGAGGGCAGGTAAACATATGGCCTAAGCCCACCCGATGCTTGTTAGTTCAGTTTGGGGTCGACAGGTGCTCTGCAAGTTGGGGGGATGGGAAGTTCCGGATCCACCGTGCAGGGTAGCAGGGTGGGAGGAGTTACAAAGTAGAGGGTTAGAAATTGTTAAGTTTAATTTCGTATATAGCAGATGTACAACTTTAAGATACGTTGAGAAAGGAAGTGGTGGGAGGGGGAAACAGTACCACTCCCCACACCACTAACTGGGCAGCAACAGCAGAATACCCAAGAATCCCGATAGAGGAAACCTATATACATCTGACTCACCGATATGACCTCATCGGAACCACCCATTAGACCCCGCATAATGCGGAATACCCTTGCGACATGACATGGAATGTTAATGGCCTGGGAAACAAAGTTAAACGTACGATGGTAATGCAATACATACGAAGGCACTCCCCAGATATAGTCCTAGTCCAGGAAACACATCTGCTGGGTAACACATGTAAAGCACTAAACAGATTCGGGTACAAGTTGGCAGCGCATGTTGGATTTACCACTGGCTCTCGGGAAGTGGGTATCCTTATTAGAACCGCGCTACCATTTACATCCCAGAAAACTTGGCAGGACTGTCTGGGAAGATATGTGGCCATTACGGGGACGTGGGAGGGCCAGGCAGTCAATCTGTGCTCATTATACGTGCCGCCTAAACTGCACCCAAATACACTACCTGACTTAAGTGCACTACTCCTGGAACTCCCCTATGGAGTGTTGGTATTGGGTGGCGATCTCAATGCAGTAATGGATCCCTCTGGAGATAGACTGTCAAATACAGGGAAGTACTCAGGGAATGATGTTCTTAAAACATTCGTACCATCTCTGGGGCTGGTAGACTTGTGGCAAGAGCATAACCCTCTGGCCCAGCAATACACCTTCTTCTCGGCCTCGCACAGAGGGTACTCACGGCTGGACTACATCCTAACACACTCTGGTATGGCCAGCAAATTTAGGGAGGCAATACATAGGGCGAGAGGTATATCGGACCACTCACCAGTTGAGGTGCAAATGATAAGATCACATAAAACTACTGTCCTACCGCCACGGATAGACCCATGGTTGCTCAGAGACAAAAAGATCATGGACAGCATACAGGAACGGACAGAACACTACTTCCGTGAAAACCAGGGGACCGTAGACTCACCCAGCATGCTATGGAAAGCATATAAAACTGTTATAAGGGGACATGTGCAGGCACTTGCAGGGGGACAGAGGAAAGAGGGGCAACTTCAATACGAAGTGCTCGAAAGAGAACTTGCCAATCTAGAAGCAGCGATTGGGACACCGGCGGAGGTGGATCCACACATCAGTCACCTACTCAGACTAAAGCAACAGGAGCTGCTCAATATAGCAGAAGGTAAGGCTAGGGACTATGCTGTAGCATCTCAAAGGAGGCTATATGAAATAGTGGATAAGGCCACCAAACTTATGGCATGGCTGGAAAAAAGGGACAAAGAAAGAAACTGGGTGTTAAAGATAAACTTCCCTAATGGGGCAGCCTGCGAAATGGGTGATAACATAGCTGCAGCTTTTGCACGGTATTATGAGCAGTTATACCAGCCCTCCTCGACAAGATCTAAGCTAGATTGCATCGAATTCCTCAGGGACTCCAACCTCCCAGGGCTGTCACAGGAAGACAGAAATGACCTACATGAAGAGTTCACGGCAGAAGAAATAAGCAGTGCAATTAGAGCCCTACAGTCGGGCAAGGCGGCTGGCCCCAATGGAATATCGCAGAACTCTATAAAGGGATTGCGTCCCTGGTGGCCCCCTACATGCTAGATATGCTTAAGGAGTCACTGGACCAGGGAGAACTCCCGGAAGACCAAAGACTTACCACGATAGTGGTGATCCCGAAACAAGGCAAACCGCCGGATGATTGTTCCTCCTATAGGCCAATCTCCTTGCTAAATGTGGCGGCTAAGGTACTGGCCAAGGTCCTGGCAACCAGACTCACCAGAGTGATAACTACCTTGGTCCACCCCGACAAGTCTGGCTTTATGCCACACCGAAGCACCCGACTGAACCTGCGGCGACTCTACGGAGTCCTGCAGGCATCCAAGGACGAGCCGAACCTCAATGCTCTGCTGCTATCCCTGGACGCCCATATGGCGTTCGATAGTATAGAGTGGAATTACCTTTTTGCGTCGTTGGAGCGGTTCGGCTTTGGCCCCAGATTCTGCGCCTGGGTCAAATTACCATACACAAAACCATTGGCCAGAGTGAAGGTGAACGGAGTGGTTTCCGGGCGGATTGCGCTGAAAAAGGGTACGAGGCAAGGATGCCCTCTCTCGCCCATGCTTTTCGCGTTGGCTCTGGAACCCCAAGCGGAATGGATAAGAAGGGACCCAATAGTAAAAGGCATACCGATGAGGGGAGAATGGGAAGAAAAAATATCACTTTATGCAGACGATATAATATTATACGCCACCGAACCCAGATCAACTGTCCACCGTACTCTTCATATATTCCAGTTGTTTGGGAGCTACTCCGGCTACCAGATTAACTGGGATAAATCCCTAGCATTCACACTGATGGGGGAAATACCGATAATGCCCCCTGGTGAGAGTGTCATTGAGGTGAGGGATACATTTAAATATTTGGGTATTGTGATCTCACGCACAGAAGCAGACTTTCTGGAGGACAACCTCTTCCCCCAACTGCATAGATTGCGAAAGGATGTGGCACACTGGAGAACGCTGCCGCTCTCGCTCATGAGCAGAGCAGCCCTCTTTAAGATGATGCCGCTGCCTCGCCTTTTATATATCCTTCAAAATCCCCCGTACAAAATTCCTGCAGAGTTTTTTCGTAAAATAGACACACAAGTGAGGCAACTGCTATGGAATGGGGGAAACTCTAGAATCGCGCTGCATAAGCTACAAAGAGGGGTCTATGAAGGGGGTCTGGCGGTCCCGGACACCTGTAATTACTACTGGGCTGCACAACTTGTTACACTGAATGATTGGGTTTTCGCAGGTAGAGAAGAGCCGGCATACCGAATGGATCACTACTCGATGGGCCAGAAGGGATACCCCAATGCACTATATAGTAAGAGCCAGGCGAGTAAGCTACCAGAGCATACACAAATAACCATACGAAGCTGGAGAAAAGCGACGAAATTCCTGGGATGGGAAGGTAAACTCACGCAGCGAACACCTCTGTGGAATAGCGAACTGCATGAAGAGTGATGGCGGAAGTCGCCGGAGTACCGGTCCTATTAGATGCCAGATGGCACATACTCTGCATCACTGAGGAGACCAATTGCTGGGATTGGTGTATTGCGGTGATGCCAACTTCCCTAGCGCTGCACGAACAGTGAATTTGGAATTGGGTTGGGCAACATATCCTCGATGCTTCAACCGCGATGTAGCACGGCACCACCATCTTCCCTGGTGCCGCGCGTGCAGCGATGATGTAGGTCAGGTAGTGGATCTACGTCTAGTGGAGCGCTCTGCTTGGCTGAAGGGTCAAGTCAGTACCAGGGAGCCCAGCGCCAGGCCCCGACAGCGAATTGGGGTCAAGGCAGTCTCTGCAGCTGTCGCATATCGATGCGGCGAGGAGGGCCCACAGAAGACCACCATCTCTCATGTGCACCAAGACACGGCCCGACCAATCGTGGTATCAAAACTAAGCCTGCCTGTGGTTCTTTCTGACCACGAAGATGGGCGCTTGGACTGTGATGGGAAATGGGTCTTATGAAGCCACCTTAAATTTCTTGGCCAACTTGGTTGCACAGTCAAGGCCTAGCTCATGGAAGATGGTGTGGCGGTTAAGTCGAGATACAGTATGTAATAATATTTGCAGAAAATATAGATTGACTGTCCATAGAGGGTTATTACTTTGAAAAATGAACAACACAATAATAATTTCATAAAAGTGTCAGTGTGACAGAAACTCTATGCATTAACCAACTAAAGTCCAAATATATTAAATAACACCCAGGAAAATATATATCAATGTGAGCCAGAAATGGCCAGCAAGGAGGTCCCTATCAGACATATAAAAGTAAATGCTGCTAAGCAAGGACAAATCAAAAATGTGTATTATCTTACACACTGGCTTTCAATAGAAATCAAATGGATTCGAGAAAACAAAAGAGTGTACACAGAGGCCATAGACTGAGATCATGAGAAAAGAATGAGAACAACTTCAGTTGATACAAGAAAGTAAATGTTTCAGGCTGAGCAAGCTAAACAACACTTTCTTGTCTCGAGTACCAGGATGTAAAAGAGAGACTTTAAATTGTTGTAGATGGGCACATCCATTTACAGTCAGCTAACATGAGCAAGAAAACGTGGCTGTAGCAGTTATAGTTACACTAGGACAATGGTTTGCGTTGTCAATATCTAGCAGTACATTTTCACACGTATGACCCCCACATAGTTTTACTTGGGTCGATTGAGGTTTAAAAACCAGTTTGGGTGCTGGTACCCAGTGGTGAATCAGTTTGGTTCATTTCTGGAATGTCTCACAGGAAACAAGGGGACAATGTTGATCTCTGGTGTTTTAGACCAGTGTATTTCTCGGAAGCTGTTAAAGGTGATGAGATAATTTAGCATGGGAGTCTATAAAGAAGACACAGAGTACCTTGGAGAGAACAATCAGGGCTTTATTTATGGGTATTTCTGCAGTAGAGCAGCGCAGCAGGCCTTGCTGCTGCACTGCCCTACGGCAAAAGAAAAGGGAAGGAATGCGCTGTATCTATTCCTGTCCTTTTCCCCTGCGCCGGCGCACAATGGGCTGCCAGGTGCCAACACAGACACCTTTGCACCATGGTGTAAGGGTGCCTACATTGCGGGGATGATTATTTTTGTGTGGGAAGGAAACCTTCCTGCACAAAAACAATCACAAGAGGCTTTTTCGTCTTTCTATGTGTGCAGCACAAATGGAAAGAGGAAAAACGAGGCGAAATAAAGATATTTCTCCTCGTTGTGCCTCCCTTATGCCTCCCCTGGGGAGGCGTACGTTTTTGGCATTGCCTCAGACTTACGATTTCTCGTAAATCTGGGGCAGTGTCAAAAAGTATGGATGTTGCTGGGAACGCCCACAGCAACACCCACGGAACGCCCCTTTCACGCAGTTTTCTACTTGAAAGGGGCACATATTTATAAGGCCATGAAAAGCCACGTAACGTGGCTCTACGTGGCATTATAAATATGCCAGTGGCACATTGCGCCACTGGAACATCAAAAAAGTGATGTTCTGCCGGCTCAATAGTGCCAGTAGTTTATATAAGTCAAATAAGCCAAAGTCTATTATATTTGAATGAAAGTCAACAAAAGTACAACTAAAACCTATTTAAACATAGCAGTAGTCTATATATCTCAGTTTCAATTCAATTCTATTTTTTTATTCGGCTTATAGAATAAAACATAAAAGCTTACAAAGATATAAAAAAGCATGAGAGCAAGCTTAACAACTGAGTGCTAACAAATGATTCCAAAAAATGCAGTAACAAGGTAGATAAAAATACAGTTAATCAGGATACCCAGTGCCCCGTGACTGTACGGCTGCACAGAGAAATAGTCTTACAGAGGCACATGTCTCTTCATCCGCGAGTTGTTGAAGATAATGATAGGCCTGAGTACAGTGCTGGAGATTCTTGAGCATTAAAATGGGGACAAAAAAATGTTTAGTATAAAATTTATAAAAATCACAAAAAAAGGAAATGTAGCGTTGTCTGTCTCGATACACTGTTGCAAGGGCTGACTCTAAGATCAAGATTGTGGAAAGCAAAGCAAATATTTAATCATGTCAGTTCTAAAGCGAAATAACAATGAACGCTCTCAATGACCCCTGGTATTCCACAAGTAGCTAGCAGAGGACAGCTCAAAATGTAAGTGCAGATATTTGGCAACAGATGGTTTCAAGATTGCAGCATTTATCCTATCGTCTTGCAACTGAGGTAGCAATAAAGCTGGTACATGCTTTCTATCAGGAAAGGCAAGGGGTGGGTGCTCTATCACAAAAAATATGGTTCAGGCCTATCAAATGATTTTTTGGCATACGCCAACCATGGGATTAGTAGGCCCTTGTTGCATGCCAGACAGTCATTGATGAAATCCCTTTCCGCCAGATAGATAACCGCCTCCTCTTTCCGCCAGATAGATAACCGCCTCCTCTTTCCGCCAGATAGATAACCACAGCAAGGGGGGTTTGATGCAGATAAGATCACTCAGATAGTTTAAACCCAGTTCCCTGTGGCAAAAATAATGAGAGGTAGATAATGGGACGGCCAAGATTTTCCTGAGAAAACGGTTTTCTTCCCTCTGTATGATTGTATCGGCCCTGTGTGATGCTATTGGGACACATTCGGCAGCGTATATCTGAAACAGAGGAATTAACTCCCTTCCCCCGAGGGGCAAAGGAGGCTAAGAAGTGATCCAATTGCTCTAGACAATTTTTCTCTGCACAAGGATAGTTGTGGGGCCCAGGAGCCTGATGAGCTAAACATAACACCCAAATAAGAAAAAGTGCCTGTACTAGTTAGACGGTAAGGGCGAGCTCTAATGCTTGTAAGTTTAACACACTTGGGACCACATGACATTATGAATCATTTTGCGAAGTTAGTTGTTAACTCAAGGTTGGCCAGTGCAGGAAAGAATCCACTAGCAAGCGCAAGGCATTAGGGGTGCGGGCAATTAGTACAGCGTCATACGCATATAAGAAGACTGGCAATGGGACGCCGTTTATCCTGGGTACATCTGGAGTGCTAGAAATGAACTGGGAGACGAGTTTACTAATATAAAGAATAAATAGCAATGGTGTGAGGGTTCAACCTTGCTGAACTCCCACCCCTGATGCTGATCTCGTTCGATACCTCACCACTTTGCCTGAGCCCAGTGGCGGCTACCAACTTCGGCGAATGGAGGGGCGAGCAAATGGGTGGTAATTCATAAAATCAAAACAATTAAGTAAATAAAATTCAAATGTACTTACCGTGGTTGCTGCCGCGTCGTCCTTGCTCGGGTCTACTTCCCTCCAAACTCCAGGGCCCCAGCTAACTCTCTTAACCAATCCTGGCGCTGCTCTCACAGCGTCAGAGAAGCCTTTATCAGCGCTCACAAGAGTACTGGAGGCTTTTGCTTTCTCTATCTCAGGTGTCTTAAGACAGCTGGGTTAGAGAGGTTTAAAGTGCGCATGTGTGGCTGGCTGTCACAAGACAGCCGGCCAAAGAGACATGCGCACTTTAAACAAGTGCAAAAGGAAGCCCACCCTCCTCATTGATGCCATTCAGCAGTGGCCCTGCTCCCGTCCTGACACTCTGTTCATGACAAGGTGATGAAAAATAAAATGGTAATCAATTAACTTCATTACCATTTTATTTTTCCATCTCTGGGGGCATTTCAGTGGGGCGACGCTCCTCCGCTATAACGGAAGAGCTGCCCGAGTCCGACCCTAGCCTTAGTGTTTTTGTGTAATGATGCTAATAAATGCACTAGATTAGCATCTAAACCCATCTCTAAAAGAGGTTGCCACAGTTTTGTTCTGTTAACGCAGTCAAAGGCCATTGACAGACCCATAAAGGCGAGGTATAAATCAGACTCTTTGCCACTGTATATTTACTAATAATTAAATTCAGGTTTAGGCACTGCTCCACTGTGCCAATGCCAGTCGGAACCAAACATTGACCAACATTTAAAATATTGTTATCTATTACCTATTCCAAAATCCTGTTATAAAGGACTCAACCGAGAAATTTTGCTGGAATGTCAATCAATGAGATGAGACAATAACAATGCAGTTTGGAACGGTCCCCTTTTTTAGAAATTGGGACGATCACAGGGCTGGCCCAAGAACTTGGTCAAGATTGGTAATTTAAGTTATGAAAAGCATTCGTTAGCATGGGCGCCCAAAGCTGAGGGCTACTTTTAATTAAATCAAAGGGGACCCAGAGTAGCCCTGGTGCTTCCCCCCTTGCCCTGCTGTATGGCAATGGTCACTTCCTGTAGTGTGATCTGAACTGTCAGAGAATGAGGCCTAACGGCTATGACGGTTGACCTCAGGGCTGGGGAACCGTGTTCGAGTCTCGGCAGGGACGCTCAACATTCTGTGATTCTGGCAGATCACTTAATCTCCCCGTGCTTAACAAAAAAAAACAATGAATGTGTTCTCTGTAACGTAACTGGTTCACATGTAAAGCGCTCTGATACCTTCGGGTCTAGTTCGCGCTATATAAAACTCCACAAAAAAAACTGTTGGTGAGCGATCCATGCTTACTGGCAATGTAAGGTGGTGTTCAGGGGCTAAATAAATTGCAGACAAATGTTTCTCCAAAATTACGCTATTTATGCGGCTGGCAATATGGGTAGTGGTCTGATTTAGAGAGCGAATGGCTGATACAGCACTCCAAAAAAATGTACTATCCCTCAGCTGGGCCATGTGTGTCAGTGTGTTCCACTGCTGCGTAATAATTTTGTTACATCTCCTAGTCGTTACCTTTTTATATTGTTTTTGCAGGGTAGCTATGGCAACACAGTCTCTCAGTGTTTTATTTAAGGCCTTACGTGAGAGACGGTTGGCCAGGGAATACTCATGGTTGAACCAATATCTCAGTTTCTAAACGTGGTGGTTGACTTTTTATAGTGTTCCCGGTGTACTTGGATTTCCAGACTTATATCTACCAATCAAGGTCTAGAAATTCCTACTCCGGTGGCACTTTAGGATGTTGGGCTAGCTTTAAAACAGCTATACTTCATGATCCATTAATCACAGTCAATGCATTTCAATTCTAGGTTGTTCAGGGAGATTAGGTACCTCTACTGATCTTGGGATAGGGTGTCCTGGACCTCTAAAATAGCACTATATAGAGCTCCATTAAAGGTAATGACACCTGAATAATATTTCTAACTAAGGTACAGGCAATGTTGCAGCTGGAAGAAGACAGGTGGGCTTTGGCCCTGGGTGCAGTTATGGTTGTTCACAAGGGGTCAAAGTGCATAGGCCTCAAGGTAAATGTCTACGAGCTCAGGATGCAGATAGTTCATGTAGCAAGCAAGGGCTAGACCACTAAATGGCCAGCCAGGATTAGTGTGGCCATGCACTGTGGCTCAGGAACACTTTGTTTTACATCAGCAAAGTAGATGGTCCATATTTAGACACATTGGCCTGTGGTAAACAGGTGCTGAGGATGGTACAAGAGGGGAAGTATCCACAAAGAGAACAATAACGAGACAGGCAACATCCAGCTCCAAATGTCCACGAAAGAACAGTACGGCCATGCTGGTGATGGTAAAGTTCTTTGGTATGCCCCAGGGTGGTTCCAGATTTTATTTACAGTATTGGGACATAAACGCCTCTGTTTGATAACGGGATGTGCACCCCTGCCGTGAGTGACTCAACTGCATGTGAAACTGGTAATCTGATTTTGAAGGCCCAGCCATCCCGCTAATCTATCATGTGTGCTGAGGCCTAGGCCTCTCCATGGTGATTTGAAGGTGCAGAACTCGTACATTGACCTGGAGATGCACACCAGCGGGCCCTCTTTTCTGCCATGGGATTATCCGTGTCCTGGGTTGCTGACGAGAAGCGGTGGAGACAGCATACTGACAGTTTTGTGAACTGACAGAATCAAGCAGACTTTAAATCTGTGGCAGAGTGGGCTACACTTGAGGTCCTTTTTAACAATGGAGTGTTGATTAGTCATCCTGAGCACTCCGATTTGGTGGATAATGGAGTGGAGGGGTCAGTGGATTTTGTTGCTATGAATAATGACAATTCTAGCCAGGGCATGGCCTTTTATCTTTCCCTGAATGGCTCTTTGTGAAGGCTGGTGACATCCAGGTAGAGAATCTTCCAACTTCATTTTGCCTATTCTTTGGGGTAATCATGCTTGGAGCTAGCATTATCACTACCTGCTCTGCCACTTTGTTCCAGTTCCAAGTTCTTCTTGAACAAGGAAAGAAGTGCTCTGCAGAGAACTCGAAGAGCTTCTGTGATCCAGACTGGTGCATGACATCCTAAAAAATAAGGAGGAAGAGAAAGACGGAAAAATAGTGATATAAAGAAAGGATCAGAAAGAATCTGAAAGAGTAAGATGAAGGAGCAGGGAGTGTGTGGGGGTGCATAAAAGCAGCACAAGGTGGAATCAAGGCCTTGGTATTTGGCACACTGACATTCCATAGCACCAGGCTCTGGCTACTGAGCAAATCTTTGGGCGCTTACAAATAAAGCACTGGTATTTTGACCTTATGAGAAGCAGACATTTATTGCCCAGGGCGAGGCCCAGTAGTGTAGAAAGGGCACGTACCAGGATTCTACATTGGGAGGCTTCAACATGAAGACACTGGGAGGGCTATGTATGGAAACAATATTTAATAAGAAATGTTGGGCTAACCTTTCTACACCATTGGGAATGCCCTGAGACGAGCAACCACCCTCAGATGAAATCTGTGGTAAACACTTCCTCAAAATTAGATTTCCTAAACTTGAGTGGTATGACTGTCTTGTCTCTGCCCCAGCATAAAGACCCTGAAAACGGTCAGATATTTCCAGCTGCAATAAAGGGGATTAAAAATCCTTGCTAATGTCATTCAGTGCATCGCAAAAAAGATACAAACTACAAACAATAAAAGAGGAAAAACGTGAATGCCTCGTGAAGTCCCTATATTGTATAACGGTGGCCGTTCTTGTGGATGGATTTTCAGACCCCAGGTACAATTACATGTTGCCTTGTACCCAGGCTACTCTCTGGGAACAGATAAAAAAGCAATATCTTTTGTTGCAATCTGACGAGACACCCCCCTGTTGTGGCACCTAATTCAACTTTATGCAGCACAGACCTAGGCTAGTGGACAAACTAATCATGTGCAAAGTGCTGTGTACTACCCACATAGCTTTCTGGAGAAATGGTACCGAGGAACTTGAAAAAATGGACAGCTGTTAGAGATGAGCCACAGACCACAGATCTAGTCCCTCCTCACACACCATCAGAATGTGATGGGGAAAACCATGGAGGACAGACACTGAACGCAGAAACTGCACAACTATGACAAATTGGCCCAGTCCATTAGTGCATAGCTAAACAATAATCTCTGCTTGAAGGGCCCTCCTCCACCCGCAAGCCCAGCATAGGACAACAGTAAATGTCCTAGCAGAACAGTCAGTCCCGTGGACTCACCAACACAAGTTCCAACTCCTGAATGTAATTTACACCATTCAAGGACTCAGCACAACCTTTCCACAATACTCAGTGTAATTACCAAGCTAACATCACTAACATCAAACCATGGACCTCAGAGCAGGGACATGCCAACCATAACCAGTGATGGAGCTGCAAGAAAACCTTCTAACATAATGCACCAAAACACCCATGAAGTGCTTAAAAGGTTCACGGAAAGTGCTATAAAAACATAAATAATATTATAGCAAGTTATTTTATGCCATGTAATGAAACACACTGTGTTATGGAATGGGGATTTAAAAAGCGCACAATGCTTCCCAAGAGATGCATTAGAGTAAGAAAGGTACTTGATGCTTAAAATAATAAGTGTTATCATTACTCATGTCAATGGAACACAATTTTTGGGGACCAGTGCCTGACGTCCCTGATGTCGCTGGCCTCATAGCGTCCATGTGTGCCCCTTTTATTTTATTTGTGCCATATTCTTTTACATTTGTGTCCCTTATTTTATTTCAGTTGCACCATAATCTTTAGTTTATTTTGTGGCTCATTGTGCCTACGGGCACCCAGGGTGACTCTCTTGCAGTCACCGCTCCTGCCCGCCGCTTTCCCGTTTCCGGCCTTTCTTGATACCCTCCCTCCCGCCTCCCTGCTAGCCCCTCGAACCTCCCAGGTCTACAAAAGGCAAGCTCGTCTGCACCCGTCCGCACCTGGACCGCGACCAGCACCAGAACCCCTGGACCTCCCTCCACCCGCTGATACACCACCAAGGAACTGGGCCCGACACCGAAACAACAGCTGCTTCACTATAGATCCATGATCAACCAAAGTACTCCTGACTGTTGACACTGCCACTTCTTCTGCAACACAACCTACGAAGGATCTCACGCCACGCCCGCTCAAAAGACCACAAAAAACCTGGACCTGCTCCAATGCATCCTGCTCAATGCCCGCTCCCTCTGCAAACATGCCACAGAAATATGGGACACCATCACTTCCCTCTCTACGGACGTTGCCTTCATCACTGAAACGTGGCTCAATCTCTCCTCGAACCCTGACATCACCATTGCCACTCCTGATGGTTACAAGATGAAACACCAAGACCGCACCAACAAACAAGAGGGAGGCATCGCCATCATCTTCAAGGAAACCATCCAATGCACAATCACCAAATACGACCCCACGCCCCTCATGGAGCACATCAACTTCCAACTACAGACTGACGCAAAGACCACGATAAGAGGCACCCTCACCTACACTCCCCTGAGACCCCGACCAACTTTCTGCGACACCATGTCGAACCTCATCGCCCCGTGGCCATCTTCTCCCACCACTACGTCCTACTCCGCGATCCACTGTTTCCGTCTTCACAACCTCAATGTCAACTCCATCGCCCTTCTGGAGAACATGAACAACATCGCCCTCACCCAACTGGTTACTGAACCCATGCACAAGGCCAAACACACACTCCAGCGACAGAATCAAATTCAGCCACATCACAGAATTTACCTGGACTGACCACGCCATCGTACACTTCACCATCTCCGAGACTCAGCACACCCCCACTGAGCGGCACATCTCTTATCATCATAGCTAGAGGAAAGTCACTGAAGCGCAATGGACACAAGCCCTCACCACCACCACCCAACCCAAAGCCTCAGCAGACCTCAACCAAGCCGTCCAGAACTTCTCTGCCTGGATCACCAACCGCAACAACAGAGTCACCCCGCTGAAACCAACAAAAGCCAACAAAACCTCAAAACAAGCCAGCTGGTACAGCCCAGAACTCAGGACCACCAAACTGAACTGTTACCAATTGGAAAAGTGATGGCACATCACATAAAACCCAGCTGACAGAGGCACCAACAAAACAGCACTCAGCAACTATTATCTGCACAATAAGAAGCCAAGTAAGCAGCCATCACTGCCCGGATCGACAGCGAGGCTAACCATACTAAGGAACTCTTCAAAATAGTCAAGGAATTCTTCAACCTGACAGTCACAGAGAGCACCATCCGCCCCTCCTAAGAACTCTGTGACACCCTCTCAGACTACTTCCACAGCAAGATTTCCACCATCTACAACAATTTTTACCCTCAGCCTACCAACCTCAACCTCAACGACCTCAGGAAACCACTGAACACCAGCCAAGCGATCACATCCTGGGCTGCGCTCACCACCCAGACCACTTCAGCCATCATGTCATCCATCCAGTCCGGTGTGCCCACTGCCCCACCACCTCTTCAGCCTTGGATCGACCACAATCAGCACGGAACTCACCAGCATCCTCAACACCTCAATCACCACAGCAACCTTCCTGGACATTTGGAAACACACAGATGTCAAACCCCTCCTAAAGAAACCCTGTGCCGGCCCCTAGCGACCTCAAAAATTATCGACCGATCTTCCTGCTCCCGTACCCAATAAAAGTACTTGAGAAAGCCATCAACCAACAACTCTCCGAGTTCCTGGAACAAAACCATCTACTGGATGCCTTACAATCAGGATTCCGAGCCGACCACATCACTAAGACAGCGCTGATTGTTGCCACAGACTACATCAGAATATTCCTCAACCACAGAGAAACGGTGGCCCTGATCCTCCTTAAACTCTCTGCGGTGTTCGACACCATCTCGCCCAGCACCCTCATCAACAGACTCTGCAACATCGGCATACAGCAAAACGCCCTAAGTAGATCGCCTCCTTCCTCACAGGACACATACAGAGTATCCGACTGCCTCCCTTCACCTCTGCACCCAAGCAAATCACATGCGGCATACCCTAAGGATCATCCCTCAACCCCATCTTATTCAACACCTACATGACCCCCCTCACTGACATTGTCAGATCCCACAGACTCAACATAATCTCCTACGCAGATGACACTCAACTTATCCTCTCGCTTAATGAGTACCCCACCAATGCCAGAACAAACTTCTCCAACGCCATGACTAACATAGCCAAGTGTATGGGAGACAACTGTCTCAGACTCAACTTCGACAAGACGGAAGTACTGATCTTTGGGAACAACTCAGCCTGGGACCACAGCTGGTGGCCTGCTGGTCTCGGACCAACTCCAACACCAACAGACCATGCGCGCAACCTAGAGATCCTCCTCAACAGCCAACGGACCATGAAACGACAAGTCAAAGTAGTTGCCTCCTCCACTTCGCTTGCTCTACAGAATATTCAGACGGATCCCAATCAACACCAGAAAGACCGTCACCCAGGCCCTCATCACCAGTCGCCTCAACTATGGCAATGCTCTCAATGCCGGCATTTCCACCCAGCTCCTCAGAAGTCTCCAGACGATACAGAATTCTGCAGCCAAACTTATCTTGGACCTTCTCAAATGGTCTCACATCACCCCCCACCTCAGGAACCTCCACTAGCTTCCCATACAGAAGAGATTCCAGTTCAAGATTCTCATGCATGCCTACAAAGCCCTCCACAATCAAGGGCCATCCTACATCGACCATCGACTGAAGTTCCATCAACCCTCCAGACACCTGCACTCCTCCTCACTCGTCCTCGCCCACGGCCTCAACATAATCTCCTACGCAGAGGACACTCAACTTATCCTCTCGCTCACTGAGGACCCCACCAATGCCAGAACAAACTTCTCCAATGCCATGACTAACATAGCCAAGTGGATGAGAGACAACTGCCTCAGACTCAACTCCGACAAAATGGAAGTTCTGATCTTTGGGAACAACAACTCAGCCTGGGACCACAGCTGGTGGCCTGCTGGTCTCTGACCAACTCCAACACAAACAGACCATGCACGCAACCTAGGGATCCTCCTCACAGCAAACTGACCATGAAATGACAAGTCAAAGCAGTTGCATCCTCCTGCTTCCACACACTTCGCTTGCTCCACAGAATATTTAGATAAATCCCAATCAACACCAGAAAGACCGTCACCCAGGCCCTCGTCACCAGTCGCTTCAACTACAGCAATGCTCTCTATGCCAGCATCTCCACCGGGCTCCTCAGAAGACTCTAGAGCATACAGAATTCTGCAGCCAGACTTACCTTGGACCTTCCCAAATGGTCTCACATCACTCCCCACCTCATGAACCTCTACAGGCTTCCCATCCAGAAGAGATTCCAGTTCAAGATTCTCATGCACACCTACAAAGCCCTCCACAATCAAGGGCCATCCTACATCGACCATCGACTGAACTTCCATCAACCCTCCAGACACCTGCACTCCTCCTCCCTCGCCCACACCCCCGCATCTGCCACAGCCGTAGCGGGGGCCGCTTCTCCAACATCGCCACCAGGACCTGGAACGACCAGCCTCTCCCCTCTGCACAACACCCTCTCTGGCGGATTTCAGAAAGAGACTCAAGACCTGGCTCAGACACAGCATTCTCATCGCCCAGATATCCTTAGGGTTGACAGTACTGGCTGTACAAGTACTGACTGATTGATTGATTGGCTACAGACATCTTGCTTTTGGCAGATGTATTGTTTCCAATATACTTACAGTGGACTTCTGGGTCAGCCCCTTTCTCAAGATTGAATAGCTTTGTTAGCTATCTCATTTGTCTGCTCATGAGTCAAAGGCTTTCCAAGTACTTGTGTTTGCCACTCCCAGGAGCATTTGGTTTCACAGTGTTCTAAATGGATGAAGTGAACCCTTCCACTCTTACTTGAGAGATTTCTTTTTTTTTTTTTATTTACTTTAAGCACTCCATCAGAGTGCATGTTATCTTGCTCTCCGCCCCAGCTTTTCCTGTCTCTCTCCTCTATGCCCACTTGATCTCTTCAGTCCTCTGCTCGACTGAGCCAAGACCTATTGGCTTTGCCAACACATGTTTTAAACTGTGAAGAAATATCACTGCTATAGTGTACTAATAGACCGACCTTATTTCCTGCGACCGGAAAGTCTGCATGCGTCCTGCAAACAACCTCTTGCAGACCTGTATTAAGGGGATTGGATCAAGTGGCCAGCACAGATTATACATTGATTCCTGCAACAGATGTACATGTCTAAAATAGGAGTATAAGCAACATAGCTTTCAAGAGACAAAAACATTGATATGTTGGTGGCCAATATCCTGAAACCAAAGCAAAATGGTAGCCACGGCAAGACTGTGCCTGTGATACTCTGATCAGGGCCTATGAGCTAGCATTCCTTACCCATGCACTGAATAAGAAGATGCCATTCATGAGTAATACCGGCTGCACGGTTCAGCTTCTGAAGGTTTATTGATTGCTGTGTTGTTTCCTCTGTTTTCCTGCAGTGCATTCTGATCTCTGCTCCCTCCCCTGGGGACTCTCTGCTCAGCAGGGAAATTGTAAAGGGACAGATTCCTGCAGAGATTAGTAGGCGTTCTGTTGTTTTTGTTCAGTGCACATGAGCGTGCCATGTGATGCTTAAGTCCGGTTCATGTGACTGGATCATTGAGTCCCATGCCTGGCTCGTAACAGAGCATTTAAAAGCAACTTCAACTTGCTCAGCAGTGGCCTGTTTATATAGTAAAAACAAAGCGCTACGCCATAGAGCCACACAGCGTCAAAGTGTTTTGTGCTTGTGTTTCCCCCTTGCTGCAAATACACCAAAGGGGTCGCTCAGAGCCTGGCGGCAGGTTTACCATGTCGAGAGGAGGCGAGGCACTCCACCCACCTGACAGAGAACTGTCTGCTATATTTAGAGATCCCCGTCTGCCGGGCAGAGCTCTTTTTAATGCAGCAGTTACACTTTCGTTACTGTTGAATGCTGAGCAAGCAGCCATGTTGAAGCAGCCCAGTCGGCATGCAGCAACAAAGCCCCAAAGCAGGGGTGTTTTGCTGGAAAACTAAATACAAATGCCTGTGTCTTGTTGAGAGTATTCTCCCTACGCATTAGGGGCATGTGAAAGGAAGATATGGCCTAACGGCTAGAGTGGGGAACCGGGTTCAAGTCTCGGCAGGGACGTTCAACATACTGTGATTCTGGGCAAATCACTTTATCTCCCCGTGCCCAACAAAATGAATGTCCTTCTGTAACACAACTGGTGCTCATTTAAAGCGCTCTCATACCTTCAGGTCAAGTTCGCACTATATAAAACTCAGAGGAAAAAAAACATCTTCTGGACCCTGCTTCAAAATGGGTTAGGTGAAACACAAGGTTGGTGGAATGGCAGAGCTGGACTGGGAACCCAAAGCAGCTCTGGCAATTGTGTCGGACCAGCCCCTGGGTTGCACTGTCAACATATGGCAGTGGTCCCACTCTGAGAAGCTGTAAACAACTCCCCAACCCCATTAAGTTCCCAAACATGGCCTTTTCTTTTACAGATCATTGTATGTGCCAGTGGCTACAATTGGTGGGAAGGAAACGTCCTTTTGAACGAAGCTGGGATCCCGCTGTGACTTCACAGCGCCGGCAATAGAACGAACGCATCTTTAGTGCACATTCTTTCAGCATGCAAGTCGGTATAATGACTTGCATTAGCGGGGTGCATTGATGGAATGGTGTTGAATTTAAAGGCCAACACCTTCCTTACTGTTGCGCAGACTGGAGTTGGAATAGTAAATTAACCTATTCCAAAATCCAGCACCCCTCTAAGGAAAGTCATTATAACGGCTTGCGGAATACCCTCATACATTCTTGGTGGGCACAGGAACTCATGTTTTGGGGGCCTGGGGTTTATTTTTCCTCATCAGAACTTGACCCAGAGAAAGATAAAGACAGAAAATGGAGAACGAAGGCAGAGAAGAAAGACAGGAAAATAGTGACAAAGGGCGAATGCAGAGAAGAAAAAGAACCTGCAAGATTGAGATAAATGTTCAAGAAGTGTAGGTTGACGAAGCCTGCACTAATCGTGCCCTGAGCTAGGCAGCAACACTGTATTTGCAGAAAACGAACAGAGGTATTATATTAACCACAGAATTAATGAAAGAATGAGCGCACCCCAGTGCTTTAAATGGGCCGGAAAGGTCCAGTACTGAGTACCGGCACTTTTTTATGTTGAGAAGGAGAGTATCTGCACCTCTCAAGAAAAACGTAATACTTTTAATTGGAGAGTGCCAGCACTTCTCAGAAACAAGCAGGCACTCTAGTACAGAGTGCCTGCACTTCTATTTTTCCATTTCAAGCACTGGCCCACCCTCACCTCTCCCCCCATTGCAGAACCAAACACTTGCAGATGGTGATATGAAGGTCGCTGGAACAAGTGACAAACCCACCGCGCTATATCACATTTGATTTGAATAGCTGTTGCTGATAACCACAGTCAATATGGTCGAGCGAGTTTGCTATTTCTGTATGTTAACCCTGTAGAAAACAGGTAATTTCCGTGCTGGGGTACACAGAGAGGCAAACAGTGGAGCACCTCGACGCCGGTTAGCTTGGGGAGTGAGTTCCGGGGCCTGTCTCAGTCAAGGGCCTCAGCAGCAGCTGCCCGTCAGCTCCCGGTACAGCAAGGTTGTGTTACGCAATCACATCTGCTGGCAGGGCGCGCTGTGTCCATATATAGCTGCCAGCAGCGCAGAGCGGCAGAGAAGGATTTCCTTGCACACGGCCTACGCTACTGCCGCTTCATCCGTCACTCCGCGCGCAGGCCTCTTCCAGAATCTAGACCTGCAGTCTATTTTCGGACCATTCACAGATCCCCGCGCCCTGCTTGCAGGCCCGAAGCGCTCCAGGGCCCAGAGGGGTTTAATACGTGCGCGGCGTCTAAAGTGCACCTGAGCAAATTGTACCAGTAAACACTGACAGAGAGCGAGCGCTGCGGGCGGAAGGAGAAAATCGAACAGAAAAGGCGCGCCATATTTTTATTCAGGGAATTGTCTATAGAGCCCCTGATAGCGAGAGGACGCCTAGGAGAACTAAAAGTCCATTATGTATGGCACAGAGAGGCATATACAGGTTCCTTTTTTTTTCACCCTGCTTTCTCTCTTTATCATTGTTTTCCGTCTTTCTCGCCCCCTTTCTTTCTCCCTTTTGAATTTTCTCTATCTTGCTCTGGGTTGAAGTCTGATTTGAAAAATATAAGCTTGTTCCCAGGGACATCTTAAGGATTTGGGGGCCCTGGCCCAAACGTATTTTGGGGGCCCCAGTTTGGAACAGCTTTGAATTTATGATCCAATTTCAGCTCTTTCAAGCCCTTATGCCAGGTCACTGACAGTGGCCAGGAACACTTGTCTAAACTATAAATATGTTTTACATCTGATATTCAGGGATAGTGATGGTTGTTTTCAATATTGTACAAAAACAGAAAGGTATGCACCTTACGGCAAAAAGGAAAAAAGATCTCCGCTAAAAGGCCCCAACTAGGGCGCCGATCGGGTATTGCAGCGCCGACCCGATAAGGAGCAGACCCGATGATGAAGCAAGACACCCCACTGATGGGGGGTGTGTGAGGGTCCTTTTCCGAAAGGAGGAGATTTCCTCCTGTCCTTAGTGTGTTTTTCTGAACTCACTATTTGTACATCAACCCTTAGTGTTTACTAGGAACTGCATACCTTTCTGTTTTTGTCTTATACATGGGCCTGTATGCTGGACCTGGATAAATATAGCCCGTAGTCCCCTTTCCATTGTAAAAATTTTTTTCAATATTGTAACACAGCAGCTGCTCAGCAATGTTACTGCAAATAATCCCTGTGACACCCTCCCATTTCTCATATCTGATGTCCTGCTTTGATCTAAAAGAAACTTTTTCAATGGATGTTGCATGAAACAGAAACACAACATTGTGTTTGCAATAGATTCACACACATCACCCACGTTAAAAATAACTTAAAGGAAAACGGTATTTAAAACAATCTGTTTAAGAATTATTCAATATCAAGGTCATTAAGGCAGAACCTTCTGCAGAACAGAGCTGGCTCTATCAGGGGCCCCCCTGAAAGGCTGGAGCTCTGGGCCAGAGCCCACTTTGCCCATGCCTTGAAACATCTCTTCCTGTTCCCCAAAAATGAGTGCCAGTGTACCCTACCTACAATCACCGGCTCAACGTAAGCTCTGATTCATTTTTCGTCTGATCTTAACTTTTTAAGTGATTGCTGTTTAGAACCTTTTACCTGTACTGTGAACATGGAACCCTCAAGACATGAAATGCAAAGCGCTGTTGGATAAACAGGGCCGGCTGAAGGCGTCACATATGAGATGGAGGCATTGGCAGCAAAAAATGTGTCATGGAGAGAAAGATTTTTGTACAGCTAAAGAAACATCAGTCCTTGAGGACAGTTACAATTGGGTCATGCACAGGTATGCACTTACAAGCAGGTTGCACGATAAGTAAAATCCTCCCAAAGAGAAAAACATTTTCTTAGACATTAACTGGTCCTAAGTCCTAAGGGTAACTTCCAATCCGTCTATATTTTTCAGCAAAGTAGCATAAAGCATGCTGGAACCTGTAGTTTCACCTTTGCCTCTGTAGTACGGAGTCATAAGTGCCAGAAGGATTAGTGCTGTTGGCAGAAAAACAGGACTGGCCCTAACTCAGCCTCATGACGAGGGGACAGCTGACACCTAGGAAAGAGTGAATACAGCACATGTCAGCTCATGTTTGCCATGGGGCATCTTAGCGCTACGACTGAGAGCTTAAAGAAAAACAAGAGAGACAGAAAGTAGGTTAACCAGAGGTGAAAATGAAGAGGCTCCCCTTAGCATAAAGCAGTGCAGAAAGTGGAAAAGCTATCGATCAGGCAAAGAAGAATAGGCAGCTAATTCCAGAGCTGTGGAGCGAGGACAGAAGAGATCCTGCTGCTCGGACATGCTCATTTAAAACATGGCACAGAGACCGGAGGAAAAGCCCTCACGAGCAACAGAACGTCTAACAACATGGGGTGAAAATCTGACACAAATAGAACTGGGCCAAGATCTGTGCAAAGAAAGATGCACAAGGCAGCAGCTGCGGCTCCTCCGCTATGGCAAAGGAGCCTTCCTTCCACCCTCCCCCCCACTCCACCAGCACCCTCAAAAACATGAAAAATAAAACAATAATAACATTTATTTTTCTTCTAAGTGTGCTGAGTCTTTGGGGCGGGGCCAGGGGATGACAGGCACTGAGGGGGAGTGGTAGATTGTTGCAGGGATTCTGCACATACACAGAACTATGCGCAGGAAAACAGGACCTCAGTGAATAGGGGTGTACCAACCTACCATATCAGTACCCAAAATCCCAAACCGACTAGCTATAGTGTCTCATTCGTTCTCCTCCAAATATCACGGAGCTACAAATGATTAGACAACCCAGAACACAACACTCCCGACTCTCTCAGGAATCGCGGGAGCAAGACGTACTCTTTCGCTCACTCACTCGTACTTGTCCCCAATGAGAGTAAGCAGAGTCACTGAAATAGTTCAAAATGCTTATTTTAACTATCGTGCTCTACAATACATTATACGTGCCACTACTAGCAGCAAAATGCATAAACTCAGCACAGTTAGCATTGTTACAGTTCCATAGAATACAAAGGGAGAAGTCATTTTATAAAAACTGTGGAAGTAAGGGCCTATAGGCCTGACCACCCTCCCCTTGACTAGAAGAAGTTTATTTTATAAAAAGGATGATCTCTGGACTTTGACAGCAGACCCCATACCTTAAAGCCTGGATGTAAGGTTTACATCATAGGAACAGCAGAGCTCTTATCCATGGAACGGCTTTCTCCAAGTGTGTTAAAACAACATGCAACAACCTAATATCAAAGCACGAGTCTTCAGTACTGCAGCTATGTAGCATGTTATGTCTAGGTGCTAGGGACTGACCAGAACAGAATAACAAGGGGCATTGTTTATTGACCTTGCACATCGTGTTCAGACTAAACTCCAGGAAAGGCAGAGAACGCGAAAAGTAACCCGTTCTCATGTGAAAGGCACAAACAAAGTCTTGCAAAAACAAAGTCATGTAGTAGCGTGCGCAAAAGCAGCATCATGGCAGCGAAGCTCATGTGATCCAGCGCTTACAATAAAAATAATTTCTCCTATCATGCTTTTTGGTCATCCAGGTGCAATTATTTCTCTAACACACACACATTATCCATATGACGGTGGGGCCCATAACACCGCATATACATTCACTTACTCATTTATTCCCTGGATTTCCTCCGTCATGAAACCTAGGAGAAAAACGATTCGCTGGAAGGAGTCGGGATACCTCTTTTATAATGACACAATAATTCTCATTTTCTTGTAAGGTATTCCGCTCATTGGTCGATGGACCAATTAGTAGGAATCAGTTGATGGTGATTAAGACCAGCTCAATCACAATGAACTCTTTACCATTTCGTTATTAATCATTATACTAAAGAAAAATCACTGAGTCATTTGTTTAAAGAATAATAAAGTTTATATAAAGGTTTGAATGCAGGAAATTTGATATTAATCTTATTATTCAGATCATTACATTTATCATCAATTTAAGAATAGTTGAAATTGCATGGCACTTTTATTAGACGGAAAATGAGGTTATCATACTAATAACTATATAGATCAACCTATCTATCTCTCTGGGAAATCCTAATAATTCTAAAATCTATCAAATAAGAGTTCTCCTAAGCAGCATTTTATACTCAACTGGAAAAGGAAAATAACAGCAGCAGCATCAGCTCGTCAGCATCAGCAACCGCAAACTCTCCCATCTACAGCATCTAACTTCTTCAGCATCTCCCGCAGCATCCCGCAGCATTCTAACCCCTCCCACCAAGAGTAGGTCTTCTTATACCCTAATTCTAGCTTACAGCATAAAATGTTTCTTCTTACATGGCGCGATTCATTCTCATTGGTCAAAAACTCAGGTCCCTATACATTTTAATCAAACTTCCTGGTCTTAACCAGTTCCGTGTGGAATGTCCATGCAAGCATCGTTTCCCACAGTTCATGCACTTGCTCATCCGTTTCGATCAGTCCAAATTGTATCTTTTTCTGCAACAATTTGTATAACACAGTTCCTTCTATTGATTCAACCAGGCTTCTCACGCTTCTTGCTGATCATCTTGGCACACATCTGCTTAGAAGGGTCACAGCAGCCTTGACCATACTTTCATCTTAGCCTCTCGGCATCAGCACATGATCATCCCTTTTCCACAGCCTCTCTCCTCTATCACATGGTCGCATCCGCTCATGCGCACTCTAGTATCTCGCGGCCATTTTATATTGCTGCTCGGCAGGCCTAAGCGCACTATTTTTAAAGAAAACAAAATGTTATTAAAACAAAGAAATATAAACCCTTTCGTTTCCCTCCCGTCTTTCTACGTACCCCAATTAGGTATTACCTAGCAGAAGCAACATATAAAGCTGTCCCTTACTTACCATCGCTTTATTTTGCAACCACACGTTTTATTCAAAAGCACCAATCATGCATTTTATTATTATTTTAGTACGCAAAATATTATGTTATGTTAGAAACGTAAACAATTATTAGTCCATTACTTTGCACACTGAATTGCGTGTTACCATTAACCCTTTACATACATTGTTGGTTATTTACTTGAACGAACATGTTTATTAATATTGTACGAAAATATTAGGAGGTTAAAATTTTTATATTTACCCTGCTCCATCACATGCTAACTTAGCAATGTCGATAATGTGCCTAAGAACCATATAACAAGATGCACTGCCTTCAGTGCGCATGTGGGTTTGGCCGGCTGTCTCATGATGGGCAAACACACACGTGCACTGAAGCTGCCAGGTTGGAGACAGCAGGCACAGCTCCCAGTCTCACCGGGAGCGCAAATCGAGGGCGCTCAGGCCAATCCAGATGCTGCTCTCATGTTGTGAGAGCAGCGTCAGGATTGGTCATAGGGGATTCTGGGAGACTGTCTGCAGAGGAGCAGAAGAGAGTGATGCGGCTGAAGATAAGTTCTTATTTTTTTTTCGTCCTAGTCCCTCCGTCCCACCCCTCCGCCTCTCCACCCTGCCCTGACACCAGCCGTCACTGCAAGGCAGAGAGATTTGAATTGGACAAATTGGACAACAGGAAGCTTACGGAGCTTGCAGTGGCCCTCGGAAATCTAATCAAAGTTGCTAAGATTGTGGACCTATCTCACTGCAATGTTTTGGGCAACATGCAGCTTTAGTATCAAGCCCACAGTGAGACCAAATTAGCAGAAATTCCATAAGCAATTTTTGAAATTATAACTCCCATTACAGAGGCACCTAAATGCCTGGGCACAAGTGGGAGAATTTTCCTTAATGACCTCATCTGAAAACAAGTATTAGCAATGCCAATTTTTGTTTGGCCTTGGCAGTCTGATGCAATGGTTAATTTCATTTTTAGTTTTTTTATAGCAAGAACATGCCACAAAAAGAAAAAGAAAAACCTCTTAGACATAGCTGCCATATACACGCACTGAAAATTTTAATTAAAAAAATCACTTATGTGGGAGGTTTACAAGTGATTGTAAGAATGAGCTTACACATTCTTACAAGCTGAGTGTCATAGGCTGTGGAAGCTGCGACAAACAAATTCTAGAAAAAATATTGTCTGGGTTATATCAATACAAAGATGCATCACACCTTACAAAAGCATTCTGTATAGAACTTACATACCAACATAATCCACGATAAAAGCTTCAGAATTAAGGAATGTGTATACAGTTACATATTATGAGGTCAGTATTGCCCCATGCAGTAACCACATCACTTAAATTACCATCAGGCATAACCACCTTAGCAATTTCTCTCACTTACATGCCTGGAAAAATTGAAATTCTTTGCCCAAGTGCTCATACCACACTCAGGTATTCCTTATTTAGGGCACAGTCCCAAGCAATCATTCCAAAATGTTGTGTCCCAGCCTTCTCTCTACACACTTTGCCATTTGGACCTCCGGGTTGTTGACAGACTGGTCAGCAGCAGGTGCACAAGTGACCTGATTCATAAAACCACGAGAACCATCCCTGGCCTAGGCAGGGAGCTAACACATTTTCAAGAAAGCCTTTCCTGGTGACAAATTGTGAAACACATTTTTTGAAGCCACTATTAAAAAGTGGAGCAATACTGAAACTGCAACAATGTGGTCTATGACTATGAACATAAACTGCTGGTGCTGCGTTGTGGAAGTCTGGTGAGGTACAATGATGTCTGGAAGGGCAAAAAGAAAGCTGCTTAAAAAACACAGGCCTCACCCAGATCGTCCACCCACCACACTCTTTTGAAGCACTTCCAGCCCCACAACTCCCTTGATGTGGAGATATAATCTCAGGAGCTGTTGGAATTGGAATTGAAAAGGACACAGGCACTACATAATCTAGTTGTAAGTCTTTACTTCTACTGCCTATGCTCCCCATACATTTACCTCCACACCTTTACTTTATCTTACATTTACTTTATCCAACTATCCATAACATTGAAATCATCTTTACTCCGCACACTTTACACTGCCCTCCCTTCACTTGATACCCTATCCATGACACTGTACTTTGCCATAATGATAACCTTTTAATGACTTTTATTTTTAAGTATATTAAATATCCTTAATAGGAACCCAAATCCTAATAAATGTAATTAAATTACATCATTTTAATTAATATAAACTCACATTTCCCTATTCTACTGCTAACCTAAGGTAAAAGAATTTACATATTATTTTTCTACTAACTAAATATTAAATCTACCCCTTTTTTATACCTTTATTGATTTGAATCAAATTAAATTAACTTACATTGTGCTAAATTAAGTGCTAAGCTAACTATAAATAACATTAAATTACAATAATTGTCAAACTTATTCTAATCAAAATGCTGGCCCAAATCTATATGAAGTACATTCACTTTTAATTTAAACATATTCAATTACGTTTATAATAAACCTACCTGTGAAATGTATTTCTTTATTTTAAACGAAAAACAAATAACATTATATTAACCCTAGCACTTAATTTTAATTAAATTCTTCTTCTATTACAGTAATACTAACCTCAACCCTATATGAAACAAAAGAACATTAAAATAAATTTTTTACTAATAATTTAGGGATTTATTTTTTTAGTCCTAATACTAAAAAATACCTTAAAAGACGTCTTCTTGATGTTTTTGTTCATATGTTGGTGCAGTGCTTTATAGTTTTCCGGGTCCATGTGTGAGTAGCTTATTCGCCCAGGTATTTTTGCTTTGCATTCTGGGCAGTGGCGTAACAATAGCCCTCGCAGCCCCAGCGGTGCGGGGGGGGCCGAGCTCCAAGGGGCCCCCTCCAGCACTGTGGATAGGTGACGGGCCCCTGGCCTGAGAGCTCCTAACTGGGTCTGGAGCGTGGGGTGCTCTTTCTATATACTTTGCAGGGGCCCCCCCTCAAGTTTTGCTACGCCACTGATTCTGGGATGTGTCCTGAATTTATAATGATATAAAAAGGATTACAAATCCCAAAAGGCAAAGCAAAACCCCGTAATGGATAAGCTTCTCACTCATGGATCTCGGAAACTTGAGAGCTCTGGATGGTGTAACTCAGTAAATGCAGATAAAGTAAAGTTGTTGTGCAAGTAATTGTAGGGAATTAATTGCTGGGCGAAGTCAAAAGGGCCGAGAAAAACAGTAGACACCCATTATCCAGATGCTTTGGAATGGCTCACCATCCGGCCTTACATACTTTTCTGGAATTTAAGGACAGGCTGATGGCGTCAAATGTGGGTGGCAATTTGCAAATTTTGATTTGAACTCTTTTCTAAAATGTATGCTGTTTTAATGTGTACTGAGGACTGACTCTAGTGTAGTGTAAGCTTTTGGGTCTTTAACTGGTAGTAGTCAGCAGATAATGTGATTTTGTTAAATAGTAGTGTGTTAGATTTCAACTCCTTTTTGAAGCACAATAACATGCATCTTTAACATGTGTAGGGTGACTTGTTCTAAGAAAAATAAAAAGTGATGGGTCAGGTGCTTGATTTAGGGGCACTTGTTATAGAAGATATAACAGGGATCTCAGATTATCTGAGACATCAGAAGCTTGGCCAGCTTATTTTATCCATTTAATTCTGGCTCTTGCCACTCTTCTTTTTTTAATAGAAAGAGTGCCGCTAAAGCAGCCAGAGACAAAAAACATGGCTGAAAGAACCTCTCACACTTGACATGTAAGAGGGGGGCTCACTTAGAATGCCAGAAAAAAGTGAAAAATATAAGGTGATCAGATTATAACACATTTATCCCATTCAATTAAATTTGAGAAAATGTGGTGTTGGTGTATTGTCAGAATGCAGTAATACCACTTTGTGTACATTACAAATGTGCAAGTTAAAGCACTAAACACTAAAATTAAATCCAAAGCAGTTTATATTTTATTGACCTTTTCCTTTGTAAGCCATGGCATTCTCAATATATAAAGTATCATCTTCCATCCCTAATATTAAATGTTTTCCATTGTTGTTAATATTGGTCCCCAAGTCAAGTTTGACACCTTCAGCCAGTCCTAACTTTAGCCAGCAGAACATTGCATGCTGGGATATTTAACTTCATACTTAAGATGGTGGAAAGAAGTCCAAAAGCACCCGAAAACAAAATCCCATTGGTCAAAAGCCAGGCCTGGCCGAATGTGTCACACATGACACTGGGCCACTAGTCAGTTATGGATTTCTCTCATTTGCATATTGTGGATTACATTCATTTGATTTTGCGGATGACCAATGTCTACACCTTTACAGTTACCATGTTTGATCAGCACAAGAACTGGAACTATATTTTCTTTTTTGATAACTTTCACAGAAAACAACATGGCTCCTAAAAGGCTCCATATTATGCAGATAACTTCCAGCTCCCAATTAACACAAACCGCGGCTACGGCCAGAGCAGCACATGATTCATTTCATCACAGTGCTTGCCTTCTTTAAGGATCCCTAGCAGTGTGACTGCTAAGAGTGTGCAATATTCATTTCAATGTTCCTTTAAGAAGTTAGCACTGATTAATATTCAGTAAGGTAATTTTCATTTACGCATTCGTTTAATTTTCACTGATGTAATTTCCCGACTGCATGGCGATTCACTTTCATTAAAACGTTTTGGAGGAACTAAATTTTGTGAGATGGTGCTGACTTTGACTGCAGAACATTTAAAATACCCAAGTACTCCTTCCAGCAAGGGATAGGATGTCAACAGGCCCTATGTCAGGGAGGAAACCTACAGCCCACAGCACAAGAATGTTGAAATTACTGTTTTCATTTTTTGAATATAAGTACAAACATAGACATCCAACAAGCTTAGTGCTGCTGGGTGAAAAAAAACAGAATCAAGTGAAAATCCTGATCTGTGCTGGAAAAGGGATGAATGTAGCCGGGTTCAAGATCGAGCAGCTATTAGGGATTCTGACTGGCCCCAGTGAAATGTGCTCACCATGTTTCAGTGTGATTTGCCAACATCAGGACACATTAACAGTGCCTGTGCAGTTTTAGATCCAAGTAGCACTTGCACGGGGTGAGGGAGAATTCATATTTTCATTTTCAGGTGCGCCCAACACTAATGTCTAATTTAAAGGGGCATCTCCACTCCTTTTATTTATGCCTCATCCTGGTTAGAAACCCCTGGAGCTAAACACCTTCATGCTAATAGAATTTAGGAAACAAAGCCAAGGTCCTTAATAAAGTTAGGGACCTTCAAGGTGACTTGCAATATCCCTACCATGCATGGCAGCGGGTACTTTTGTTCTTAGAATTCATGGTTAAACCATCACCTTTCCCACAATCTACCTAAATCCTTGGTGCATAGCTCTTTCACATAAAAGAGAGAGCATGTTTGCAAATACGAAGAATAAAAATAGAATCTAGTACAAAATTAAACACATCAAAAAAGCTGTTGGATATCCATTTCTAAAAGATATTAGAATCACTTTAATACAAGTCAATTTTCAAAAAAAGAAAGAAAAAGGTGCATGGGTGAGGGACGGGCGGAAACAGAATCTAGAAGGCCTTATGCGGTTCTCAATTTTGGCTTATTTTTATTGGTTTCTTATAAAATTGAACAAAACAGTGTTGCCTGAGGTCTGGTTTCCTCTTCGTTACAGTGATGGAAGCGTCTTCTTCTTTTCTGACAGGATGGTCGTCCGGAGATGGGTGACTCCCCCAGGAGGAGAAAGGAGAGATGACGGTAAGTATCTGGGCATATTCTTTATTTTGTAAAAGAAACCTTCACCACACCCAGAGGGAAGTTTGTGAGCAGAATTGGCTCTCGGTGATTTGGGGCAAAGTAGGTGAGAGAAAATATATATTTTTTTTTAAAACTCAAAAACGACTCCATTAGTCTTTTGTAGTCACCCTTGTGGGAGAAGATAACCCACACAAAAGAAATAGAATAACAGAAATTAGCATCCTTTGGTTAGGCCCCCGAAAGGATTGAGCATGCCGTAAGTATTGAGGGTCACTTTTCTGTTATGGGCCGGACAACTTGTGGAAATGCACCTTTTTAGGGGTACACTGGTGCAGGGTCACCCTCTCGTCCACGAGTTCCAAAGACTAACAAAAAGAGATCAGCACTGGAGTTGAAATAAAATAACAAGTTTATTAATCACTCATGAGTGGGACCACGTCCACACAACACTCTCAAGTGCTGCAGGAGGTAGTACACTGAATTCACAAACCATCGTCCCTTTTATACCGGTTTTCTGCAATGTAAGCATGTGGACAGAAATGGAAAGAACAAGTTTAGAAATAGCTATCAGCAAACAAGGGCAGATGAATGACTACGTGGTCAGCAAAGTGGGAGGGGGAGCAGGAATGCTTATGGCAGCAGTAAATGGCCAACAGTTAACATCTGAGACCAGGTGCACTGGCAGCTACAAACCCCCAGCACGTACATTGCTTAGCCATGTCAGGAGGTCAACTAAAATAGATAACACAAGCAGAGTGAAAAGACGAGCAGCAGAGTACGAAAGAATTACGAAGGAAACGAAATGGACCCCACAGTCAAAATGGCTGTAGCTTATGCTAAGTAAAATATTACACGTTTCCACAGACGACCCTTTTAGCATAAGCTAAGACATTTTCTTATGCTTTTAAAGGGGTACAATAAACATTATATATGTCAATTAGCATCATATCACAGATTTCTCGTTCCATTGCTGAACGGGCATTTACATTTTGGACATTCGTTTTAGACGGTACACAAGTAGTACAAGTGGAAATACAGAGGGAACAGAGCATTGGCCCACAACCCACAGTTTCTTCATTCTTGTTGAACTAGAGCTCCTACGAGCCCACGTCCTCTGACTGCACAGCGGAGCAAACCTGCTGTTTTCCAGAGTGCTCTTCTCAGCTTAGTCCTGATGAAGACCCCACCGTGAGGACTGAATTAACCCTCCTTCCTAGGGGTCGAAACGTTGACGACACATACCTACATCACAAACTCTGACGACAGAATTCGAATTAGTTGATGTCCATCAGGGTTATGTGTATATCTGGGAACAATTGACCTGTTTTAGGCCGGAAAGGTTATAACATGTATAATTGATGTATATATGTCACGCTACCTCTTCCCTCTCCTCCACTCAGACGTACTCACTTGATCCCCAACCCACGTACCTCCCTTTTCCCACACGAAGAGCACTGTAAATACTTATCGCACCATTATATGTTTGAGCAACTGTGTTGCCGAAAATATTCAATGCTTTGAATTAAAATCGCATTAGATGCTAATGACTCATACAATAAATTGCATTTGTGCATTTCATGTAAACAAGGCTTCGTGAATGCTAATATATTTGTTGTTCGTGTACAAGTGTTGCTACCGCGACCATTTACTTACTGTACTGCAGTTGTCTGATTGATCACTGCTTCCATTGTACGGGTGAGGCGACGGACCAGCTTACTGTTCTGTACTGGGCCAATCAAAGAAGAAGAATCCTCTGTTAAAGTCTGTATATTGTTCCCATGTGGTCTCTGTCTGGTCGACTACAGAGACATCGATTGCACGTTTTCCCCTACTACCAGCATGGTGATCGAACAATTGCAAATCTTGATGGTAGATTGGGGTTGCTAAAAGCACAGGTGGTAGAAGGAAAGCTATGTAACAGGTACCAGACCAGCCTGGAGGTAGGAAGTAGTATGCCTTAGTTCCACAAACAAAATAAGTGTGACGTGATGCAAGGAAGCTGCTTCGGCCTCTCGTAGACATCTGCAACACTGTAGTACAGTTACTGTGGCCCACTGGCACATCGCCTGTACTCTGTACACAAAGGGGGCCAGTGGTCATGGCAACAGAGATAACAGGGGGTCCATTTCCTTTAGCCGACCTAGAATTTGGATACACATAGTTTGTTGCTGCACTTCCTTTACTGTATTCTTCCATTTCTAAAGCAGTCCCTTTTGCTTGTGGGTCCCTATCTTCGTTGGGGTAACAGACTTTGTTCAGTTTGGGGTTGAGGTCACCCACATCCCATGTTTCTGAGAGATTAAATACTTTAGAGGCATATAGAAGTTTGAACCAAGCTGGGCATGAGCCATTGTGAGAGAATGGCAGCGGTGACAACGGGATTCCTTTTATGTTCTGATGAGGAGGAATCTTGCCACAAACCCAACAGTTAGTAGCATTGCTTAGCTGGTGTGTCTGATGCAACATTTGAAGAAATTAATTGTTTCTCAGATTTTGCCGGTATCCCTGTTCATGTTGCGGCAAATCAAGATGGTGCTCTTTTGCAGCAAGTGATGTAACAGTAATGTTAGGTAAGGAGGCTCCAGGCATTACTTCCTCCAATACCCACATTACAGTAGCGATGATGGCAGCAGTCAAAGTCAGACCAAGGATGCAGATTGTACAGCCGTTGCACGTTGTCGCAGCGATCTCTTTCTTCTTAGGCGAGCTCATTTTCATCGGCAAACAACAAAATAGATGATGCCCTAAGGTCCTGGGCAGGCATTGGTTTCTTCACTAACGTTGAGACGAGTAGTCACTAAAAGGCTACCCCCCTTTGTAGTCAGTCTTTAACCACCCAGGACAGTGGCTCAAACAGTCTCTTTCTGTGATGAAGTGTCTTTCTTCCTGGATCGAAGTAGGTATCTAGATGCACCAGGGATCGTGTGGTCCGGGAAGATTTCCTCAGGCACTTCAGGTGACGCAGCTCGTCCTCTCTCGGTGACCAAAATGTTGCGATGATCTGTCAACACAGCAGGGCTCACGAAGGAAGAGCTTCCCGCACCTGCTGATAAATAGAAGACAAGCTGTCAGTTAACTGGGACAAATAGTCACTCATCAACATGTCTGGGGTACCTAATACTGGTGCAGAACAAAGGGCTTGGCGTAACTGTTGGAAGGCACTCTGGCACTCAGCAGTCCATGGGAGGGGCATCGGAGTGTCTTTAGTCAAAAGGGCCAACAAAGGTTTAATAATGTGTAAAAAACTGGGGATCCACTGCCTACAAAAAGAAGTGAGGCCAATCAGTGCACGGACATCCTTCTGAGTGCGGAGTACAGGAGTATCTAAAATGGTCTGAATGCGATCTGGTGTGAGTGCACGTCCCTCCTTAGACAAGAGGTGACCTAAATAGGTAACCTGCTGTCTACAATGTTTCAATTTTCTTTCGCGAGACTTTGTGATTATGGGAGGCAAGAAATGATAACAATAACAGTGTTCCTTCTTCACACTAGGTAAGGACGCCAGAGCGGCATCCTCATTGATAAGACAGGATCTCTCAACCATTGGATAATTGTTATTTAAAATAACACGCACACCTTCCGGAGAACAACGTATTGTAGCACGAAAATATTTAAGCATATCGACAATGTTGTCCGGCGTGTTAGGGGAAAGAAAAAATGGACATGCTGCAGTGAATTTGTCAAGTCCGAATTCAAGTGGCTGTGAAAGCGGGCTAGGTGTAGGTGTTCCATCGAACCCTATCGATGTTATCATTGTGCCGGACAGGGGAGCCCTAGAAACCAATCTTTTAGACAGAGCACTACGGGTAGCCCCTGTATCAACCTGAAACCGATCAGTAGATCCCAAGACATTTGCGTCAACATAAGGACCTATTTGATCTACTGGCACCTCAACTGGTTCCTTACCCCATCCTAGGCATCCCTATGCGTAATCGGAATCTGCAAGTGCATCAGCAGAATAATCAGACATTTGGTATTGATTTCGTCTATCAAAAGTATTAGAGTAATTTGGTCCTTGTTCAACTGCCTCAAACCTGGGACGAGCTCCTGTACCTCCCCTGTTTCCTGAATTCCCTGGGCGTCCTCTCATACTTCCCCTTCCCCGCTGGTACTGCTGACCTTGCAAAAGGGGGCACTTAGAACGCCAATGCCCAGTCTCTTTACAATAAGCACACTGATCAGGGGACAAATTTGCTCGAGGGAGAGGGGGCACTCCAGATGTATACATTAAACGTCCGCCTCTTCCACCTCCCCTAAATGGTTGACCATATACTTGGGCCAAAATAACTTTTGTCTTTAAATCTTTAACCTTCTTATCCTCCCTGCCTTTCACTTCCTGTTCCTGTCGCTCATAATATTGGGCCATAGTCAAAAGGGAAACTGGGGAAGACGTGGTCCAAGAACTTTCGCTAGCCTTTAAGCGACTAGCTATCTCCGGTAACATATTAGCGACAAATTTGTCAACGAACAAATGCTTACCCGTATCATCGGCCAATGACTGACCACTAAAATCATGGAATGTCTCCTCAAATCTTGAAAAGAAATCAGAAACTAACTCATCCTTTTTCTGTTTACAGGACGCTAACGTAGTCCAATCTATTTTCTTAGGGGTATGAGAGTCTTCAACTTAGTCACAATAGCTTTAGGAAGATCTAATATCTCCTTCTGAGGTTTCTGCGCAGGCTCCCTTTCCGCATCTATTTCTTCTAAATGTTCCCAGGTATCACCATATGCCACATTTACGTATTGTTCTCCACATATCAGGGGGCAATATAAGCCCAAAGAACATATCAATATCTGGCAAGGTCATAGTGCAGGAGCTAATGGCTCCTTCCACCTCCTCATAAAAGGCGGCAGGATTTTTCCGGGGGTCAGGTAAAGCAGCCTTAAGAGCCATAACATCTGCTCTGCTCCAAGGAGTGTAAACCCAATTATATATAAAATATCCCTTTGCATCATCTGAAGTTTTATCATCACTTGTTCCCGCACCTTTCGGGGAACATACAGGGGTGCAGCTTCACGCATTGGTTTCATAGTAATTTCACTACCACTGGATTTATTCTCATCCACCGGAACATCTACTTTCTGTGTTTGGGATTGAACTGCTTCTACAACTTTAGTTTTTCTAGCTAAGTCTTGCTCCTTGCGTAAACGCAATATTTCATCTCGTATTTTAACCACTCGTCTAATAATATCAGGTAAGTCTGAAAAAAGGGAAAGTCCCATCTGTTAATCGTTTATAATCAGTATTTATATCACTTGGCTCTAGTTCTTTAGAAGTTTGTCTAAAATCAAATATTACCTCCCAAGCGAATTTTTCTACAAAATAAAATTGCTCTATATCTTGCCACTGTTGAACCATAGCTACGATGATCGATGCAGTGGTACTCCGACGAGCTGCCTCTCTAGCAGCGGTTTTTAATTAATTGTTTTCTGTTTTAGTCAAAGTAGAGCGAATCTGCCGCCCACCTTGCTTGTCTTTATCTTTATCCTCTGAGGAAGAGACCTCCTCGTCAGAGGCATCCATCTCAGGGGCACTTGGAGCGGGAAATTTATACAGGGGTGGGGGTCGTTCTAATAGGATGCAATCATCCTGGGGTTTATTAAGTATGGGATAGATAGGGCGCCTAATAGGGTACTGGCCATTTACCTCTAATTGACGTTCTCTATCTTCTTTTTCTATTTTTTCCTTCATTTCTTTATTTTTTAATTTTAACGCTTTTTGATATATCGTTTTCCGCTGTTCTTTTTCTAGTATAGCTTCTGCTCTCTTCGCTCTCTCTCTCGCACTTCTTTTTCCTACATACGCACACAATCAAACATATCCTGTCTACTTTTTCTTTTAAATAAACACTGCTCTACATATTGAACCTTTTTAGAATCGAATGACCCAATCACTGGCCATTGCAAATCGGACTCTTTCTTTGTGTATTTGTTCCACAATGAACCGTACATTATGGGAGAAATACCATATTTGACATACATGTCTCTATTGGGCGTCCCTTCTGGAGGAGCCGGCTGACTTTGTTCCAAACTAATCTTGGTACCACAAGAGCAGCAACACCACTTACGGAGTGTGCTGAGAACAGGCATGTTTTTCCAAGTATATGTAAAATATTACTACTCTCAACAAATATTCCAAAAGGAGAAAAATCTCCACATTACCTGCCTTCAATCTTTGCAAAGAATGAATTCCAAAAACCAAACCAAAAACCAAGCCAAACAAATCAAGAGTGCCGCTTCAGCGACCTTACCAAACAGAAGTCTCCAACTCCCACCTGCCGATCTCTGGTCGACCTAATGGTCACTGCAAAATTACGTCAAAGAAAACCCCAGTCGAGACCGGTCACCACCTGGAGGGCCAAATCGGGAAAACCGGAAAAGTCACGTTGGCCTGCAAAGACAAGGGTCTCCTCATGCAGTGCGCATCCTCAGTAATATTTCAATCCTCCGCCAAGACCACTCCTTCGGATGGCTGCATCTCCGATGGGGCCCCACGTGCTGGGCGCCAACTGTGGAAATGTACCTTTTTAGGGGTACACTGGTGCAGGGTCACCCTCTCGTCCACGAGTTCCAAAGACTAACAAAAAGAGATCGGCACTGGAGTTGAAATAAAATAACAAGTTTATTAATCACTCATGAGTGAGACCACATCCACACAACACTCTCAAGTGCTGCAGGAGGTAGTACACTGAATTCACAAACCATCGTCCCTTGTATACCGGTTTTCTGCAATGTAAGCATGTGGACAGAAATGGAAAGAACAAGTTTAGAAATAGCTATCAGCAAACAAGGGCAGATGAATGACTACGTGGTCAGCAAAGTGGGAGGGGGAGCAGGAATGCTTATGGCAGCAGTAAATGGCCAGCAGTTAACATCTGAGACCAGGTGCACTGGCAGCTACAAACCCCCAGCATGTACATTGCTTAGCCATGTCAGGAGGTCAACTAAAATAGATAACACAAGCAGAGTGAAAAGACGAGCAGCAGAGTACGAAAGAATTACGAAGGAAACGAAATGGACACCACAGTCAAAATGGCTGTAGCTTATGCTAAGTAAAATATTACACGTTTCCTTGCCTTACATAAGTTGCACTTTTTCTTAAAATAAAGGTCCCGTTTTTGCCAACACAAAGAAACAAACTACACTCGTGCCACGAAAAGAAAGAAAACAAAGGTGCTCCAACGGTAAACAACAATGGTGCCACCAAATAAACAAACAATGGTGCTTCACGCTCACTAGTTTAGTGAGGATTCACTTCCACTCCCTCCACCCACCACTCTGCTGGTCAGAGCTCCTGTCCCGCTCCTATCCCAACTAGCGTGTTACCCCTTTCATCCCCGCAGTTCCCGGTTTCCCTTTGCCCCCTCCCAATCACTCACCACCAATACAGCAACTCTCCAGAGTTGCGGCGGCAAGCAGGTCTCTCCTGGGGGCGTCTACCACTCTTCGCTCCAGTACTCTAGAGTGTCGTCTTCGGCGGCACCGTTCTCGTCCGGGGCGCTGGTTTTCCAATTCTCTCTGCTTCCGATTCTTCTGGATACAGGGCTCCTCCTCCCTCCTTCGTGGTGGTGTCTTCCGGCTTTCGTGGACTTCCTCCTTCTTCCCCGCACTGCTCCCACCCTTCTCGCAGGTCCTCCTTTACGTGGTCGTTTGGGGCATCTGATTGGCACCCTCGTTGGGCGGGTTCACCAGTGGCCTGCATGGGAGAGTTTGTGGGGAAAGGTTTAACCCTTTGGTTACCTTTCTTCTCCCTGCCCTCGCTTCGTTTTGGAGTCGAGGAAAGTGGCATGAGGTAGGTGCTGGGGTTCGAGGCTTGACACTCCCTCACAGTGCAGTAGCTCAGAATGTGTAGAAACATGCAGAAAGATACTAACCTTTCTATAATTACCTAAGGAGTGTAAAAAAATATGCTGCCATAAATATTTCCTTTCTGTTTGTCACTGTACTGTTAGAAAAAGAGAGCAGAAGAAAGAAAAGCAACGTTTTATTTTTCATTCTTTAAACAGCTGATTTAATAATGCTTTGTGACTTGACCTGCCTTTCCCCTCGGCTGTCTGCTTTGGCAGCAGGCACTGTGACATTGTGATAAGTTATTACAGTTCAATGGCTTCATCGTTTTTTTATAATAGGTGACTGTATGTATCACAAATTGCCGATTATAAAGAAATTAGAGACAGGCTTTAATACGTGGCTTGCAGAATGCCATGCATTATATAGCGCTTACAATTACGTTTTTTTTACCACCCAATATAACCCCTTTTAGCAACTGTACGATAACAAAAGAGTGAGAAATTGTGAACTATTAATCAAGCCATAACAGATTTACTATCACATTTCTCCTTGCTTCCAATTTCTTTGGGGGGCAAATTTAAAAAGAATTATGGGCCTGATTTAGATATCGGCGGATGGGTTACTCTGTCACAACGAGGACGGATAGTCCGTCTGCCGAAATATAAATCCCATAATATACTGTGGGATTTAGATATCAGCGGACGGGATGCCTGTCCCTGTTGTGATGGAGTAACCCGTCCGCCAATATCTAAATTAGGCCCTAAATTTTGATTGTCAGGCTCTGTTTCTCATGAATCAGCCCAATATGACTCCACCCCCTTTCTGCTGCGACCCTTTTACCCTCAATTCAAGGAATCTAGGAGCTATTTTTGCATTTCCAGCACTGATCTTGAAATAAGGCCAGTAGGCAGCTGTTGAAAATAAGGCCACCTGCGACCACAAATTAGGCACAGAAGGAGGAGTGATGGGTGGTGGAAATCAAAAGAATTGGTCCCATGGGCAGAATCTGGTGATGGTCCTCAAAAGGTTCACTTAGGCTAAATGCCTCACAGACATATAGCGTGCATTATCCTGAACATGGCTACCACGTGGTCCTTTTGCACCCAGGTGTTCAACTACGATGAACTACTTATGAGTGGGGACATAACAAATTTCAGGGGATAATAGGGATGCCACATTATAAACTACTTTTCAGGAACAATATTATATTAAAGGTGATGTTCTCATCGAGGGCCTAAAATGACTTGGGGTGAAATTAGGGATAACCAGAAAGACCTAGGAGACACAGGGTAAAAGCAAATAGATTTATTCCAGAGGAAAAGAAAATCCATCAACTCAGCACAGCATTAGCCCAGTGTCACCAGTACAGATTCAATTGATAACATTCCACAATCTGTTGGAGAGAGCAGTACTATGTAGACAGTTCAAAGAATAACATATATATAGATTTCAACAACTGTTAAAGGCAAATGCCAATTTACAACAGTTTTGTGAGGGATATCACACTTGGGCTATATAGGATGGCCCGAAACAACGGTGTAAAACAAATCAGTGTGGGTCTGATAGGATTTATTAATCCTACATTTTTAGCATCCTTCTCCAAAAGCCTCTCACGGAATTTGTTCAAATGGTGCAGTGGAGCAAACTTAGATGACAGACTGCAGAGCCCTGAAATCTATGTGGCTTCAGCATCCCATCCGGCTCCTAAGTCGAGTATCATTGAGTTAGATATCAGTACTTGTTTTGTAACCACCAAGAGTGAATTCAGTTTTGATTGTATAGTAATTGCATTTATTATAGCAGATACTCCCCCCTCAATAGGCACCAAAGCGCTTTAAGACAGGTAGCACGCCACTCCGTAACAGTGGCGTAGCCAGTGTGTCAAGAGCCTTAGTGAAAAAGAAGGAAATGAACCCCGGCAAAATGTTGAACTGTGAAATATAGCAATAATCAGGGCTCGGTGGGTCCCTCAGACCTCTGGGCCCAGCTGCCACTGCACCTGCTCCACCAATGGGAAGCTAAGTCCCTGCTCCAAAACCCAAAGTTAGCCTGGTTAACTCAATGGTTATTAGTTATTGTAGAAAACGGTTGGTTATTGAGTTAGTCCTGCGCCCTGAGGGAACAGTCTGTAGGTTTGTTTTCTGTGCTACAGAAATGGTTAAACCGCACTCCATGTTGGCACTGTCCTGTGCGCGCGCTGCTCGGCTGGTAAACAGACTCTTCTCTGGTCACGTACTAGCCGGGCCTGCCCCTGTTTCTTCTGCGCACTTTCCAGTGATCCCGCCGGAGAGCCGGAACAATAATTACAAAAGGGGCAGCGAGGCAGCAGCAGATGACAGCACGCATTGGCCAGCTCTTCTGCTGACCTCGGGGAAAGGCGGCCGGTCACGGCTCTATCCTGAGCACCGAAGATTAATAGTGACGCAGACAAAAAAAAGGCACGTTTTTGTTAGTGGATATCAAGCACTGGGGTGAGTGAATATCCGAAACGTTAGGAATTTTGATTTTTAGGAATCAAATGTGCAACATATGGAACCTGTGCGCCTTAGGGAATTGTGCAAACTGAGTAACGTCCAGTCTGAGCTATGGCTGACCGATGGGAATTCTGAATGTCCAACAGGAGTGCACAATCACCAATGGACATTTATTTTAAAAGTAGACTTTTGAAATGCTCTTTGGAATTCTGAATAAGTTTGAATGCCAAATACCGAAATAATTCCAGTACATTCCAAATGACAAATCCAAATATAAGGAAACATAGAAAGTCATGCCCTGCCATAAGTCGACTGGGGATTTGAAATATTGACTGACCAGCGTGAATTTGCAAATGATCAAACAGGGGTCTGAAGTGCTGTTGGCTGACTTTGTGTTGGCAAGGCACACTCATAGTCATCAATTATTTTGAAATCCAGGTAGTCGTTGGCAATTCCACTAGTTTTTCGATGGATTGAAAAATCCAAAGCAAGCCAACAGGTTGTTCAGATTTCAGCATGCCCAGTTGCAATTCTGATCGCTCTTTGACTTGCAACCACAACTGAAACCCGATTGCTCATTTGGAATCTCTGAAATCACCATATTGGGTATCAAAATCACAATGTTCGGAACCCCGGAAGGAGTAATATTTGCTCAGCCCTTATTGACTCATATGATGTCTCCAGCTCTTCCATTTCTCGCCCCTGAGTTGGAATAAATGGCTGGGCCTCGCAATGTTGGATCTTGGTTTCTTTATTGCGTGTATCCTCTCTGGGAGGCTCATCCACACATTCCCTGCCATATGAGTACATACATGAGTTCATATGGTTCATTTTCTGGCTCTTCTGATCTCAAATATACATGCCCACCTGTAATCGCTCAAGCCAGTTTGAACAAGACAGTGCCACTCAAGTAGCAGTTACACAATATGCAAATGCTACGTAATTTAACATGACGTATGCTGTTCTTTTCTCTAAGCACTTCTCGCCACTTACAAGTGTGCATCACCTCCTCTACAATATGAACAAATCAGACATATTTCACCCTGTCAACAAAGTCTCAGTAGCACGAAAGCACACCTGGCACTGGTTTTGCACTAGAACATACGGTCATGAGTTGACTTGGGGTGTGGATCGATTTGGGATCAAGTGTGCCACAGGAAACATTTTCTTTTCCAGAATGGAGATACATGTCTAGAACTGCCTTTCAGCAGGCGTGGTAGCGTCAAACTCAGCAACAAAGCTAGATTAGAACTGGGGAGTCACTGCAGCTTGAGAAGAAAGAGCTGGAGATGAAGCGGACACTGCACTTCTGCCATAGTAAGGGAAATAGGCTACATTGACCTGGCAAGCCACACATACAATCATCATATATGCATGCAGTATATGCATATTTGTATCCACATGTCCACTCCAAAAGAAACTACAAAGAATGTGATAGTCTAAATCTAAGTGAAAATCCCTCTGTGCATCATTAGGGGACTGTTGTGTCTCTACAGTTCTATCAGTGTCATAAGAATCCCTGGACGCAAGCCCTTCTCCACATAGTGTGACATGCTTCATCTTAGGTCTGTCCGTCTGACACTGTGAAAGGCTTGTAAAGTGTCATTTCTTGATCACCATCTTCAAAATCAGTCTGGTTCTTAAGTGTCCAGACTGTTATTATGACAAAGTCAACTGATCTAGTGCTTGCTATATCAAACCAGGTCCCACACAAAAGATGTTAAAATGGGTAAGGGATATCCAGTGTTTTTACTGAAGTCACCCAATTACATGGTTAAACAAGCATTGGCAACGCCAATAGGTCTCTCCCACGCAAGAGCCATTAACATTGGCAATATGTTTTAGCCACGCTATACACCAGTGTGGCTGCTGTTCAGCATGGCTAGAAGTTAGTGGGATAAAGAAGAGTGGCGTGGAGTGGAGGTTTGTGAAGTGGAGTAGAGTGGACTGTTATGGAGTGGCTTAGAATGGTGTAGAGTAGAGCTGAGTGGTGTGGTTTTGAGTGAAGTGGAGTGGAGTGAAATGGAGTGGCATGGAGTGATGTAGAGTGTTGTGGAGTGTCGCAGAGGGAGTAGGATGTCGTAGAGTGGAAGGGCGTAGAGTGGAGTAGAGTTGAGTGGCATAGAGTGGAGTAGAGTGTCAGAGTGGAATAGAGTGTCTTAGAGGGTAGTGGCATACAGTGTCATGGAGTGGTGCAGAGCAGAGTGGAGTGGCGTAGAGGGTGTTGCATAGAGTGGAGTAGAGGGTTGTACAGTAGAGGGGCGCAGAGTAGATTGTAGTAGAGTGGAGTGGCTTAGAGTGGAATGGCATAAAGTGGAATAGAGTGCTGTAGAGTCGAGTGGTATAGAGTGGAGTGTCACAGAGCGTCTAGACTGGCTGGGCATAGAGTGGAACGGAGTGGTCTTGAGTGGAGTGGAGTAGAGTGGAGTAATGTGTCATAGAATAGAATGGAGTAAAATGGAATGGAGTGGCATACAAGGAGTTGATTAGAGCATTGTATAGTGGAGTAGTGTTCTACAGTGGCATAGAGTGGAGCAGAGTGTTGTAGGGTGGAGTGGCATAGAGTGGAGTAGAGTGTCATAGAATGGAGCAGAGTTTAAAGGAGAGAGCGTCAGAGCAAAGTATCATATAGTGGAGTGTCATAGAGTAAAGTAGAGTGGATTGGAGTGAAGTGAAGTGAAGTACAGTAGTGCAGAGTAGATTGGTGTAGAGTGCAGTGGCAAAGAGGGCAGTGGTGCAGAGTGGTGTAGAGTGGCATAGAGTGCATTGGCATAAAGTAGAGTCGTCCACAGTAGAGTAGAGCAGCATAGAGTGAAGTGGAGTAGAGTGCAGTGGCATAGAGTGGTGCAGAGTAGATTGCAGTGGCATAGAGTGCAGCGACATAGAGTGAAGTGGTGAAGAGTGGAGTGGTGCAGGCAGTGCTTAATTTGTAAAATATGAAGTGCAGGTGCTCAAATGTTTGTCGGAGGTCACACCTACTTTACTCCGGCTCCACCCACTTCCTTCACTGGATCCACCCACTTACTCTATTAGCCCCACCCACATCCTCAACTGGCACTTCTAAAAGTCAGATGTAATACCCGATCTGAATTTCAGAAAGGGAGCCTTCTTCATAGTAAGGTTTTGATAGGAGGTTCCCCTGTGAAAATTTTGAAATAGATTAAATCAAAAGTGCATTTAAAGCACAATTTTGGAATAAATTAGCTAAAATCACTAATGCATTGAAAAGGGACAATTTCAGTGCTCTATGTGCTGATTTGGGGAAAGGACAATACTGGGGTATGCCATTTTTAGGTCTCGCCTAGGCAGCGCGCATGCGCTGCTCTAGGAGATGACCTTTAGAAATTGGTCAGCTCTTTTCAAGCACTCGTGCTGGCATCCACCTTGCGGGAGCGAGCAGCGGCGCGCGCGCTAATTGAAAACAGATGGCTCTCGCGCCGCCGCTGCTCGCTCCCGCAAGGTGGATGCCAGCACAAGCACAAGTTCTTGAAAACAGCTGTTCGCATTTGCCTGGTTGTCGTCGCTTTGTTGTTGCTCTTCTTTGCCGTTGCTACATTTTTTTTCTGCAATGCAGCACCCCATGCTTGGACTTCAGCAATGGTGGCCACACAACTTTTCTCTTGTTGTGCGCAGCTCGCCCAACTCTATTTTTGAAACGTATTTTGTTTTCTCCCATCGCGTCACAACGCTAATGGCGGCCACATGTTCTTTTTAAAATGTGCGGCTCGCCCGACTTGCACCTCTCATGAAACATATTAATTTGCCAACAAAATATATGTATTTTTTTTCTTGCAGCGCCTTGCTTTTGTTCGGTGTAAGCAGGGTGGTGTGTCCGATCCCTCGCCACAGCTTGAGGAGGAGTCCTTAAAACACACTAGGAAGCCGCTCCCCGCTCTCCTCCAGGGCAGCCGACGCTGCCTCACAGCCCCGCTAGCGCCGTAGTTGCTTGGCAAGGCATCATGCATCCTGGCTGGGTCTGCCTGTTTAATTAAAAGGTAGGCAAGCCTATCCTCTTTCTGCCCCTTGTTTTGAAAGCATCAGGAACACTGCTCTTTAGTTTCAACAATGGCATGGCGCCCGCTTTCATACTATCAACATGGGGCACTACACGGCGCCCTCTTTCATATTATCAACTCGGGCACCACTCTTTATGCTGCAGCACAGCGCCTGTTTTGATATTATCAATATGGGCGCCACAATGCGCCCACTTTCATATTATCAACACAGGCGCCGCGCTTTACCTTCAACAGTGGCGTGGTGCCCGCTTTCATATGATCAGCATAATTGGAGTTGGGCTAACCACGTAACCTCTGTTAGATCAGCTGTTCTCTCAAGCAAGGCCACAGAACTCAATGCGATCTCAGCGTCTCATTATCGGGGTATGAGATGGAGCCCAGCCTAAAATGTGGCCTTCAATGCTGCTCGATAATATTCTTTCCTTGTCGACGCTGGGGGTAATCATTTGACACATGCTCTCCCAATGCCTGTCCGTTGCTGACGCCAAGTGGCTGACGTCATATATGATCCCTTCAGCCAGTCCTACCATTTTAACCTGTACAGCACATTATAATTTGTAGTTTTAATTTTTACTTTGACTATGGGATGACATATGCAAATAAATGGAAAAAATGGGGATCACTGTCCCGGAAGGAGAAAGAGAACCCATCACACAGTTCCAAATCTCTCCACAGTGGCCCCTTCAAGCATTCATAAATCCACTCACTCTCTCTGCGCTTCCTCCACTCTTGGCTTAAAACATTTCACAGGATAACAATTTTCATTCTCATCCTACAAACTAACTGACTAACTCTCTCACTGTCACTCAATAAATCACTAACTCTCTCACTCACTAACTAACTCACTGACTCTCTCATTCTCACTAAATAACTGACTAACTCTCTCACTCTCACTAACTTACTAAATAACTCACACTATCTCACTAACACACTCACTGACTCTATCACTCTTACTGATTCTGTAACTCTCTCACTAACTAACTCTCTCATTCTAACTCGCTAACTCTCTCACTCTCAATAAATAACTAACTAACTTTCTTACTCACTTTCACAAACTAACTAACTCTCTCACTAACTAACTGACTCTCTCTCAAACACTAACAAACTCTCTCTCACTACCTCACTGACTCTCTCACTCCATCTCACTCACTAACTAACTGGCTCACTCACTTACTTTCTCACTAACTAAGTAACTAACTCTCTCACACAATCACTAACTAACTCTCTCACTCTCAATCTAAATAACTAACTAACTCGCTCACTCTCACTAACTAACTCGCTCACTCTCACAAACTAACTAACTCTCACTCTCACAAACTAACTAACTCTCACTCTAACTAAGTAAATAACTATCTCACTCTCACAAACTTAAAAACGAACAAACTCTCTCACTCACAATAACTAACTAACTAACTAACTCTCTCACTAACTAACTCACTCTCTCACTCTCACTCACTAACTCACTCTCTCACTAAATAACTAACTCAGTTATGACAGTGCGTAGTTTTGGGTGTGCAAGGCTTTTTCAGTCTGTTGGTGGAAGTAAGGGTGCTTCATTTGGTTACGGCATTAAGGATCTTTTGTTTGGGCATTTACTACTTGTCTGCTGGGCCTGGGGTCGCTGGGCTACAATGCTATGGAGTTCCCCATGTCAAGACTTGGCTGCCTAAAAAGGCGGGTTCTTTGGTTTGTCCTAAATAAACAGGGGCATAGTTAATGCGCTGGGGAAGGTTGGGCCCATCACTGAGAAGTCAGTCGCCTCTTTACTTTTAGTGAGTTCTAAAAAATGTATATATGTGTGGTATATACATCGCGCATGATGAGCCAATGCTGATATCCAAGGGAAAATACAGCCATTAATAAGTCACTGGCTACTGGCTCCCATGAGGGAGACTTCCTCCTTCACTGAAAAGAGCAGCCCTGCAATCCGTCCCACGATCCCAACACCAGAGATGTTAAATATTTCCACACAAGCACACACGCACTAGTGCCATATGTGTTCATTAGATTGACACACACTCTCTTTTGAGGCTGTGCATGATATGTTCTCCAGGGCAGCGCAAAACTGTGCTGCATGTATGGACTCAGCTGCAAACCAGCTAGGGCTTAGAATGCTACCTTCTGTAGGGATATTACAGCCTGGATTATCCTGAGAACCTATATCTACTTACACTACAATTGCTATTTAACCATCCTTCAAACATCTTTGCCCCTCACTAGCACCAACAGGGCAATTCATGTCTGTGGTTGTTCACAGTTTTACAAAACTGCTTAGATTTTAAAGTTGACTTATGCATAATAATGTACTTCTACCAGTTCTGTTATTTGTAACCAACAAAAGTAGTCCTGGTCTATTCAGTTTTCTTCTTATAAGATTGGCCCTACTGGTCCCAGTGTACTATGTGTTGGAGTATATAAACATGTGAGTGGGGATAATGTGCTGCATAGCTAAACACTTATAAGGTCCCAAAGGCGAGACCTATTGGCTATGCCAATGCTTGTTAACAGAGCCTATGAGTTCAAAGATACAACTTTTACATAGCTTATGTGACAAAATAAACCAAAATGTTGTGAAAACACTCTAAACAGATAAACTGAATAAAATCATGCAATACACTTGAATGAGTCAGTCACTGTCACTTCCAGTGGCCGAAGGGAATAGTAGAGTATTCCGTTAAAGCGATTACTTTTAGAAAAACAATTGAAAAAAGCTGATTACCAATTGGGCTTGTTACTATAACTTACTCCCCTGGAGCTATATGTGCATTTATTAGACATCCAGAATAGTAAAAAATCATGGAACTATGTAGTTATGTATCACACAGACAAGACAGAGATTAGAAAAGAGGCATATATTTGAAGTATGACTTTTTAATTAAAGATTTATATCTTAACATAAAGCACAGAAAAATGTAATCTCCCCCAAAAAGTCCTAGCGGTACCTAGGCCAATGGAATAGGTAGTGGCTGGGCAGTTTGAATTTGATCGTATCTCAAGTCATACCTATTAGTGCAAAATGACCATAGTGCCATACAAAATATAAATATATAAAGATATAATAACTAAAAATAAAATATAGATAAATACAAGTCAAGTCAAAAATTCTTTATTTCGGCCTTACAAGGCCATAAAAGCACAATTAAAAGCATGTATGACACAATCCAAATGATTTCACGTTCTCCATAGTTGAAAGGCATACACATTAATATATTAGTCAAAAATTCCTAAAAGGTAAAAGAGAAAAGTATAATAAATATCTTTAAAAATACACATTTATGACTCATAAAATACGGTAAAATCAAGATATGTAAAACAACCAATCACAGTGGGGGGATGGGGCAATTTAATTAGGCTGGCTGTGTTTTTAAAACAGCTCGGCATATACACCACACTGAAAACAAATAGCGGGAGACTGAATACGCTATAGGCATACTAGTGTCATATTTTAAAATCCTGTAAGTCTTTGCACAGTGGGATACTCCGAGGTTTCTGCACAGCTGCACTAGCCATCGGTGTCTCGCTTTCTTGTATGTAGGGCAGAAAAATAATGCATGTAGATCTGTCTCCGGTACATTATTGCATGTCGGGCAGCCCTTAGTAGCATTGCCCCCCCACTTATTAACAAAAACACGTAGGGGGAGGGTGTCGTGCCTAAACTGCAGGTATAGCCTTTTGGCAAGAGGTGGTTGCATAACATCAATGGCAGGCTCTAGCCTATATTGCAATTTTGCTTCTAAAAAGGATGTTGTCAGTGTGCCAATCGTGGAGCTCACTTGCAATAGAGTTAGATTTTATTCCCTGTAGTTCTTTGACAGAACCTTCCTAGGTGTTAGCGGGCAGCTAACTTCGGCTCTGTCCCATAAATTGCCCATTCCCATGGAGATTAAAGAATTCTTGATATGGGCCAACCATGGGATTTTACTAGCTCCACAGAGGTTTGCCACTTCCCTCAATTCCTCTCTGTACACTGATAGTTCTGGTGTACTCCATAAGCGACGCCAATATAACAAGGGTCTAAGGGCAACCTCTACTGCAATCGGACCTACTCCCAAATCCATACGAAGCGGTGTAAGCGGCGTGCTATTCGGGAGACCCAGGAGTTGTCTAACAAAGGAATTCTCAATCTTAGAAAGATGGTCGGATTGCCGAAAGCCCCATATTTCTGCCCCATACAAAGCAGCCCCTCTGGCTTGAACCTTATATATTTCCAAAACCGGCCCAGTCGTTTTGTTTGTACACTTCCTCTGTAGCTTTGCTAACCCCCCCGTAGTCTGGGCCAATCTTAAGCTAGCTTTCTTAGTTTGTGCTCCCCACTCCATTTTCTCGGTCAGTGACAGTCCCAAATATTCGCAAACAGAGACTTTCTCTAGAAATTCCCCATCTAAGTGGGGGTTGGGGTGTGTAGAGTGCACTACATTGAATGCCATATATTTGGTTTTCTGAGTATTTATCTCCAGACCCCTGCTCTTGCAAAAAGAGTGAAAAATGTCCAACGCCCTCTGTATTCCCATGGGGGATCTTGACAGCAAGAGGGTGTCATCCGCGAACATCAAGGCTGGTACCTTACGGTTCGCCAGCCTTGGTGCATCTATGTCCCCCCGCTATCAAGGCCTCCACTAGACCGTTGATAAATAAACAAACAAGGGTAGGGGCCAGAACACACCCTGGTCGTACACCTCTCTCTATGGGTATACGATCAGTGAGCTCTCCATTTTTCCCATATCTAATTTGGGCAAAGTTGTGTTCGTGTAATCTTTTCAGGTTTTGGCATAGGTATGGGGGAACGCCCAGATCTGATAGGATAGCCCATAATTTCTCCCTTGGGACCAGGTCAAATGCCGATTTTAGGTCGACAAAGATCATATAGAGGCTGCCACCCTCCAGGATCACTGTCTTCCAGTGCAATAATTGCAACCTGAAGACTTGGTCGATTGTTGACATTTTCGCTCTAAAACTGGCCTGGTATGGGCTAAGAATAGAATGATCTTCCATCCAGTTCTGTAATCGGCCCAGCAGCACTCAAGCATAAATTTTTTGAGTAACATCGATGAGGCTGATGGGCCGATAATTTGCAGGGTGGAGTGGTGAGCCCTTTTTGTAGATCGGAATAATTTCCGCCCCAACCAAGTCAAGGGAATCGCCATTCCCTGAAGAATGGCATTAAATAAGGTCCATAAATACGGAACCCAAACGCTAGGTTCGGTACGGAAGAGATCACCAGGGATCTTGTCTAAACCTGGAGCTTTTTCAGGGATTACCCTGCTTATGGCATCCCTTAGCTCTTTTAGGGACATTTCTGGGATGTCAATGCAAGAAAACTGGCCCTGTAAACCTTCATAACTAACTTGCCCTGCATCACCCTCTGCCCTGGAATATAAGGACTGAAAGTGGTCCTTCCAAACTTCTGCCCCTAAGTTAGGTTTGATTGCTGTTTTGCCCTCTTTGGAGCCTGTGTTTATCAAGTTCCAAAAAGTTCTCATATCCCTGTCATTTAATGTATTACTTAGGCTCTCCCAATTATCTTCTTCCCAGTTTCTTTTTGCTAATTTAATACTATTTTTATATGCCAGCCGCTTAGCTTTTATTTGTGGCTTATCATTAGATTTGATGGCCAGAACAAGAATTTGCTTGGCCTTGCGGCAGTTCTTATCATACCAGGAGTGTCCCGATGCTGCCTTCCCCTTAGGACGTACTTTGGGGAAAAAAAAGTTAGCCAGGACGGCTACTAGGCCTCGGTGGTTTTCCTCAATCTCACTAAAAGAGCTTGGAAAAGCAATCGTCTTGCTCAATTGTTTGGCAACCTTCAGAAATGGAATAACGGTTCGATAGAGGGAGGCTAGCTTATCTTGGGATTGGGAAAATGTGCCCCATCTTACTCTCTTCCTACAGCTAGTAAGAGTTAGACCAGCGGTTGTTGGGGAGTGGCCATTTGGAGCTTCGCCGATGGAGGGCGGGGCCAATTCAAGAATCAGGGTATTGTGATCACTATCATGTCTGGGCTTAATTTTAAAATCTATTATCCTGTGCCAGGATTTGGTGTTCACCAAAATATAATCCAAAATAGAGGGGCAACCCACTCTATTGTAGGTGAAATTGGCCGGGGAGTCAGATTTAAAATGCCCATTACATGCCCTTAGGGAGTAATTCAATGAGATGGTATTCATTTGAGTTGCCAGAGGTGTCCACGCCCTTATTGGGGGTGCATTTGGCTCCGGAATGGCCCAGTGCAAATCCTCATCATTGGGATTTCCCGCATCCAAGTCTTTTAAAGGTTCGTACTGGCAATTCAGATCGCCACCCAAAATTACTATGTTATTATCAAGAATAATAGGCAAAAAAGATGATAAAAGATCAAGAGTAACAGACTCTTGGCCATATCCTATTGGGCGTGAGTACACAATTATCAGTGCTATCTTGATCCTGGTAGAAAAACTCAGAATAACACAGAGAATGTCTCTGGAAAATGTCTCTACCTGTTTTGCTGTGCATCCTAGATGAGTGGCAATCCAAATGCTAAGCCCACCCGCAGGTCTTCCCCTATTCCCGCATGTGGCTGCTATACTAAAATTCGCAAAGCATAATCTATGGGTAGCCTCCCTGGCCCAAGTTTCCTGGAACATACAGATATCGTTCTCTTGTATGAACAACCCCCAATCCAGTTTAGAAGAGAGGCCTGCTATGTTCCAAGATAATATTTGGAGCTTAGGGGACTCAATAAGTGACTGGCTGAGGCCTCCAGGCACCATGCTTAAGGGCCCTAGACCAGTCCCATCAGTGGGGTGGTCAGCTACTAACATTGTCGACAGTATACCTTCTTTAGTAGAGATGGTATGGGTTCCAAGTGAATCATCACTTAATTCCCCTACCACTCCCTCATCCCCCTCTACCTCTTGTCCCGTTGATCTGGAGTTACCAATAGGGGCGTATATTTGGTCCGCGATTAGTTGTTCACTTAGATCTCGCCAATTTACTGGGGAACTACTCCTAGTGCAGCTCCCTAATGGTTCCCTTACATGCGGTGGTTTAGGGTCTATAGGCTCTTGTACTGTCAGTTGACAAAATAACTAAAAATAAAGTATAGATAAATACAAATAAACACATATTCTAAAATGAGAAACGAAAAAGCAAGTTAAGTCTTATAAAAACAAAATAAATACAATATAAAAAATAGAACAATAAATATAACATCCAAACAAGGAAGAGACATAAATATAACAAAATATTAAATAAATTGATACTGTCAACAAAGTGTTATAAATGCAAATAAATAACATATATAAACTAGAACAATAATTAAATATCCAAACACAGTAAAGTCTAACTTTTTCAAAACATTGCAATGACACGTGTTTTGTCAGTTGGACTGGGCTAGCATCTGTTTTTCCAGAAAAGCCCACAAACAGTCTAAATTGCTTGTGCATTCCAAGTCTTCCTCTTTCCTTGCTTTACTCCTAGTGTCATCAGCTGCTCTTCATCCTTTTGCAAGCCATGACTGAACATAGGGGATGGGGTTGAATCTCCTAAATGGTAGACCAACAAGATTTAGAAACATTAAAGAAGATGTTGTTTCAGTCAGCAATGATGCTCTTGTAGATGTGCATATAAGATTCATTTCAGAAAAGCCCTGCTCACATTCTGCAGTACTGATAGCAATAGTGTGTAAGGCCATCAAAAGCTCCTTGAACTGCCTTTTAATTACTTTTCCTCCAGATTCCTTATACTCTCTGTAAGCACGTATGGTTTCTCGACTGGCAATGTTGAATCTTTTACACAGAGACTCAATATCACTTTCACCATAAGAACAGGTAGCTCAGCAGGCCAGTACTGTTTGTATAAAACGTTCACTTCGCTAATCAGTGTATCATACTCAGCCTTTTTGTCAGTAGAATTACTACCTCCTGTAGACAACATACGATGTCTTAGATTTTCTGCAAGGCGACGAAAAAACTGTCCCTGTTGAATGATTTTGTCAGTGGTCTTTCCTTTGTGCAGCATCACACCTTGGAATATATTTTCTTCCATGGCCTTTTTACACTGTGAGAAATGGTTCCCTTGCCTGTCTACCATTGCCTCAAACACTGCTATTTGCCGACAAATAGCTTGATGAGCATCAATGATTGTAGAATCACGTTTCTGTAACTCGAGTGATAACTCTGATAACTCCTGAAGAGCATCATACATGAGGCCAAGATTAGCAACAAACTGGATAGATGATAACCGCCTTCCTAGGCCTGTGTAAATATTTTGTGTTGAACTGTCACGGGTACCATCATCCACTGCACTAGTAAAGTGCTTGTAGAGAGCAGGATAAGCATTCCAAATAGCCTCCACTGTTCTGAAGCTTGATGCAACCCAACGAGTATCTAACACTCTACCTATTCTGCAAAGCTGAATGTCAAGAGCTTCTGCACATTCCTTTAGCTCTAAACGTTTTTTAAACGATGTGGCAAATAGAGAATACAGCTTATCAAGTACGTTTTTTAAATGATTTGTAGCGCCAATATCTTTCATGACATCATGAACGGTAAGTTCCAGGTGATGTGCTGAGCAGTGCCAGGCTACAATATTGGGAGAGATTTTTTCTTGCAATCTCTTTACAACACCACTGTGGCGGCCAAACATCACTGAAGCTCCATCACAGGCAACTGAAACCAGGCATTTGGAGAGAAAGTCCTCACTTATGTTAACTGGATCTTTTTTTAGTGCAGACAGTAAACTGTTTACTATGCCGTCAGCTGACAAATCACTCAGCTCAATGAGGTCAACAAAAATATTAGCTGGGGAGTCCATGCCAGGTAGCTGCATTCGCATGTACACAATTAAAGAACTTTTCCTATTTAAGGCAGTGGCTTCATCTAGTAAAAGACTTTCTTTGGGGAAAGTTCAATAATTTTGGCAAATATCTTCCTCTTCATTTCAGAGGATATGTGGCGTTGTATGTTTGAGCAAGCTACATTGGAGTGCAAAATTTGCCCCATATCCAGTCCATTTAACTGGTGGCAGTCTATCTCTGTTTCAAAACCATACACAGGCCTGTTCCGCTTTGCTTCCTTATAAGCTACACAGAATATTCTGGCTGTTGTTGACATTTGTACAGATTGCGCTTTTGTAGTTACTTGCAATAAAGGATCTCTTATATCGTTTTCTAAGATTTTTAAAGTTGCAACATGAGCCTTGCTTTGTGCATGTTCTCCAATCTTTTTTCCTCAATGACTTCTGCTGTTGTTCTATATTGGTGCCATATGCCTTCACAGTAGACTCAGTCCATTCTTTGGACAATTTCATTCCCCTGGATTTCTCAGCACCAAGATCACGGACTTGGCGACACACAGAACAGCCAAGTTTAGGGCCTTTAACAATTAACCACAGCTGCTTGCGTTGGAAATATATTTTTTGGTCATGTTTCCAACCTTTAAGAAGAATGCCTTTCCTAAAAACTCTGTCTGAATGTGTTTTGAGTGAAAATATGTCAAACTGTTTGCTAGTGCTTGGTGTTTCCTCTGTCTCTGCAGCAATCTCCACAGCATGATGCTGCTCATCTCTAAGAGGACTATCTTGTGTCTTTTATTCTGTAGGGGTGATAACGCTGCTGCTAGTAGTGGTGTCACTCTCATCTAGTGCCTTCTCTCGCACTTCATCATCTTCCTTGTTCCCTTCATCCACTGGAAGTACATGGTCTTTTCTAGCAAGTTTGTTAGCAGGCTCCTCATCATCTTTGGGCTTAAATTTTGCGAAGTAGCTTGAAATCTTTTTCTGTCCAGTGTGTGACATTCTAGGGAAGCAAAGTGAAAGAAAACACACTAGACATGTGCGAAGTGTGATGTCAATTCATCTAAGTAACAGGCACATTTAATATTTATTTGCAGTTTGCACCACAGACATTTCTGCATCTGCACATCTATTACCATTACCATCCATGACTGACTACAAGTACAACCCAAATGAATCCTACTTTGCCTACCCAAATTCAGGCCTTTTCCAATTCATACCCCTGCCTGCTCACTCGAAAGACACATAAAGTTTGCCTCACTTTTAAGCTTTGGCTTCCGGTATTACTACAAAAGCAGGGTGAGGTCGGTGGCAGTGTGCAGAGTTAGTTACACACTGTCAGTCACAAACATTATTAATTAATCAACACTCAGGGCCGGACTGGGAACCCAAAGCAGCCCTGGCAAGTTTTGTTAGACCAGCCCCCATGCGGTGCATACCAAGCCAGCTTAACGACTGCTAGAGGTGTTTGGTGTGGGGGGGGAATTCTCCCCTCAAGAACATTTTGTAAAGAAAGACTAAAATGGTGCACAACACATTTTCCATTACATATTTAGCTGTATTAACTTTCAAAGCATAGTAAATCGAAAATGATGACCTCTTGATCTGACATAAGCACCCAGGCCAGAAAGCATGGAAATGTCACACATAAGCACCCAGGCCAGAAAACATGGAAACGTCACACACATAAGCACCCAGGCCAGAAAGCATGGAAATCTCACACTGTACTCTCAGACCAGGAAGCATGGAAATGTCACACAAAGGCACCCAGGCCAGAAAGCATGGAAACGTCACACAAAGGCACCCAGCCCACGCCAGAAAGCATGGAAACATCACACAAAGGCACCCAGGCCAGAAAGCATGAAAATGTCAAACAAAGGCACCCAAGCCAGTGGCGCTGGAACAATTTTCAAAGTGTTGGTGCTGCCCTCAATGTTACATCACTGAAGAAGTCATAAGATTGTGAAAAATCCAAACAGTAAGGACGAACATAGCAAAGGAGCCTTGCCCATTCCGGCGGAGGGGGTGAGGGTGTGGTTAGGTATGTTGCAGTGGAGCATTTTGAAGACCACTGCTTGTTGAGTGGTGTTGGTGAACTGTATGAACCAAATCTTTCCACAATCCTAAACTCACCAACCCCAAGTGCCTCAACTTCCTGCTCTATCCAGTGCTGTAGTAGAATTCCTGCTTATCGGCTGATGCTTTGGACAGTTCAGTAGCTACCAGACATCGCTAGTTGTTAATGATATGTAGGCATAGCTCTACGAAGCAGCGGTAACGATTCAGAATCAAGATGGCTCGACATAGGTCTCTGAAGCAAAGTGAGTCCTGTGAGGATGACAGGTTGTATAGAGGGGACCCAACTCCTGCCGTTGCATCCGGTATGTTCGGTACCTCCAGGGTTTGGCACTTTAACTTAAGGCAATTTCAGGAATGGTGTGGCGAGGTGAGCTGGCCTCCCTCCAAATGGGGAAATCTCGGACTTACCCAGATCCGAAAAGCAGACCCGTGCATTGGGTCAAGGCCTCAAGGGCACTTTGCAGGCAGCATGTAGGCCTGTGTTTAATGGTAGAGTGAAACTGCAAGCTAGCCCGAGCCCATCCCAGAGATGCTTGCGCTGACAGGGATTCTTTGTTGAGCTTCCTGCAACAGCTGTGTGTTGTAGCCAGTACTGGTTGTAGCTACTACCAGGTGTGTATTTACGAGGGATAACTTTACATCAATGTTCTGGCTTGAACACCTGTGCAGACTTATTTATTTAACATTTCAAACATACACATTTGAAAAATAAACTTCCATGTAATGACTTTCGGGAGTAAGAATCGGAGGCCTAAAGTATTATAGATATTTTGGACTCCGGTTTTGTTGCAGGCCACAGGGCCAGACTAGAGAAATATTTTTTCTACGGAGCAAAATAGAGCACATTTTCACCATAACCTTGGCCTAAAAAATTACAAGCATCGCTCAAAGGTGTTGAACAATCACAGACGTGTAACGCCCTGTTTGGGAGCATAATGTAGCGGATGCTATAATAAAGGGAATGGATTCAGCTCAAAACGTATGATTTAGACAATCTTGATGCACAAATGGGTGCAATGTCTGATATTTATATGTTTCTAATCTCTCGTCTTCATTGCTTGATGTTGCTCGCTAGAAAGTGTCATTCATAGTCGTTGAAATGTCACTCATAATTACACTGAATTGACTGAAATTATGAAAATGGCACTCATAGCAATCTGAAACCTTGGCAGCTATGCGGCGGGTGTCAGTGTCACTGGGTGAAGGGTGCACTGCACTGCAACGAGAGCAGAAGGACTTCACTACCTGACAAATCAAACTCTCCAATGTGAGCCCTGCTGCCAAGAGAAGAACACTTCCTTCCAGGCCTGGCTGTTCCCCATTAACTCATCCAGCCTCTGCCTGCGAGGGAACCAAGCTGCTTCCTGCAGCAGAGATTGTATCCTGCTACCAATGTCTATACTTGCTGATAAAGGCCCCCTACCTGAGTTAAAGGCCCAACTCACAGACCTATAAGGGATAGAGGGCGACCCTTTAATATAGCCTTATATCCCGCCGTAGCGGGCTATACCGGCTATTAAAGGCCCGCTCCCGCGTTAAAGGCCCGAGCCGAAGGCGAGGGACTTTAACAAGGGACCGGGACTTTAATAGCCGGTATAGCCCTGCTACGAAGGGCTATAAGGCTATTAGAACATTCTGCCACTAGAAGGCAGAATGCTCTAACAAATAAAACATAGGCCTCTGAAGCTCGAGGGGATTTAAATCCCTCGAGCTCCGAGAGGCTTCTATAAACATTGGAATGTTGCTCTGCGGGCCTTTACCGGCCCGTAGAAGCATGGAGCACTCCATTGTCTACAATGGAGCTCCCAACATTCCAATGTTCTAATAAGTGGTATTGACATACACAGAAGGTTAATAAAGCTGTTAGCATTTTGTCCAATGGTAATATGATATTCTAAACTGGAGCTAAAAGTCTTCCAAGGCAGTGCAAGCAGGCACCTCAATCCGTCGGTCTATAGTATGGGGCCCAGGCATGCAGAGGTAAATGCTGAGAAAGAATTATTCGACTGTGGCCGGCCAGTGGCTGTCGGTTGATGCCAAACTACACTCACCTGCTAAAGCCCCCAGGACCCTGCTATTCTACAGAAACCTAAAGAAATGCCTCCAGGTGGCTCCATGCAAATGAGGGAAACCTTTTTTCTCTGTGCACCCTCTCTATGCGACCGCATGGAGATATCAGCGCAGGGCAAAGGAGCAGGCAGGGGCCACACTCTGTGCCTCATATGAGGTGGCGCACTGACTGTGGCCACCCTTGAAAGGGGAGAAAAGGAGATACCGTGGATGCCCCAGACATCCCTCTCCAGGCAGGTGCAGTAACAACAGGCCATGTTGCCATTGCATTGTGAAAAGTGGAACAGCTACTTTAGTCAGCTGGTCCATTTTTTTCACTAATGTGCTGCCTCCATAGCAGTTTCAGTCAAGTGAGGTAGGGTATCAATCTACTGAGGTGGAGGGTCTCTCAGTCCAGTGAGGGGAAAGTTTCGGCCCATTCATTTGAGGGTCTCTCAGGCTAACAGAAAGGAGTCTAAGAGACCAGTGAAACAAGAGTGCAGCTGAGTGAGGAGGTCTTCGACCATTATTAAGGTAGGCATTTAAGGCTAGTGGCATGCTAGTATCTGTCAAGTGAGTGAGGTGGATGTCTCACAGGGGACAGGAGGTGTATCAGTCTATTTAGGAGGGTTGCTCATTGTGACAATGAAAGAGAGTGTCTAACCAATGTGAGTTGGTATTTTGTAGTAAAATGGTGTTTTAGACCAAAGGCCTGGTGTCTTGGTTCACATAGTTACTTGGGGGGCTCACAAGTGACGTACAATGCCAATACAGTGGGGAAAGGACTCTTTATGTGTAATCTTGGCGTTGCGGATTATATGAAGTTAGGTGGAGGTCTCATAATATTGAGTTTGGAGTCCCATCCTGTCTGCAAGTATGGAGAAAGCACACCCATTCAGGGTACGTGGCATCAGTCGTGGCATTAGGACCCGGGTCTCCTTTGGGGCCAGGCCCACATCCTCCCTTGCTTGCTCTCATGATTCTTTGGCCGGGGAGCTGCTAGTGGAAGGATACATGAGGCACTTTATTTGTCTGTGATACTGATAGGTGACTGACTTCCAGTCCATTGAAATACTTCTAGTCTCCTCAAACTTTCGCCCCTGCTGTAAGACCAAAGGCAGAAGGCAGAGGAGCAGCTTTAAAACAAGCACGTAGGCCGTAAAATGTCATTCTGATGCTCAGTATATCCAATATGGCCACCCCGAATCCTATATACAAATGATTTAAATGTATATGGAGCCAGTTGCACACAGTTTGGCGCCACACCTTTGTGGACTGAAAGCATAACAAATTTATCAGCCTTTGTTTCTGGTACTCGGTAGCATGTCATCGGTATGGTAGCATTGGTACCCAAATGAATATTAATTGGAGGCTGACAGAGGCTCATATGAGGAAATAGATGCATGTGCTTGAGAGCTTCTTCACAGAAGACACAATTAACTTACATTCAGCGGTCATGCCACTATTTAATTATGGCATGGTTTCACTACTGGAACTTAATTTATACTCACATGGATGGGCAAGTCATACAATAACTGCAAGAATGGTGAACCAAACATAGAGGGAGACCTACAACGTCAGGAAAACCACATTCTGAGTGCACCCTGGTGCCCCTTGAATCATAGTGGGTGGAGTACATAATACATTGAAACTTCTACACTCTTGCACAATGAATGAGTAAAGGCTCCGGGATACGGGTTGGGCTTCCAGCTCTTTGTCTCGCAAGTGCTGGGCTGGGGGCGGACGGCAGAAAGGTGACTGCGCAAGCTGCCTGCGCGACGTGCGCGTCACTCCCGGTGTTGCAATGGCAATGGACTATTTATGCCCTCATCGGATTGGCCCTTCTGACTAGGCCATCGCAGTACCAAAACTAGAATTGCCGTTGCTTCCAGCAAGACTTGCTTCAATAATATAGGTCCATTTTGCCGTTGTGTGCGATAGGGCCTAGGGCAATTGAAAACACATTCTCAGTGGGGTGGACAGTGGACTCCGTTTGTCTATTTATTTTGGAGCAGCACTGAGGGACCAGAATAGGACCACATTCAGTGATTGCTCTTTATTTACTGATGATCATCCATTCCTATTGCAGTACATGAACTAGCGCCAGCAAATAATATGTGCACCGGCGCAAGAAAATCGTAATTTAAACAGTGTCACGAAGCTCAACAGCCCCGTACACAGACACTGGTGCAGTAGTGCCACACCAAGAGACTCGTTTGGCGGCCCAAGCTATGCCACAGGCTGGGGGCAGACAGTAACGATGACGCGTTTATGGCTACTACTGCTATTTACTATAAATATAATACTGCTATTTAGCAGTACTTACTACTTACGGTTACGTGTTGGACTGGGCCGGGGCACACTGTCTTAGAGCCTTTATTAATAAACTGGCCTGGGCCTGGTGCTTCTAGCTGCTGCCTGCCCTCAACGTGGTCGTGCTGCGGCCGCTGCCTTGAATGATGATAACTCGGTGCGGGTGTGCCGGGGCGTGGCAATCTGAATAAAATCTGCGCATGCTGCCGCACAGCCCCTACCCCCGAACAACCAAATCCAGCCCAATGCCCCAATCTCAATGTCCCGCCCACTGGCAACAGCAACACTGAATTAAGGGCCGCAGCCGCCAATGCCATGATTGTCATCATATTTGAATATTCTGCTCTTGGCCGAATCAATGGTTCAGGCTCTCTCAGCAGCCGCAACACTCTTCTTCACCGGGACTCGGGAGCAGAGTCGGACTCGGGAGCAATCAAAAACAACACTCTGCGCTGAGTCAGTGAGTTATATAATATATGTATATGTGAGTTATATATAATATATATGTGAATAATACTGCATGCAGCAGACGCGTAGACCCGGCCCTGATAAATAAGTGCTGGTGCTAAGCACCGGCACAAATGAAGCACTGGGTGCAGGGTAGAGTGGAGTGGCGCAGGGTAGAGTAGAGAGGTGTAGAGTAGAGTGGCATACAGTGCAGTGGCATGGAATGCAGGGGTGCAGAAAAGATTAGAGTGGCGTGAAGTGATGCGTTTTAGTTCATATACTAATGTTATCTGTTATTATTGTTTGTATAATTGATAATATTTTTAAATATAGTTTGTAATTTTAAGTGATTTATAAGTTTTAATTTAATTGCTAATAGTAATTTATGTTGTTGTGGAGGGTTGCTAGGTTTGTAGGGGTGAGGGTGGGAAGTTCATTAATTATAATTAATTAATAATTAACTTATTATTATTATTTGATTTATTAATAGAGGATGTGGCCTAACTGCCAGAGCAGTTGTCCTCAAAGCTGGGGAACCGGGTTTGAGTCTCGGAAGGGACGCTCAACATCCTGTGATCCTGGGAAAATCACTTAATCTCCCTGTGCCTAACAAAATGAATGTGTCCATCTGTAACGCAGCTGGTGCTCATGTAAAGCGCTGTGATACCATTGTGTCGAGTTTGCGCTATATAAAACAAAACAAAAAAATAACTATGTAAATTGTGTAATAAATGTCGTTTTTTACTTTATATATTAGGTGTGGGCTACTGGGTTTGTAAGGGTATAGGGTGGAGAATTAATTAAGTAATAATTTATTAACAATTAATTAATAACGTTTTATAAATTAATTGATTATCAGTTATGTAGATTGTGTAATTATTGAATTTTTGAAGTTATATTATAAGTGCGGGCTGCTGGATATGTAGGGGTAAAGGGTGGGAAGTTAAGTAATACTTAATTAACAATTCATTTATAATGTGTTATTAATTAGTTAATTGATAACTAATTATGTAAAATATGTAATAACTGTATTTTTTAAGTTATATATTAGGTGTGGGCTGCTGGTTTTGTAGGGGTATACGGTGAGAAGTTAAGTAAGTAATAATTAATTAACAATGAATAATAGATTATTATTAAATATTTAATTGATTAATAAATATGTAAATTGTGCAATAATTATATAGTTTAAGTTATATATTAGGTGTGGGCTGCTGGATTTGTAGGGGTATAGAGTGGGAAGTTAAGTATCAATGAATTAATTAATTATGAATTATTATATTATGAATTAATATGTAATTGATTTTTAATTGTACTACATGTATTTATTTTTGTTATATTTTAAGTGTGGGCTGGTAGGTATGTGGGAGTATAGTGTGGTAATTTCATTAAGTAATACATATATGAGAATTGTGTAAATTGATAATTAATTATTAATTTGTTTACTAATCAAGTTAATTGTCTAATTTTTTCATTTTTATATATTTTTAGGTTAATTAATAAAGCTCATATTAAGAGTTTTATATTTGTTTTAAAATAATAGGGTTATGTTTCATATATGTTATGTTTTTGAAGTGTAGTACTTTCCCTACTTTTACACAGACTGCAATGGGAATAGTAATTGTTAGCCCCCACACCCGAAGTCCAACACTTTCCCTACTGCTGCACAGACTGGAGTGAGAATAGTAAATTTTACCTCTCCGAAGTCCAATGCCTTTCCTACTGTTGCACAGACTGGAATGGAAATAGTTAATGTTACCCCTTCGTAGTTCAACACTTTCCCTACTGTTGTAAAGACTGGAGTGGGAATAGTAAATGTTACCCCTCTGACGTCCAAAGCTTTTATGCTCATAACCTGCAGGGATTCTTCCCCTGTGGCCACTGCAAGGCGTGCAGGAACAGGTACATGCGCAAAGAATTATCCTGGGGGAAAACCACCAAACACATTTCCCAGTTCCTCACATGCAACACCACGGTTGTCATTTACATCATTGAGAGTCCCTGCAAAATGTGGTACATAGGGAGCACTACTTTGATGGCCAAGAAAAGGATACTGGAACACATGAGGGCCATCAACAATAAAGATCCCCGTTATCCAGTAGCCCGCCATTTCCAAGCCAAAGATTTTTCTGACTCCTCACATCTCACTTACTTAGCCATTGAACAGGTCACGAGCAATTTGAGGGGAGGTGACAGAGTTCTGAAACTCAGAAATAAGGAATCAAAATACATTATTGATTTCCAAACCAAAACCCCCAGGGTATTGAACCAGGATGAGGAATTGGCAATCCACTTAAGGGAATATTTGATACTAGGGCCCTCTTCCCATTCCTCCGCTGTCCAGAGATGTTTTCACCCAGAGCTTTGGAAACATGTACTTGTATCATTACATGATGAACGTGTATCATTTGTATGTATCACATTGTTTTTATTCCTTATAGTTACATTTTTTCTTCTTTTGTTTCCTTTGCAGGAGGAAAGGAAGGGACCCACCTCCACGTTTCTCACCGGCACGGGTTTCCTACCCTTTTCTTCGAAGTCACTCCTGGGATCTCATCTCAGATAAGACCTCTCATGTATGGTGTTTTCTTTGATTTGACATTTGGGACCGAGTTATACAGTGGCACAGTCCTTTTCATGGAATTGCCAGGGCACTTTCCCAGTACTGGTTGATACGTTTGCAGGCTGCATTAGGTGTCAATCTTTTGTCAGATTTGTCCGGCCAATCAGGCTGCGGACAGGCTCTTGTACGCCACGCTCCGAGTACACTGAGACTAGATCAGGCACTAAGTCTATACCCGCATGTGTCTCTGTTGTTTACTCTTGTCCTCATCCGATGTTTACTTTTTGACTCTTTTAGTTGCATAGTTTTACAAACATGTGATGAGCCATCTGGCACTGGCCTGCTCTTTAACCTTGTACACTATCTTCTGTTGGTATCATTTCCAGGTATCATTGCATTTTTTTGACTGTGCTTGTAACAGTATTGTTCGCCCTGCCTTTATTTGTTTATGACTGTGTGCACACTCCAATATGGCCGACTCATTCCGCTGTCTCCAGTTGTCCTTTCTCTCTGTTACCATGCATTTTTAAAGGCACCAGACTGGTTGTTACTTTACATGTGATCAAGGCAGCTTGTCAGCTGAAACGCGTAATGTAATTAAACAGATTCTCGCAACTACCATGGACTCTTCGTACTTGACCCTGAGAGCACGTCTACTGGAACGTTTGGTTTAATAATTGACAGCCGGTACGCTCTGCCGGCACACGTGCCACTTCCCTCGGCTCCAGAAAGAACATAGCTAGAAGGAATATATAAATATATGTATTTATATAGATATATGCTTTTTCTAGTAGTAAAGAAAATATAATATAATGTAAAATATATTTTTTAATAATAGCGTTATATGATATGTGCTTATGTAAATATACACACATATATATTTCTGTGTGTATGTTTATATAAGTATATATTTATTTATATGAAATGTTACTTAATTGTATTTAATTTGCATTATATTAATGTTATATATTAAAATATTTAAGATGTACTATTATAAACTCTCTTTTTATATATATATATATTAAAAAACTATATTTTTTTATGTTTTTAAATGATATTAGTGTAAAACGATATATTTTTTTCTATATTTCTGTACTTACCAATATAAGTATAGGGAAACAATATTTTTGTAATCGATATTTTTGACTCAATATTTATGTCCTTTGATATTGTTGGAATCGATCCCTCAAGATACCATTAAGCTTCAACCTAAAAATAGGGGATCAGCACTCAGACAATTAGCTAACATTTTTACGCACCTACTATGTTCCCCCCGAATTAAGCACATTCAGCAAGTGTATAAATATGACTGATCCTGTAGTTACTGTGGAAAGATCTATAGATGTGAGGTATTTCTATGCAAAGGATACACTTTTTGCATTCTTCAAAATGATGAAATATTCTGGAAAATATTATTGGAAATCACATTATAGCATGTGTCACCACAATCACATATACAAACCACATCTCTTGTGTTGATTTTAAGACACACAATAAGAATATACCCTCAACAGAAGGTGGGGTCAGCAGAGTCGATGCAGTACTCTTGAAAACCTGTTTGCCTTCCAGGCTGGAACACAGGCCTCCATTTCTGGAGATCACATAGTCGCAAGGGGAGCAGAGTCAAGCTTGGAACAAACACAAACTCTGGGGAGCATGTCCAATACCCCATATTAAAATTCATTTAGTCATAGTTCTGCAACTTTGCAGAAGAAAAAAGTTCAAATATCCAGACCAAAGTCTAAGATTAGCTGTTTATGTACATATTTCTCTACAAGGAGTGGGCTACAGAATATTTACACTGTATGTCCAAAGCCAGGTGGATGAAAAACAAACCCAACAATCATGACTGGCTTAACCACAATAATAGGAATGGCCAAGTATACAACACACTCTCATTATCAAACTACTTTATAGTCTTCGTTGTATCACAAGCTAAGGGGCAAAAGCACAAATTTCCCTGCTGTGATCTGAATCTACGACCTACAATTTACACATATATCTCCTTTACTGGTCTTCAACTCTATCTTTATTTGAGGAGACCTGTGGAACCATATATATGGATTTCACTGGTCTGCAGTGGTGTCCAGCTTGCCACAATGTAGTGTGTGCCAATTTAACATAAAGAGGCATTTTACTCTTGGCTAAAGCTGAGTTCTCCTTCCCAAGGCCAATTCATTACTGGGAGATGATGGACAGCTGCTGTGTGTGCCTCCTGTCCTGGAGCCGTGTCTTGTGGTCCTCGGAATCCTGGGGAGTCACGAAGACATGAGATCGGCATCCACCACTATGAAGGGACTTGCTGCACTCTTCTGTTAAATCCTTCCCCTGCTGCTACAACAGTTTGTGGAATGAGGTACAAGACACAACGTAGCTGAACAGGCCACTACTGATGGTGGCTGTGCCAAGTAATTGCAGTGTGCTTCTAGCTGGGCATTCATATAGCTGCTCTCCTGTAACTAATATGAAAGAGTTTGTTTTGTTTGTCTGAATCTTGGCCTTTTCTGAATAGGATCATAGTCCCACTGTAACCCTGGGTCACACCTGGGTAGGGTCACTGAAAAATAAGATTGTGGACAACAGAATTCTTTGTGTAAATATGAATTTTCCATAATTAGTAGAGTTAAACCAAAAAAGAATCAGGCATCTAAAAAGACTATTATGTTGCTTTTGACTGTGGCAGTAAACAATGTTTCCCAGGTTGTATCAAACATTCCCATTTGAGAGACTGGGGGAAAAGGCTTTTGTCTCTAGCAGTAAACAATGTTGCCTAGATAGTGTCAAACATTCCCCTTTGAGAGACTGGGGGAAAGGTTTTTTGGCTGTAGCAGTAAACAACTGTGCTTGAGATAGTATCAAACATTCACATTTGAGAGACTGGTGAAAGGGCTTTTGGTTGTAGCAGTATATAACGTTGCCCAGACAGTATAAAACATTTCCATTTAAGAGCCAGGGGGAAAGGGATTTTGACTCTAGCAGTAAACAAAAGCCTTAAATAATTGAAAGTAGTGCAAACCGAATGAAAGGAACTATTCATTCTTTATTTGTTTTACTAGTCACACAAATTGATGTTCACATTACATATAGGTATAGCAAGAAGAACAAGGAGACCCTGGAAGTCAGCGGGGACCAAGGGTGGAATTATGCTTTACAGAACAAGGGTCCCACACAATTTGGAATGCAGAATAACAATTTCACAGTTTTATAATAAAAATTGGATATAACAAATGTTTTAATATACAGATAGGTATTTTAATGCGAGAATCTATAAAACAAGGAATGATAACACGCGAAAAATTAGGTGAGCAATTGTGGAAAGGCAGAGGGAAATCAGCCGATTTCCTTACCCCAGGCAAGTGACTTAAAAAGTGACTTTCCAGTATATGTGAATATAAATAAACAAAAGTCACAATTGGGGTTACATCTCATACTCCACAATAGAATATAAATAGCGGTATAGAGTTGAGAATGTATGTGTCAACGACGTTTCAATCCCGGAGAGAGTATCGGGATCTCATCAGGACTAACAGATAGAACAGGTGCCTGAGAAGTTGCCTGGATAAGTATGAGGGAAGGGAAAGGGAAGGGAGAGAAAGGAAGCAATTTAGGAATAAATTAAAACCATTGAAAAGGAAATAGAGAGGTTGAGGAAATAAGGTGTGGCAGTAGGGTGGATAAGTGAGGGTGTCGGGGGGAAAAAAAGGAATAGGGGGAGTGTTGGAGAAATAACAGGGAAGGGAATGTGAAAGGAAGGAGAAGAAGTAATTAAAGAATGAGATTAACCCATGGAGAATGAGAGGTGGAGAGAAGAGTGGAGGATTGGCACTGAGAAGGATAAGTGAGGGTGTAGGGGTGAGGGGAGGAAGAAACGGAGTAAAGGGGAGAGAGAGAGTATAAGGGTTAGGCCAATAATAGAATGACTAACCAATAGAGCTGCAAGGGGGAAACCGCGATGCGGGGGGCCAGTGTGAGATGCTGGCAGTAGGTTCCACCAAGAGCAGTCCGGAGACATGTATGCGGGGGTCTGGAAGGAGGAAGGGGAGATGGTAAGGTAAGGCACCGTATGTAGAGAAGGGAGGAGGCACACATGGTGGGAATCTTACCGTGTGGATCATGGGCATCCAACCTGGGAATGTAGATTAGAATCTTCCAACAAGTAGCAGCTCCCAGCCGGGAGACTGCAATGTGGATGGGCGTGCCGGGCAGCAGGCCGCTGTGTGCGATAAGGTCAACCGCAACCCCGGAATCGGGAATAAGGAAATGGAACCCAGCGACAGCTCAATGTCTGCGGGGAATGGAAGGAAAAACGGGAATTGAGGGGGCGGAATAGGAGCGAGGGAACAATATGGGCCAGAATAAAGCAGAATCGCCGGGGTAAGTCACGCCGCTGGGCCAGGCTTACCTGATGCGGGAAGGACAGCGGACGACCCTGGGATCAGGGGTGCACCGTGCAGTGGCGATCAAGGCGGGCAAGCTGAGTGAGGCTGTATGAGGCCAGGAAAACCTACGTGGTCTCCGAGCACCGGAAATGACGTGGTAGGCAGCCACGAGCGTACCGGCTCGACGTAAGGGTGGCGGCCATGTTGGAGAGGGGTGAGAGTCAAGGCATGGTAGCGAGAAAAGGGGGGGGGAAGAGAGAGCCAACCAAGACAAGGGGTGGGGGAGCGATGGAAGTAAGTGCACTGGAGGATGAAGGTGCAGAAGCTATATCGGTGTCTGCCAATTGGTATAGGAAAAATGACAGAGGAAGGATACAAGGGACAACAGGGGGAGAGGAAGAGGGAATAGGAAATGAGGGGGGAGTTAGGGAGAGTATCAAGGGGTTAGTACATGGAGACGTGGGGGAGTTGAAGGGGTGGGGGATGGGGGTAAGAGACTAGGATAGGAGGTCAGAACGAGATACAGTGTGAGAGAGAAGGGATTACAGTTAGCAATGCAGTATTGACAGAAGAACCATTGTTCCCAAGGTGCTAAGTATGATTACAACAAGTTTGACCAGTCCTCCAGGCGATTCAGTCCTGTGTGGAGACTGTCCGTACGTATAATCCATTTTAATTCCTCCTTGTTGAGGATGCCTGCAATGTTTGTATTTCTTGGTGGTTGTAGGATCACTGCGATGACTTGCCACCTTATTTGGTCCTCCGTGTGGTTCAATGTGGCAAAATGTTCAACAAGAGGTGCGTTGGGTGTCGCACACCGTATCCGACTTCTGTGTTGGCAGATCCGGATCCTGATTTTTTGTGTTGTTTGTCCCACATATATTAAGTTGCATGGGCAAAAAATGGCGTATATAACATTGGCAGTGTTACAGTTGGAGAAATTCGATAAAGTGACATCAATATTGGCATGCACAAACTTCTTAGTGTCATTTGTCAGGTGGCAAACACTGCAACCACCACATTTGAAGTGTCCTTGTACAGGTGGTAGCCCCCAAATCTGCCTGAGTGTGGTCTTGTTGTTGCCGCTGGGGAGGGCTGCTCTGACAAGGTGATCTCGTATACTTTTATTTTTCTTAAATGCGAATAAGGGACGTTCTAAATTTAGACTCCCTGCATTAAGCGTGGGCCAATGTTTGAGGATTCTCTTCCTGACTGAATTGGAGATAGGGGAGAATGTGGTGACACAAACTAATTTGCCGCTGTTGTTTCTTTCTTTGGGGCTCAACAAAGTGTCTCTTGGGCAATACCACGCGCGTTTCATGGCTGTTTTCACTAGTTTACGCGGGTAGCCTCTGCTTAGCAATTTTTTGGTTAGGACTGTGGCTTCCCTAAAGTAATCCTCCTTGCGGTAGCAATTGCGGCGCAAGCGCAGGAATTGGGAGTACGGGAGAGAGTCACGTAAAGCCCTAGGATGATGACTATTATAGGCCAACAGTGTGTTTTTCTCTGTGGGTTTGCGGTGTAAGGAGGTGTAGAGTGTCCCTTCGTGAGCAATGACCTTGAGATCAAGGAAGGCAATCTCCTGTTTACTCATATTTATGGTAAAGTTAAGGCCATTACAGTGAGTGTTCAACCAATCTTTGAACTGTAACAAGTCCGAATCTGTCCCTTTCCAAATTAGGAAGATATCGTCAATATAGCGCTTCCATTCAAGAATGTTAGCTCTGAAAGGGTTACGGGGTGACAATATTCTTTGTGTCTCGAGCCAGTCCATGTATAGTATGGCAAAGTTTGGAGCGAAAACTGCGCCCATACTAGTGCCCATAACCTGTTGGTAGAAATTACCATTGAATAGGAAAAAGTTCCTTGTGAGGCATATTTTGAGAAGGTGAAGTAGAAAGGAGGTAGGGACTGGGTGGGGTTGGGGTCTGGAATTAAGGAACATCTCAAGGACCTCCATACTCTCATCCTGGGGGATGTTGGTGTACAATGACTCTACGTCAAGAGTACAAAGAAGGCAGTCAAGGGGATCAAACGGGATGGTTTCTACAAGGTTGATCATGGCCATGGTGTCTTTGATGTAACAGAGGGTGTCTGGTATAAAGTCTTTGATAAAGTGGTCAATATATCTGCCAAGGGGCTCGAGGATCGAGCCACATCCAGATACAATCGGTCGGCCAGGTGGTGTGGTGTCATTTTTATGCATTTTGGGCAGGGTGTATATTACTGGGGTTCGGGGTGATTTGGTGTTGAGATAAAGGAATTCATTCTTGCTAAGGAAACCCTGGGTCAACCCTTCGTTCGTGATGTCAAAAATGAGTTTCTGAATCTCCTTGGTGGGGTCAGATGGAAGCTTGCGATAGTGGTCTAATCTAGAGAGTTGTTCTAGAATTTCTTGGGTGTAGCTGTCAATCTCCTGGAGCACTATGCCTCCACCCTTGTCCGCTGGTTTGATAATTAAGTTATCAATCTTTTTGAGTTCATGGAGCGCGTTTTTCTCAGGCAGTGTGAGATTGTATGGGGTGTTTCTATGAGATGTTTCGTGGTCAGTAATGTCTTTGAGTACTAGTTTCTCAAATGTGACAATCTCAGCTGGTATGCTGTATTGTGGGGGAGAAAAGGTGGAGGGTGGACGGAATGCAGTGAAAGCTGCGGATGGGGTGAAAGGTCTGTCAAGGAAAAAAGCATGGAGACGTAATTTTCTAAAAAAACGTAACAATTCAATCCGGAGTTGGAGGAGGTCAGGTTTCACAGTGGGGACAAATGAGAGACCTTTACTAAGTAAATCAATTTCTATCTCAGACAGTTGGTAATTGGAGAGGTTAAAAATGGGAATAGAGTCACAGTCAGTCATGCTGTTGGGGTTGATGTCGGAGAGCAAGTTAGAGTTAGGTATTCGATGTCTTACCATTGGTAGTACCTCTGGCGTGTCTGTCTGTCTCCGGGTGCGCTGTGCCAACGTGGCTGGCGGGGTGTCCCCCGGTTGGTCTGGCGGCCCTGATCTTGTCCTTGTCCTATAAAATTAGGGTTATTCCCCCTATTCCTAGATGTGCTTGGGCCTTCAGCAGTATCTGAGCTGTCGGATGATTCAGCCGAGGTTTCTGAAAATCCTACTACGGTTTGTTGTTTGTTGAACCTCCCCCAGGGGCGTGGTAATCTAGGCCCTAAGTAAGATCTGTTTGTGTAAAAATCTTCAACTAAGTAAGGGTACGTTCTTTCTATTTTATAGTTTTTCACGTCACGTTTTACTTTGATAATTTTCTTGTTTTGCTCAGTTCTATGGAATTCAGATAGGGTTTTTTCGACCTTGTCTAGAAGTGTTTTGGCGTCTTGAATGTTACTGTTCTCTTTTATTTGTTTCTCAATGTCTTTGATTTCTATCTCTTGTTTTTTGGCCTCTTCATTGGCTATATCGATGCCTAAGACCATCCAGTGTCTAGAGCATGTAGTGCCAATGTGGCTGAAACCTGTAAGGTATTTTTTAATTTCAGTAAAAACTCCTGGGATGTTACGAACTTGTAATCCGGCTGGGATTGTGTCTGTTTTTAAATATTCCGTAAGCATACGGACCATCAGCTGTAATCTGATGAATTTCTTGGTTGATTTTTCAAGTTGCTCAAAAATAGAACTTGCAATTGGATTCGTGGTGTCTGATGCCTCAGAGAAGAGGGAAGGTCCCTCTAAGATCTTTTTGATATATTCATCTGAATATAAAGGAGCATGTTGTGCCATGCCTAGCTGGAGAACGTAGGAAAAGAGAGAAGGTGGGAGGGTGGGATGAAGGCAGAAAGGGAGAACAGCCAAGGCAGAGGGGGCCAAGGCAGGGGGGCAGCGGGAGGGGGAGTGGATTCTGGGGCCCACTAACAAACTTAGTAGGGTGGAATAAAGTAAATTATTCCTTGCAATCCAGCGATTACGCTTAGGTATAGCAAGAAGAACAAGGAGACCCTGGAAGTCAGCGGGGACCAAGGGTGGAATTATGCTTTACAGAACAAGGGTCCCACACAATTTGGAATGCAGAATAACAATTTCACAGTTCTATAATAAAAATTGGATATAACAAATGTTTTAATATACAGATAGGTATTTTAATGCGGGAATCTATAAAACAAGGAATGATAACACGCGAAAAATTAGGTGAGCAACCGTGGCAAGGCAGAGGGAAATCAGCCGATTTCCTTACCCCAGGCAAGTGACTTAAAAAGTGACTTTCCAGACGGTGGCCAAGCGCGGATCGAAGATGGCCGCGTAGTGAAGTAGCTCCGCCGAGTGTCCCTGCCCCACGTCTATCCTGCGGACACATCCGTGACACCAGTCGACACCCCCCGAGATCGGAGTGGTAGCGGTCCCCAGCCCACTTGTTCCGGCGCATCGAGCAGCCCCAACAGGGGAGATAGCAGCTCCGGAGTGTTGCGGCCTGCGGGAAATCTGAGCGCCGGGGCCCACAGTGAACAGTGGCGACCTGAGTGGTGGAGGTGCCGCCGCGCGATATCGAGGCGGGGCTACGGGGGGACAGTCGAGACCAGCAGCGGAGGTGGTGACTGCCCTTGGGCCCTGAAGCTGACAAAGCTCCCCCGCATTGACAACTGGAACTGCGTGAAGCGCACCCGCCGGGAGCAGAGTAATGGCGGCGATGCGCTCCGACTGAGGGGAGCTCCCCTATCGCTTGTGGTCCCGGGACCGGAATACACTGCACACAGGTACCGTAGCGGCGTTTGGTCACCCGCCTGGGTCCCGAGGGCGCTCAGCTGTCCGGACCCGACTTGAGGGACCCCAACCCCTCCCCCTCCCCCCCTGGACAGTGCAGGACTTGCTCTCAGACCCCTGGGGCCTGCGTTGTAGCTGCCGATATCCTACCTGATAGACCTTACTGGTGGGCACTGTGTGGCTGGTGCCTCTGCCTGCTTCCACTATTCTAGCCCAGTTGGTTGTGTACGATGGCTGCTGCTGGGGATCGCAGGGGGACCGGGTCCCGTGGGGCGAAGCAGGTGCAGACTAACAAATTGGACAGATACACAGTCACTAAAGACCCTCAGCGGAGCCGACTGTCTGCAGAGACTAATCAGGGACACCCAGGGGAAGAGGAACAAGAGCTATCTCTCGCGGATGTCATGGGGGCAATTGCTGGAGTTAAAACTTCTCTCGAGCACAAAATGGATGCCATGGCGATTGACATTAACCTTATTAGGTCCGACCTGGGGAAGCTTAACGAAAAAGTCAAGCAGGTTGAGATAACGACCACCAGTCTCGTTGGGGATGTCACACAACTACAAAGGGAGATGCACGAACTCCAGGACTCACACAAGTACATGGACCTCAAGCTGGATGATTATGAAGGTCGACTCCGGCGCAATAATCTCCGCATCCTAGGAGTGTCGGAAAAAGCGGAGGGGCAATCCCCGGACCTATTCGTTGAGGACCTCATTCTTAAACACCTGCAGCCCAAAGGCCTCAGCAAATTTTTTGTTATCGAACGTGCTCACAGGGTCCCGGGCGGCCGTCCCAAACCGGGCGCTCCCCCGCGGCTCATGCTGGCTCGGGTCTTGAACTATCGGGACAGAGACACTATTCTCCAGAACTCCAGAGCGGGGGCACCCCTCCGATATGAAAATGCTGCCATTTCCTTCTTCCCAGACTTTACACAGAGAGTACAAAAGCAAAGGAGGTCTTTCCTCACTGTGAAGCATGGCCTGAGAGAGAGGGGTCTGAAATACTCAATGCTGTTCCCGGCACGTCTCCGGGTGGAGGCAGAGGGACGGGCATGGTTTTTTGACGAGCCCGAGGCAGTGGCAGAGTGGATCGAGCATCGCGGAGCGAAGGGCCAGGCGGATCGTGGCACTGGGACACAGGCGGACATTTCACCGATCTGAAGTAGATCTCTGAGGATTGCGGCTTTGAACTACTTAATGGGGTCATCGATGTGGGATGGGCTGGGGTGAGCGGGATATCTGCGCTTTATTATGGGGACTGGTGATGACATATATGTTTCTTGACATTTACCTGCCAGGGGTGTTACACTCAGCCTGGTTAGGGGTGGGGACATGGAGCTCACTTTTCCCCCTTCTTTTCCTTCTCTGAATTTCTTTCTAGGGCGACAGGCACTCTGCAAGTTTTTGATGGGCAGTTCTAAGCCTAGAGTGCAGGGCAGCGGGGTGGGGGGTTGTTGGGGTGGGACAATTTGTTTTTTTGTTCTTTGTTATATTTGTTTCATTGGTGCAATGGACATATACACCTGCAATAGAGTTGCTGAAAGAGTACAAGCCCGGAGTTGCTGGATCTATATTCTGCAATACAGGCATGATGGGGGATAAAAATGTAAAAATTATGAGCTGGAATGTTAACGGGTTAGGGGACAAAATCAAACGAAGTGTAGTACTTCAATACATCAGGAGGCACTCACCCGATGTAGTCTTACTCCAGGAGACACATCTGGTTGGGAATCTATGCAAGGCAATGCACAGAGGGGGGTATAAACTGATTGCGCACTCTGGTTTCACCTCGGGTTCCAGGGGTGTGGGTATTATGACAAGGAACAACTTCCCGCTGGCGGTTAGCTCCACATGGGGAGATGATAGAGGCAGATACGTCGGGGTTTCCGGGATGTGGGAGGGCCGGCACATTGCCTTTATGTCTGTCTATGTTCCCCCAGGCCTACAGGGTACAACGTTTGCTGATTTGGGTGCGGCCCTGCTCGCCCTTCCGGATGGGCTCCTGGTCCTGGGAGGAGACTTCAATGCAGTGGTTTCGGGTACGTTAGATAGATATCCCCCTCGAGAGATAGGACCGTCTGCCCGATGGTTGCCTGATTTCCTTGAGGCGATGGGACTGGTCCATGGCTGGAGAGTGTACCACCCGGGCCAGGTGCAACACACCTTCCACTCTGGGGCACACAACAGTCTCTCCCGTTTAGATTACTGCCTGGTACCAGCTGCGCAAGCGACATATATACACGACATCAAACACTTAGCCAGAGGTATCTCTGATCACTCACCTGTCTGGGTTCACCTGTTAGTAGGTATGGGCGGAGTGGGAAGATTGGCCCCAATTAACCCTTGGTACTTACGTAACCCCAAGATCCGTCAGGAGCTTATCAAAGCTATTGACGAATATTTTTCCGACAATGTGGGATCGGTGCCCTCTTCCCGGACCTTGTGGGAAGCATTCAAGGCAGTAATTCGGGGACAAGCCCTGTCTTTGATATCTAGCTCTAAGAGAGACAAGCAAAAGGAGGTCCTCGAACTTGAGACAGACATATATAGTCTAGAAAGGGAACTGGAATCTGGGGTTACGCCGGAGAAGATCCACTTGTTGAGTATGAAGCAGCACGACTATAAAGCGTTGGTCTCGGATAGGGCCAGGGCCCTGAGTAGAGAGCAGCAGGGCAGGCTTTATGACCAGGGAGACAAGGCCGGGAAGCTCATAGCGTGGCTGGACAAGAAGGAATGGGCGAGTCGGCTGGTCCCAGAGCTCAATGTACAAGGAGGCGTTTTGGTCACGGAACCGCAGGAAATAGCGGACAGGTTCGCTGATCATTTCCAATCGGTCTATACGGCGGTCTCCTCCCACACTGAAGCGGACTCTCAGGAGCTGTTGAGGGATATTAAGCTTCCCTGCCTCTCCCGTGAGGATCGAGACTATATGGATAGCCCCCTTACAGCCGATGAAACCGCGCAAGCGATCCGTTCCTTGAATTCTGGGAAAGCTTTGGGCCCGAATGGACTTCCCATTGAGCTCTACAAGTTGAGACCAGATAAACTAGCCCCATATTTGAACGCTATGTTTCTGGAATCTAGGGAGGTGGGAACGTTGCCCCGGGAACAACGAATGGCTACTATTGTCACCATCCACAAGGAAGGAAAGGATAAGGCGGAATGTGCCTCATATAGGCCCATCTCTCTTTTAAACGCCGAACCCAAGATTTTAGCCAAGCTCTTAGCCAACCGCTTGGTGAAGGTGATCGGAGGCCTGGTGCACCCAGATCAAACCGGGTTTATGCCTCATAGAAATACAGCTCTGAATCTCCGTAGAGTGCATGGGGTGATAGATAGAGCCGGCACCCTTTGCGAGCCGGCGGTGATTGTGTCTTTGGACGCGACCATGGCCTTCGACACTATCGAATGGCCATACCTATGGGCAGTTATGGTAAAGCTGGGATTTGGGCCGGAATACATTCAGTGGGTGCGTCTCTTATACTCTGAACCACTGGCTCAAGTGGTGGTGAACAACAAGGTGTCAGCCTCATTCTTGCTCAGTCGGGGAACTCGACAGGGTTGCCCTCTGTCCCCCCTTCTTTTCTCTTTGGCCTTGGAGCCCCTGGCCGCCTGGATACGCTGGGATCCAAGGATAAGGGGTCTGCAGTGGTCCCCCGGATGGGAGGACCGCATATCCTTATACGCGGATGACATTTTACTTTATTTGGCCTCCCTAGGAACTCTCTTGTAGTGGTGATGGATATTCTCGCAGTTTTCGGCCGATTTTCTGGACTTTCTATCAATTGGGGAAAATCCCTATTATTTGTACTGAGGGGAGACCCTCCTGTCCCTCCCCGGAACTGTCCAATACAAACAAACTCGGTTGGATTCAAATATTTGGGGATATACATTTCACTGGACCCCTCGGTCCGCTATGCCCAAAACCTTCTTTCTCCTCTTCGCAGACTTAAAAGTGATATTAATAACTGGAAGACGCTCCCTATCTCACTCCTGGGCAGAGCTACTCTGTTTAAGATGATGGCCTTACCGCGATTCTTATATGCCCTACAAAATACCTTGGATGTAGTCCCAGCACGTTACTTTCGGGAGGTGGAGGGCCTGCAAAGAGACCTATTATGGGACGGCAGGCCTCGAATCGCCTTGAGCAAACTAACGTTGTCTTGGTATGATGGAGGCATCAGTCTCCCTGATGTCAAGAAATACTATTGGGCTTCCCAACTGGCAGCCATTAATCATGGCACATACGGCCGTGTGGATGACCCGGGCTACGCCATGGACAGATGGCTCCTTCCGGGGGCACTTATGGTAGGGCGTTATACTCCCGACCTAACCGGTTCAAACTAACTGGCCCCACGAAGCACTCAGTGCAAATTTGGCATGACGCCACTAATTATCTTGGTTGGAGACACAAACTCACATTGGCTACCCCTCTTTGGGACTCGGAGAAATTGGGCGACCTGTGGAAGACAAGGGGCTTCGATAGGTGGGACCTTATTGGGATTTCAGCTATTAAAGATGTCTGGGGAAAAGGTGAGCCCAAACCCTTCAGCACGCTTCAGGGCGAATATAAATTGGCGGATACCGAATCTTTTCGCTATTTACAGGTCTCACACTCACTTCAGTCTTTATGGCCTAAAGGGGTGGATCCCCCGGAGGTCTCCCCTCTGGAGGACAGAATCTTAGATGGTCATCTCCCTGACAAAACGATATCCTTAATTTACAAAAAACTAATTAATCACATGACAAACCCCCTCCGGACACTGCGAGATAGGTGGGCACAAGATGGGATAGAACTGGACGACGAGGAGTGGCAAACAGCAGTATCCTCCCCTAAAGAGGTGGCTATCCCGGCACGCTTGCGACTGGTTCAGCTGAAGATCCTTCATAGGATCTACATAACGGGCCCTAGATTAATACACATGGGGTGGTCGGAGACAGGGGAATGCAGGCGACGCTGTGGCCAGATCGGAACGTTTATGCACATCATTTGGGAATGCACACATATCAACTCTTATTGGCGTCAGGTGCACGACACGATCAACCAGGTAATGAGAATCTCCCTCCGTCCCGAGGCTAGACGATGCCTCCTTAATATCTGGGAGCCAACAGACTTGGACACTTCTCAGACACAATGGGTCACTCTGGGGCTCATGCTGGCAAAGAGAAATATTGCTCAACTCTGGGGGGCGGCACACACACCTACACTGGAGGCCTGGGAAAGAAACCTTGATTGGTGCATGTTTAGGGAAAAGACGGTGTATTTGGCAAGGGGGTGCCCAAGGAAGTGGAGTCGAGTCTGGAATCCGTGGAATTTGTATAGAGGAGAGATTTGTACGCCACCTTGTACTGTTGATTATGATGATCCTCTTCCTCAGTGATGTTCCTCACATGTGTACTGTCTGTTTATCCCTCCATTCATGCGTACTGAGAAAAGAAAACTACCTGGTCTCTTGTACTGTACCATTCACCAGCAACTGTTTAATAAAAAGTATTGTTAAAAAAAAAAAGTGACTTTCCAGTATATGTGAATATAAATAAACAAAAGTCACAATTGGGGTTACATCTCACACTCCACAATAGAATATAAATAGCGGTATAGAGTTGAGAATGTATGTGTCGACGACGTTTCAATCCCGGAGGGAGTATCGGGATCTCATCAGGACTAACAGATAGAACAGGTGCCTGAGAAGTTGCCTGGATAAGTATGAGGGAAGGGAAAGGGAAGGGAGAGAAAGGAAGCAATTTAGGAATAAATTAAAACCATTGAAAAGGAAATAGAGAGGTTGAGGAAATAAGGTGTGGCAGTAAAGTGGGTAAGTGAGGGTGTCGGGGGGAAAAAAGGAATAGGGGGAGTGTTGGAGAAATAACAGGGAAGAGAATGTGAAAGGAAGGAGAAGAAGTAATTAAAGAATGAGATTAACCCATGGAGAATGAGAGGTGGAGAGAAGAGTGGAGGATTGGCACTGAGAAGGATAAGTAAGGGTGTAGGGGTGAGGGGAGGAAGAAACGGAGTAAAGGGGAGAGAGAGAGTATAAGGGTTAGGCCAATAATAGAATGACTAACCAATAGAGCTGCAAGGGGGAAACCGCGATGCGGGGGCCAGTGCGAGATGCTGGCAGTAGGTTCCACCAAGAGCAGTCCGGAGACAATTTTGTATCCGGGGGTCTGGAAGGAGGAAGGGGAGATGGTAAGGTAAGGCACCGTATGTAGAGAAGGGAGGAGGCACACGTGGTGGGAATCTTACCGTGTGGATCATGGGCATCCAACCTGGGAATGTAGATTAGAATCTTCCAACAAGTAGCAGCTCCCAGCCGGGAGACTGCAATGTTGATGGGCGTGCCGGGCAGCAGGCCGCTGTGTGCGATAAGGTCAACCGCAACCCCGGAATCGGGAATAAGGAAATGGAACCGAGCGACGGCTCAATGTCTGCGGGGAAAGGAAGGAAAAACGGGAATTGAGGGGGCGGAATAGGAGCGAGAGAACAATATGCGCCAGAATAAAGCAGAATCGCCGGGGTAAGTCACGCCGCTGGGCCAGGCTTACCTGATGCGGGAAGGACAGCGGACGACCCTGGGATCAGGGGTGCACCGTGCAGTGGTGATCAAGGCGGGCAAGCTGAGTGAGGCTGTATGAGGCCAGGAAAACCTACGTGGTCTCCGAGCACCGGAAATGACGTGGTAGGCAGCCACGAGCGTACCGGCTCGACGTAAGGGTGGCGGCCATGTTGGAGAGGGGTGAGAGTCAAGGCATGGTAGCGAGAAAAGGGGGGGGGGAAGAGAGAGCCAACCAAGACAACGGGTGGGGGAGCGATGGAAGTAAGTGCACTGGAGGATGAAGGTGCAGAAGCTATATCGGTGTCTGCCAATTGGTATAGGAAAAATGACAGAGGAAGGATACAAGGGACAACAGGGGGAGAGGAAGAGGGAATAGGAAATGAGGGGGAGTTAGGGAGAGTATCAAGGGGTTAGTACATGGAGACGTGGGGGAGTTGAAGGGGTGGGGGATGGGGGTAAGAGACTAGGATAGGAGGTCAGAGCGAGATACAGTGTGAGAGAGGAGGGATTACAGTTAGCAATGCAGTATTGACAGAAGAACCATTGTTCCCAAGGTGCTAAGTATGATTACAACAAGTTTGACCAGTCCTCCAGGCGATTCAGTCCTGTGTGGAGACTGTCCGTACGTATAATCCATTTTAATTCCTCCTTGTTGAGGATGCCTGCAATGTTTGTATTTCTTGGTGGTTGTAGGATCACTGCGATGACTTGCCACCTTATTTGGTCCTCCGTGTGGTTCAATGTGGCAAAATGTTCAACAAGAGGTGCGTTGGGTGTCGCACACCGTATCCGACTTCTGTGTTGGCAGATCCGGATCCTGATTTTTTGTGTCGTTTGTCCCACATATATTAAGTTGCATGGGCAAAAAATGGCGTATATAACATTGGCAGTGTTACAATTGGAGAAATTCGATAAAGTGACATCAATATTGGCATGCACAAACTTCTTAGTGTCATTTGTCAGGTGGCAAACACTGCAACCACCACATTTGAAGTGTCCTTGTACAGGTGGTAGCCCCCAAATCTGTCTGAGTGTGGTCTTGTTGTTGCCGCTGGGGAGGGCTGCTCTGACAAGGTGATCTCGTATACTTTTATTTTTCTTAAATGCGAATAAGGGACGTTCTAAATTTAGACTCCCTGCATTAAGCGTGGACCAATGTTTGAGGATACTCTTCCTGACTGAATTGGAGATAGGGGAGAATGTGGTGACACAAACTAATTTGCCGCTGTTGTTTCTTTCTTTGGGGCTCAACAAAGTGTCTCTTGGGCAATACCACGTGCGTTTCATGGCTGTTTTCACTAGTTTACGCGGGTAGCCTCTGCTTATCAATTTTTTGGTTAGGACTGTGGCTTCCCTAAAGTAATCCTCCTTGCGGTAGCAATTGCGGCGCAAGCGCAGGAATTGGGAGTACGGGAGAGAGTCACGTAAAGCCCTAGGATGATGACTATTATAGGCCAACAGTGTGTTTTTCTCTGTGGGTTTGCGGTGTAAGGAGGTGTAGAGTGTCCCTTCGTGAGCAATGATCTTGAGATCAAGGAAGGCAATCTCCTGTTTACTCATATTTATGGTAAAGTTAAGGCCATTACAGTGAGTGTTCAACCAATCTTTGAACTGTAACAAGTCCGAATCTGTCCCTTTCCAAATTAGGAAGATATCGTCAATATAGCGCTTCCATTCAAGAATGTTAGCTCTGAAAGGGTTACGGGGTGACAATATTCTTTGTGTCTCGAGCCAGTCCATGTATAGTATGGCAAATTTTGAAGCGAAAACTGCGCCCATACTAGTGCCCTTAACCTGTTGGTAGAAATTACCATTGAATAGGAAAAAGTTCCTTGTGAGGCATATTTTGAGAAGGTGAAGTAGAAAGGAGGTAGGGACTGGGTGGGGTTGGGGTCTGGAATTAAGGAACATCTCAAGGACCTCCAAACCCTCATCCTGGGGGATGTTGGTGTACAATGACTCTACGTCAAGAGTACAAAGAAGGCAGTCAAGGGGATCAAACGGGATGGTTTCTACAAGGTTGATCATGGCCATGGTGTCTTTGATGTAACAGAGGGTGTCTGGTATAAAGTCTTTGATAAAGTGGTCAATATATCTGCCAAGGGGCTCGAGGATCGAGCCACATCCAGATACAATCGGTCGGCCAGGTGGTGTGGTGTCATTTTTATGCATTTTGGGCAGGGTGTATATTACTGGGGTTCGGGGTGATTTGGTGTTGAGATAAAGGAATTCATTCTTGCTAAGGAAACCCTGGGTCAACCCTTCGTTCGTGATGTCAAAAATGAGTTTCTGAATCTCCTTGGTGGGGTCAGATGGAAGCTTGCGATAGTGGTCTAATCTAGAGAGTTGTTCTAGAATTTCTTGGGTGTAGCTGTCAATCTCCTGGAGCACTAAGCCTCCACCCTTGTCCGCTGGTTTGATAATTAAGTTATCAATCTTTTTGAGTTCATGGAGCGCGTTTTTCTCAGGCAGTGTGAGATTGTATGGGGTGTATCTATGAGATGTTTCGTGGTCAGTAATGTCTTTGAGTACTAGTTTCTCAAATGTGACAATCTCAGCTGGTATGCTGCATTGTGGGGGAGAAAAGGTGGAGGGTGGACGGAATGCAGTGAAAGCTGCGGATGGGGTGAAAGGTCTGTCAAGGAAAAAAGCATGGAGACGTAATTTTCTAAAAAAACGTAACAATTCAATCCGGAGTTGGAGGAGGTCAGGTTTCACAGTGGGGACAAATGAGAGACCTTTACTAAGTAAATCAATTTCTATCTCAGACAGTTGGTAATTGGAGAGGTTAAAAATGGGAATAGAGTCACAGTCAGTCACCCTCACTTATCCACCCTACTGCCACACCTTATTTCCTCAACCTCTCTATTTCCTTTTCAATGGTTTTAATTTATTCCTAAATTGCTTCCTTTCTCTCCCTTCCCTTTCCCTTCCCTCATACTTATCCAGGCAACTTCTCAGGCACCTGTTCTATCTGTTAGTCCTGATGAGATCCCGATACTCCCTCCGGGATTGAAACGTTGTCGACACATGCATTCTCAACTCTATACCGCTATTTATATTCTATTGTGGAGTATGAGATGTAACCCCAATTGTGACTTTTGTTTATTTATATTCACATATACTGGAAAGTCACTTTTTAAGTCACTTGCCTGGGGTAAGGAAATCAGCTGATTTCCCTCTGCCTTGCCACGGTTGCTCACCTAATTTTTCGCGTGTTATCATTCCTTGTTTTATAGATTCTCGCATTAAAATACCTATCTGTATATTAAAACATTTGTTATATCCAATTTTTATTATAAAACTGTGAAATTGTTATTCTGCATTCCAAATTGTGTGGGACCCTTGTTCTGTAAAGCACATTACATATAGGGCACTCTGATTTTAGAAAAAAAAACACTTTGCATCTCTTTTTAAGGTTCTACATCTTGAATCCTACAGTACCTCCTTGAGAGACAGGTGCACAATAAATATGAACAGTGTGTTACTGTCTTACAGAGCTGCTTTTCAATTGTACGATAAATGTTATTTCGGAGGTACTACTGTGTGAATAGAGGGTAAACCCGAATCTGAGGACAAGTTGTAAAACGTGAACGAGATTGCCAGCGAGGAATTCGTTAAAACATTTCCACAAAGGATACAACTTTAAACTTACTTAGAGAACCTGAAAGTTCTGTGCCTTTTTTGGCCAATGAGTCTTTGCCACCGTTTTTCGAATGGAGCTTTGCACATCAAAATAAATCAATAATTACATTTGATGTTCAACCAACAAAGAGAGAGTTGGTGAACTTTTAAAAGTTTATTCTCTCATTTAGTAGATTAGTTGATATTTTTGTTCTTTTATTTAAATTAGTGGCAAATCGATTACAGAAATAATAAAAAATAAAATTGGTTAGAACAAGCATAGAAAAATAAAACAGTGTGGTCCATTCACAGTATCGTCCTTATTCTAAACTAAAGGACCTATTCTACCCTAACAAAAACCCATAAAAAGTTATTTCTAGAAAAGAGCAAGTAGATTTCAGAGCAGATTCATACAGCTAAGAGGAACAACGAACTTCCCATAAAGGGGTGTTCTGGAGACTCAACCGAGTTCTACTGACAATTGCAGTCACAACCGTCTATAGAGAGAGAGAAGGAAGGAATCACAGCAGTAGTTATGATCAGTATAAAACAGAAAATCTTCCCACAAAATGTAAGGAAAACAAAGAAATCCCCGTAAACAGCAGCTTATGGCAAGTTGAGCTAGCAAAGCAAAGTGCCAAGGGTCATGGCACGGTAGGGATGCATGAACAGAGTTTTGGGTCTCTCTAGCTAGGAACACATACTATTTAGAAAGCACTTAAACATGTTGCAAAAACAGGTGAATGTCATCATCATCGTCCAATGGTGAGAGGTCTTCCGATTGTCTGCCGTCTCAACCCTCAATTCCCATGGTAAACGTCCACGCCAGTAAGAAGTCGGTTAGAAATGGCTACAACGTATCACAAAAAGTTACATCTACAAAGGTTCTCATGAGAACCTTTTGCAAGCCTACTCTGTTAGCTGTCTGTGGTTTCTCACAGTATAACAATGAGCTGTTCTATGAAATTAAGCATCCAAATTCTGGTATGTCCTGGTTAGATCACAAAATATAAGCTGCAGCAAGCATTTTCTTTTCATTAACACTCTTGTTTATTATGCATATGTGGCAAAGAAAAAAATCTAAGTACAGTGAAGTCATATGTTGTGAAGAAAAAGAAAGAGTACATTTTATCAAGACACAGCACATATCACAAAAAGTCAAGCCCTTGAGTTTGACGTTAAATCACTATTTTATTAAAAGCATTTATTTTCTTAAAGGGACAGTGGTAAATAAATGAGCAGTGCGGCCTAGCAGGTAGAGAATGACAGAAATGAAAGCTTTCTGCAGAAAATAAACAACATATTCACTTTTGCACGTTAAAATAAAGGCACATTTTCTAACATTTAACTATTTTCATGTTAATTTTTAGCATGTGTCTATATTAATATTATGTGGTGAAATTTGTGTAAAAATTTCAGCTTTAGCAGGATTATCTGATTAAATGAAGTACAATTTTATTACAAGAAGAATTTGCAAGTCAGCCTGCTCTTTGCTTTTTTGCACGTTCTCCACAATTTATTTTATCCTCGGATATAGAAAGGACTTTATCACTCAAGTGGCAAGCAAGTGGTGTCCTTATGCTTCCACACAAGACAAAATTATGACGTATTGATGAGTAAAAGTTTAAAAGGACCTTCTGAATGCGAATAGATGCATTTCGGATGAAACCTGTGTATTTTTTTATCATTCTAGAAACGCTTGTATCTGTGAATTACAGTGTTGACATAGACATACAACAGTGCCACAGAGCATGCAGCAAAATTTGTCTTTTTCTCACAATATGCACCACTACTTGCTTTGCTTACTGCTTATAATTGCTGTATACTTTTATTCTCCACTGCCGCATAACACCGGTGTCCCTGCTTTTGAGTCATGTGCAAAGCATGTACAGCCAGAAGAAGTATATTGTTCCTGCTCCATGCCTCACCCCAAAATCATCAGCCATGGAACACTACACACATGACACAATTAACGGTACAGTAAGGAAACATATTTGCTAGAATACTAGTGACCATATACACATGACATTTCAAGACAAAACATATCATAATGTAGAAGAATTATAAGAGGGTGAAGTTAGAGTAATATTTTGAAGAATTATAAGAGGGAAGAGGAGTATAGTAGAATCAGCCTAATAAGTACACCACAATCACTGCGAATGTTGATGACTGTTAGAACATCAATTTCATAAATATTACAATACAAAACTATGATGCTAAAAAGAGTTCAGGCCATAAATATTTAATTTACATGCTTGTAATAAAAAGTCCATGAATAGAGAGTACACAATATTGTTGACCAGTGTGTGTGTGTGAGAGAGAGAGTGAGTGAGTGTGTGTGTGTGTGTTTGTGTGTTTTGTGCATTTTTATTAGCCTGTCTGGGCAGATTTGTGCTGCATCTGTGATTACTCATGTGCCTTAATGTGACTATGAGCTTTCCTATGTGCCTGTCTGTGTCTCATTGTGCCTGGGCCTACGACTGCCCCTGTGTCTGCTACTAACAACATGTTATTCTGGTGGCCATGGGAACTGGCCAGAGCATCGATAATAGTGGATTTTTAGGGAAAAATCATCCATTACTTAATGTCACATCATGGAAAGCAGGCACATATATATTCACTGCAGCAAAATTATAAAACAGGACAAAAACGTGCATTACTGCAGCTTTGTGGAAATTATACATAAAGAGCGGAAATTCTCCTCTCCCTGTGGGTGGGGCTATGCCTTACTGCTCTGCTTCTACAAGCGAGGAAGCAGCTTACAGCCTTGCAACTCAAACTACATTGCGGCTCAGAGGGTTCCCAGCACTCCATCAAGTGCCACTACTCACAATTGGCAGACTCACAAACATATTACGTCCTACGTAAATCTGACTACAAAGTGGGAGCCAGTGCCTCTACAACTATGTCATGTGGTCTCAACAAGGAAGTAGCCAGAAAATTAAAATATCCCCCACTTCTAACCAAAGCTCTTATGGCACTAAGCAAATGAAGCAAGTCATCACGAACCTCCCCAGAAGAGCTCCCTTGTGTCTTTCATCTAAGCATCTATTCATTCATCCTTTCGTCCTTCCAGCCACCTGCTATCTACTATTCACTTTTACATTATGTCATCCGTTCATTCTTTCATCCATCACTCATTCTATCACCATTCAGTCCGCCCGCCTATCCATATCTAAACCTATCCATCCATCTCAAAACCGATCCATTAAATCTATCCATCCATCTAAGTGTCCATCCATCCGCCTTTTCACCTATCCATCACTCCATCCATACTTTCACTCATCCATGCATCCATCCTTTCAGTCATTTATCCATCCATGCATTTGCTCCTCCATCCATCCTTCCTCTTGCCCATCCATTCACCCACCCTGTCACTACATTCATCCACACTTTCATTCCATCCATCCATCCTCCCTTTCACTCATCCATCCATCTACCATTTTACTCAGCCATCCATTGTTTTACTAATCCATCCACCCTTCCACCCATCCATTTATTCATTCATCCATCCATCCACCCATTTACCCTTTCACTCATCCATCTATCCCTTCACTCACTCATCCACCCACGCTTTCATTCATCTGTCCTTCCATTCACCCTCCCTTTCACTCATCCATCCATTCCTTCACTCATCCTTCCATCCTCCCTTTCATCCAACCATCCACCCTCCCTTTCACTCATGCATCCATTCTTTCACTCTTACATCGACCAACCCATTTATCTATCTATTCATCCACCCCTTCACTCATCTATCCATTTTTTTCACTCACCTATCCTTTCTCTTATCATCCATCCTTTCACTCATCCAGCCATCCTTTCTCTATTCCATCCACCCTTTCACTCCAGCCATCTGTCCATACTCCCTTTCAATCATCCCATCCATCCATCTATCCATCCTTTCACTCACTCATTCATCTTTTTTTTTTTTTTTATCTTTATTTTTCAGTTTTGCACATAAAAAAGCAATCAATACAATAAGAAACATGCACTTCAGCAATTTAGATGATTCTCTCTCCACAGTGTTGCTGCGGACCCCCCCAATAGTGCCCATATGTCATAAATCTATTGGCATCACACACCAGCATTGCCCTCCCGTCAAACATTATTACCATGTCTTTATGCATCATCCCCTTTCCATTTGTCCCTTCAAAGAAAAAACAATCACAATAACATCCAGAATGCACGTGGCTAATCTAAATAGTGAACCCTTGGTATGAGGTCTAAACTCTACCCCACTCCGACTCGATCTGGCTCAGTTTGCGAATCGTCATCTTCGTCTAATCCCAGCAGATATTGCCGGTACGGGCCCCAGATATCTTTAGGTGCACAGCGCACGGGTAACAGAGCATTATAATTATCAGACTGCGTTGAACAGTACGCCAGATCCCCCTCCCAGTCCCCAATTGTGGGCAAAGGCCCTCTCATCCACCGCATTGCCACTCGTCTTTTAGCCAGCAATAAACCCAGTGCCGCGAGTTTGCGCATGTTTTTTGGTATCTGCTTGTCAAAACCAAGTGGTGTCTCTGATAACTCACAGCCAAGCATCCTGGTTAGACATTCAAAAACTGCGGCCCAAAAAGCCCGTACCCCCGGACAGCCCCATGCAAGATGAGTGAAGTTTGCGTTTCTAGCAGCACATCTCACACAGTGATCATCAGCACGCCTTCCATACCTATACAGTCTGGCTGGCGTGTAATAGACTCTATGAATATATTTAAAGTGTATTAATCTGTGCCTGCCGTTTAGAGAAATAGCCTTAGTTTTGGCAAAACACCAGGCCCATTGCGCCTCCGTAATTTCCAGGCCAAGTTCCTCTTCCCAGTCCAGTTGGAATTTCAGTTTGTTCTGTGTACGCGGGTCTTGGACAAGGCATATAGCTTGGTGATCGCCTTCTGCGGGGAGGGCGTTTGCAGTAAATACGTAAGTGCTGGCATCTCTGCCTGTGCCCTCAAGTCCGCCCCCAAATGGGTTCTCAGTGCCCTGCGAAACCTGTAGTAATTAAAGACATCCAGCGCCGTCACGCCCGGTCTCTGCGCAGAAATCTGTTCCCAGGTCTTAAAGATTCCCTCGTGGAACAAATCCCCCATACGCTGCACACTCAACCTCTCTAGGGTATTCATGACTGATTTATCTTCTCTATGTGGTAACCAATCACACCATGCGATCGGTAGGTTAGCGGAATAAACCCTCCGTATCTGATGCCTGCGGGCTATTACTGATAGCTGGTGCCCCGTGCAATTGACCGGGTCGATAGTGCGCAGGGCCATCCGAGCTGCCCCCGTCAACATCCCAGGCAATGGTGCCGGAGCGACAGTGTGTAATTCTAGGAGATGATGTGGTGTGTCCCTGGGGCCTTGAATCCACACATGTGCATGCAAGGTATGCGCCGCTCTATAGTACCTTTCCATATCTGGGGCATTTAATCCCCCCTCAGAATAGGGCTTTGTCAGGATTTCCCATTTTACCCGGGGCTGTTTCCCAGCCCAGACCAAGCGGCTTAACAGTCTACGCAGTGTAGCGAAAAAAGTTTGAGGTAGGCCAATAGGTATGTTAACAAACAAAAACAGAAAACGCGGTAGGACCACCATCTTTGCCAACGCCACGCGACCAATCAGTGAGAGTGGTAGTTTTATCCATTTTTCTATCGAGTCCGTTAATTTCTGGATTGCACAGCCATAATTTTCGGCCAATATTCGCTCAACGTCTGTATGTACCTTAATGCCCAGATACCTCACCGGCTCAGTAGTCCACTCTAGCGGGTAGTCGGTCTGGACAGGGGCAGTAACGGGGGTCAACGGAAAAATCATGGATTTATGCCAATTAATGCGGAGCCCCGAATGCTGTCCAAAGCGCTCCACCTCATGCAACATGGGGGTTAAATTCAGTTCCGGGTTCCGAATGTATAGTAAGGTATCGTCTGCGTACGCTGCGATGTTAAGATTGTAATTAGGGGACCTAATGCCACGACCTGCGTGGTATTCGCGCATCGCGCACATTAAAGGCTCCGCCACCAAGGCATACAAAAGAGGGGAGAGGGGACAACCCTGCCTCATGCCTCTTGTGATCTGTATGGCACGTGACATCTGGCCATTAATATTAACTCTGGCTGTAGGGGCATTATAAAGCACCTTTATCAAATTAATGAATATTTCTCCTACCCCTACTTTATTCAACACCGCGTACAGAAACCGCCATTCAACAGAGTCGAATGCCTTTTCGATATCAATAAATAAGGCGGCCGCCTTGGTTTTCGGATTAATCCGTACTATAGTACCAAATAGTGTCCTAAGATTGCTAGACAGCGTCCTTCCGGGGACGAACCCCGTTTGTTCTGGACCTACCAGCTTGGGCAGCAAATATGCCAGCCTATTTGCCAACACCTTCGCAAACAGTTTCATGTCCGTATTCAATAATGAGAGGGGTCTATAAGATGCACAGTCTTCCGGAGCCTTTCCAGGTTTAAGTAGAGTGATTATGACGGCTTCCCTCATGGAGGGGGGCAACGTCCCCGTCCTTGCCATCTCCTCAAAAAGATTGACCAGATGAGGGAGAAGCTTGTCGATATACGCCTTATAAAAGGCCACCGTCAGGCCATCAGCTCCCGGGGCCTTTCCACCAGGCATGTCTTTCAATGCTGCAGTAATTTCAGAGGGTCTTAGTGGACCAATAAGCCGCTCCCTGTCGCTATTGGTCAGCCAGGTCATAGCTATGTGAGCTAAATATTCGTCATCTGTTTCCTGAGCTGTGGTTTCCCTAGAGGAGTACAACCCATCATAATAGTTCGCAAATGCGTCCAGTATGGCGGGTGTGTCAGCCACCAAGATCCTTTCCTCGCTATAGACTTGCGCTATATGATTGTCCCCCCTGGGAGGTCTAACTGTCGCTGCCAGTGTTGCACTAGGCCGGTCCCCCTCTGAGTATGCCCTCGCAACAGCATATTTTCCCAAATGTGTGACCTCTGTGTCTGCCAATTCTTGATATTCACTGATTTTGAGGCGAATCTAGGCCAATATCTGTGGATCCCCTGACTCTTGCAGCACCCTCTCCAAGAGGCGCAGTGTAGTCTCAACATTGGCGAGCTGCGTGCGTATAGATTTGAGAACTCCTGCATGTTTGGAAATGGTCATCCCACGTATATACGGCTTAAAGGCTTCCCATATTGCACCCATCGTAGGGACACTGCCCAGGTTTGTAAGAAAGTATTCGTCTATAGCTGTGCCCAGTTCTGCACGAAATACTGCATCAAGTAGAGAATATTGTGGGAACCGCCACGTTTGTCTAGTGGTACTAACCCGTGGGAGCTCCAGGGCAAGACTGACAGGGGAATGGTCCTTTAGCGTCCGGGCCATGTGTTGACACTCTCCAATGGAGGAAAGCAAAGAGAGCGAGGCAAACCAATAGTCTATTCTGGTGTGAGTATCGTGGGCTGCTGAATAGTGGGTATATCCTTTGCTCTGGGGAGCCAACCGACCCCACACATCACACATACCTTCAGCCTGTACTATGTGCGCTATAGCGCGCGCTGCTCGCGAGGGGGGTCTTGGCTCGCCCTTTGACCTATCTAGGGTCGGATCCTGGATGCTATTAAAATCTCCGCCCCACAGTATAGGCAAGTGTGAATGTCGCATGATTTTGGTATGTAGGGAGTGATAAAATTGCGGATCGTCATAATTAGGTCCATATACCCCGACCAGTAACATAGTAAAATGGTCCTTACGACAGCGTGCCAATACAAATCTGCCGCCAGGGTCAATATCTAGAGCTTGTAAATGAAATCCGGAGTTCCTACGCACCCACAGAAGTACCCCCCTGGCGTGTGATGTAAACCCAGCTGCCACACATTGCCCTTTCATGCGGCGCGGAGACAGCAGACCAGTCTGCGGGGTGAGATGTGTCTCTTGTAGTACAGCCACGTCTATTTTGTGTCTATACAAATATGCCACTACGCGTCGTATTTTTCGTTGGTCATTCAGACCGCGAACGTTCCAGGAGAGGAAGCGGACATGTGAGGAGCAACCCTTAGAATCTGACATCTTCCCCTGGTCCTAACCATCGTGTAAAGGTGTGCGTGCCGTACTTAACTCCTACCCTGACCCCACAGCATCTACGTGGACCCATACATTTGAACAGAAGTGCAACATTAAACACCCCTCCAACCCCCCACCCACTCCATATCCAAAACAGTAGATACGGCATCCCCTGTCCCCTCCCGCCCCGCCCCCTACCCCCCACAAATTGTCGTCCCACCAACAGAGCAGGACCCCCCAAATTAACACCCAAGTGGTACACACACAGGGGCAGTGACCGCCAGACTCAAGGTGATGTGGAAGGGGCCAGCAGCGCCCTAATATAACTGTTTTACCATCAAGGCGTCTAGGGAAATACCTAGTAACATATCACTGTGGTAGCGTGGTGTAGACCAAAAAGCACATTACATCCTGCAGGATTACCCCCATACTTCTACATTTAACTAGCAGGCAATGTCCCAGGCATATCACAATTGACAAGTGTGTTGTTATCTTCAGGCTGGGAAGGAATTAGTGAGTCCACCCGCATCCCTTTGCTGGGCTCCATGTCCCCCCGGGAAACACCGTCCTCACCCCGGGATTGTGGGGAACCATTTGCCCTTCCAGCCCTGTAATTTTTGAGATCCTTCTGCAAGGCATTTGGGTCAGCATATATTTTGGATTTGCCATCAAAGGTGACCTTTAGCCGAGCTGGGTACAGCATCGCATAGTCCACCTGTAGATCTCGCAGCTTGCGTTTCACAGGGCCAAATTTCTTGCGGGCCTCCTGCACCAGTGGCGTAAAATCCGGGAACAGGGACAGCTCCGAACCATTATATGGGAGAGTTTTCAAGTCACGGGCTCGTTTCAGCGCTGCATCCCTGTCCCGATACTTGAGGAGGCGGATTATCACTGGGCGCGGCGGCGCCCCTGGAGGGGGCCTAGGCCCCAACGAGCGATGAGCCCGCTCGACGATAAAGACGTCAGAGAAGGTATCACGACCCAGGAGCTGTACCAATAGCTTCTCCACGAACACCTCCATTGGGCCCGTAGCTGTTGTCTCCGCAAGGCCCAAGAGGCGCACGTTGTTGCGCCTGGAGCGCGCCTCTAGGTCCTCAGCCTTATCTCTCATCGTCGCCATGAGCTTCTCCATCTGTTTTTGTGCGGCCCCCTGTTCTACCTGAGTGTCCTCCGCGTCCGAGATTCTGCGTTCAGCAAGGTCAATACGCTCGGCATGCTTATCCACCCTCTCGGACATCCTGTCCATGCGGTACGAGAGGGAATCCATTTTAGCGTCGATTGAGGCAAGGCTGCGCTGCATAGCCCCCAGGATTTGTCTGATGTCACCATCGGTGTCGGAGGGGCCAGGCGGTTCGCCAGTTGCTCCTGTATCAGAGTCGTCCTCCCTGTGCCTGGCAGATTTACGTTGGTCAAACTGGAGCTTGGTCTGGGTTCTGTCTGTTTTCCCCATATCAACAGCGTAGAGCTAGGGCCTGTAGCAGCAAGTCCCAAAGGCCCCAAGCGCACGAGTACACAACGCACAATGGCGCCGGACCCCCACGTGCCACACCGGGTCAGGATAGCATCCAACTGGGGCTACAGAGGGCTTATTTTTAAGGCATTGGGAGGCCGCCGCCCCCCACCAGGCAAGAAGAGCAAGGCCCGCACTCGCAGCTGTCCTGCCCGCACCACGGAAGTGGGCAACTCCTCCACAGGCCGCTGCTTCTAAACCCCCATCCAGGAGCCCACATATGGAGATCTCACCCTCGCGCTGGAGATGGTGTTCGCGCACTTCGATGGGATGGGGGTAACGCTGGGATCCCGTGCAGGGCCTGATTTCAAATATCGGCAGTGCTGGCTGGCGCCACGCGCGCTCCGCGGTGCCGCTGCTCACCTCCTGCGCTCCGCAGCGCCTTCCCTCCAACTGCCCGCAGGATCTGTCTAAGAGGCCGCAGGCGTCTCACCAGGCTAGCACACCACTGTATCAGAGCCGCCCAGCAGGTCGCACTCTCTCTCGCGGGCTCCGCAGCACCTCTCCCAGCCTCGGAACCTCCAGGCGCCGCCCCCTCTGTCGCGGTACTCACTGCGGGCCTTCCCGGCTGTTTCAGCAATGCGACAGGCTGGGGTCCGGTCGGGCAGCCAGGAGCAGCGTCCGGGAGGGCAATCGTCCACCCGCCACGGGGGGAACAGATCACCGCCAGTTGCGTCTCCGCCCCACAAGGCACCGCGAGCAGCCGCGCGCGTCGGGGAACAGGCCCGGAGTCAGCGGCTCCGTGTAGAATCGCGCCCAGCGATCCCAGACTACGTTCGGGGCTACACTAGTAGTTCACCAACTACTACCCCAAAGGATTATGCCATCTAGAGCCTTGATGGCGCATGATCATGCAGGATTTTACGGGCGGCTGCCGGAGCTCACTCAGGCTGCGGCCATTTTCGAGCCAGGCAAGCCACGCCCCCTCACTCATTCATCTTTTCCCTCATCCATTCGTCCACTTTTCCATCCATCCACCCTCTTGTTCAATCATCCATCTATGTTTTCTCTCATCCATCCATCCACCCTTTCGTCCATCCACCCACCCTCCATTTCACTCATCCATCAGTTCGTCCCCTTACGAACCTTACACCCATCCTATCATTCATTCATCCATCTAACCATCCATCCTTTCACTCACCCATCCATACACCTTTTCGCTTACATCCATTCATCTATCTTTTCATTCACACACCTTTGTCTACTAAGTTGCAGACAGAAGTGGCCCATTAAGAACTTCCCCCCAGTGTAGCTGCTAGGGCTGGGAGTTCATTACGCCCCAGCATCCATCCTTTCACTCATCCATCCATCCATACTTTTGCTCATCCATCTATCCACCCATTCACTTTGTCCATCCATCCACCCTGTTACTCATCCATCCATCATGCTTTCACTCACTCATCCATCCCTACTTTCACTCATTATCCATTCAACCTTTCACTCATCCATCCACCCTTTCAACCATCCATCCACCCTTTCATCTACCCATCCACCCACCCACCCTTTCATTCATTCATCAATCTATTCTTTCACTCATCCATCCTTTCACTCATTCATCTGTCCATCTACCTATCCACCCTTCCACTCACCCATCCATCCACCCTTTCACTCACACACCCATCCATCCACCCATACTTTCACTCAAGCACCCACCCACCCTTTCATGGTATTTATAAGCCTCTGTCTGCCGAGTTGAGGACAGAAGAGGCCCTTCAAGAACTCCACCCGCGCTGTAGCTGCTACAAGGGTCTCAAGGTCAATTAAAGACTCTAGAGAAGTCATACTCTTTTCTCCACAACTGCCTAGATACAAAGTAAACTGCAGCCTTCTGCGCATCACCCCTGCTCCTGATTGCCTGCAGTTCCTTGTCACTTCTTGTTTGTTTTCTTGATGTCTGCCTTCTGCTGTTGTTTCCTGTTGTTTATGCTACATAGGTCCCCTTTCTTTGTGCTGATACTTATATGGGTGGGCTTCTTCATTTTCATTGGTGTTTTATAAAACAGGGTTGGTACCTTTCTTAAGGACCATGAATGAGGCGTAGCATCAAATGTACTGTAAGGTGGGATGGGGGGGGAGTGGGGGGGAGGGGGCATTTGGTATGGTCTATTTAGCTTCTTTCCCTCGACTCAGACAAGATTGATGATCTTCTTCCTTCTTCCTCTTTTTCTGCCTCTTGGATATTGCTCATATCATTCCACTTAAGGTATTTAACACTTTAAGGAAGTTTTCCCAGATCCTAAGCTTACAACTGTTAATTGTTCTTCTCTTTAGTCTCATCCTCAAGGTCTCCTAACAGGCATGGCACACCGGATGTTGCAACAAATTAAAAGGTTTGAGTTATTTGATTCTAGCACTTTCCCTTTTGCTTATCTTTGTAGTCTGCTCTCCGGAACATGCCATTGGGTGATAAAGCTGGGTGTACTTTCTGTGCATAGTGCCTTCCTGTGATCATGCTCAGGAGCAGGGGTGAGCGAAATTTTAGTCATTTGCTTTGGCATAGTTCTATAAAATTACACAAAAAAATCCACTAAATTGCGCAAAATACAAGACTGCCATTTAGCGCTCTACTTTAGCATGAAATGGACCCTCGTGTCCAGTTTGGATGTGAGGATGCATTTCGCACTAAACAAAAACAGAGCAAAAATCACAAGTGTGCAAAGAACAGCCACTTACCTTCTGGTCGTTTGTGTTGTTCCGGTGCTAACATTTTGCAGTGAATATGGCGTAATTACACCACATGGCAAAATGGCATAATTTCGGGAATATTGAGTAGTAAGAGTAATGCAAATTTCACAAATGTACGTGATATTACTTCAGCGTAACGGGCATTTTGCCCAGGCCTACTCAGGAGAGACGTATTGTTGAGTTAAGAGCACACATACAATCAAGACAGTTGATTTCTTTTCAGGTCCATGTAAAGTATGTTTCAAAGCAAGCATAGACATATAGGTGCAACACTTGCAGATATATTCTGGCAACTAAATCAGCTGCAGGCTCAAATGGCACCCTTGCCAGATCCTGCTGCCACAGCTACTGCCAATGGGCGCATGGCACAAGTACCACCCTTTCCTGTTGCCACTGTTCCAGTGGTCCCTCCAGTTACGTGTTATGTGTTCCCACTGGCCAGTGAGAAGTTCTATGAGGATCATGAAGAGTTTAAGACAAGGATGAAGAAATGTAAACCCAGTTTTCTTTCTTTCAGTGTTTCCGAATGACCATGCAACATCGGCTTGTCCGATTCAGTCACATGCCCAAACTCAACTTCCTAAAAACGTTTATTGTGGAACACTTGTGCAAGAAACAATGCTAACCTTGTTTGAGATTTGAGGGTATTGTGATACACACAGGATTATGAGGTGGTGGAAATGAATAGGATGACCAGTCTTGCTTTGTCACAAGAAAGGTAATGCATGAGCAATAAAGCTGTTTGTGTTTTGGCCGTAGCCCTTTCAGGTGTAGGTGCCTGAATAATGGTGATAAGGGATAGGGCTGTAAATGATCCCCCCACCCGGGCTGGTAAGCTTGTCAACCATCTTTTTAGAGGTTGCTCAGGGGAGGTTGAGTTATGTACTGTACTTAGTGGACGTGTCTAAAGTCCTTGACTGAGCCTTATGTGTTGTGGAACATTGGATCTCCTGTGCTGGTGAAAAAGCCACTAGTGAGCCACCGGTGAGCCACTGGTGAGGGACAATTGGTGAGCTTGTCAAGAACCAACTTGCGCTCTTGCCATCTAGTTTGGAACCCAGAGTTCAAGAGCAGTCGCACTACTCTAGAACCAGAACTCAACTTGTTCTTGCAGTAAGATGTCTTTATGAGGTTAGGTTCATCTTCTCTTCCAATGTTTCTGATTGGGTGCAATTTAAAATGCATCATTTTATGCTTGTATTTCCACAAAACTCCATAGGGCAGATCCCACATACCATTGTATAGCTGTCTTGAAATTATATCCTTTTGACCAAAGTTACCCGTCCAATTACCTTTAGTAGCACAATTTGCCACACGTTTTTCCAGTGCATTCTAAGGCTAATATTTATGCTTTCACGAAAATTCACCATCTTCAATTTTCAATGTGGCCCAGTTTTTTTTGGGGGGTGTGGGGTTGAATCGACCTCCCTCCCTTAGTTCCAGTCCAGAACTCTAACCCCAGATGTGAAACGACATGAAAGTCAGTAAACAGGTGAGAGTGGCCAAGCATCACATTGCGGATCAAGAATTGAGGTTTAGGATATCTGGGGAACCAAACATTTGTGCACACTTCGTCAAGAACAAAAGCAGAAGGTTGAACTGCAGTGTGAATGCAAACTCGAAGACCAGCCATGTCAAGAATGCGGTTCTCTGAAACAGCAGCTCCTACGTCACTGCCCACTTTACCTTAGCTCCGGGGGCGTAATGGAGGCCCCTGGGTTGTGGGAGGCCCTCACGGTTTGTTGTTTTGTAGAGGCATCCTCACTCTCTAAGTCTAAGCCATGCCATTGCCTGCCTTGCAGAATGCGTGCAATGCCATGGAATAAGAAACAGTTAAACGCTTGGAAAAGCCACTCTGCTTTCCAAAGCAGATCCCTGCAGCGGTGGGGGGGGGGGGTGTTCAAGGGGCCCCCATTGAGCCCAAGACCAATGAATATCTGTGCGAACTGGGAAACGCCAGGGCCCCTCATCACATTCTGAAGGGGGTGGGGGATGGGGGGGGGGTTATCATTTGCATTACGTCACTGCCTAGCTCGCCCTTGTATACGACCAGCAGGAAGAAAATAGAAAAAAAATGAATTCGCAAGAGGTTCTACCATGAAATCGTTTGAACAAGACCAACCGGATACACAATTAACCAAGAGGATGCTTAAAAGAAATGCCCTTCGGAAGGAATGACGCCGTTCCCACGTGTCCTCGTGGTCGAAGGTTTTTATTGACGGGGGGAGGACTGCCTGTCTCGAAGGACCACGAGCGCTGAAGCCAGTGGCTGTCTGCCGGCGATGCTAGCGCCTCTACAGCAATACTTAAGTAGGCCGCACACTGCAAGTAAGTTACAGGTTAATGGGAAGCACTTCAGATGCAGTCACACATCACATGCGCGCGAGGGTCTGCAAACAAGGGCCCACTGTTCCAGAGACTCAAGGGGGCCCTCGAAATGTGTCTGGGAACGCACTCTGTTTTCCCAGCGGCGTCGACGATGGTTCTGTTCTCTTCTTTTGTGTTTTTCTGTGTGTTTCTGACTGTCCCTGGCAGCAAGAGTAGCAAAGCCCTGGCCGTCGTCACGAGTTCCACTTGCCATGGGCAACTTCAGTGCCTAGCTAGAGAGGAAACAGACTGGAAGACGTATTAAATAACAACCGAAGAAGAAACCCCAGCTCCTAAATCACATGCTTATTTGTTGATGCTGTCATAGCGTATTCTGATGACTCAACCACCTCGAGGCGCTGAGGTGCTATTAATTGCTATTGAAGATCTGCTTAAAGGTCTTAGTATGTGCCCTGTGAACATTCTTTTGATGGAAGGTCCTGCCATTTTAACCATCACAAATATTGTATTATGTCACTTACATAGTGCTTTACATCCCTGTGCCCCTGGGGAGCTGAAATAGCTGGCAGCGTGCTACCGCGTGGGGGAGTGTGTTGTTTTCAGAGTGTCGTACTTATAGCAATCCTATGTGACAAGTGTTTTGGTGTCATTAATAAGTGAACAGAGGTGTTCTTAACTTGTGGTGGGGCGCCGCACCGAGCAGTATGATGTAGAAGGAGGTGTGAGAGAAAGGCACACAAATTAAAATTATAGTTAGGCCTAAAACCTATATGCAGCCACACAGCGCCATCCAAGCGAAAGGGGTTGTAGAGTGCTGTGTGAGTGTACAACCCTTCCCAAAAAAGAAGTACAGGTAATCCGATAAGGCCAAGTAATGCATAAGACAACATGTGCAAGGCAAGATGTGGTTAAATGCAGTGGCGGCCGGCACAGGTAAGAGTGGTGAGACATTGGGGCAGGGCGGGAGCGGGGTGGGGTGGGGGGGAGTCGACGGGCAAGGTAAAATAAAATAAAACCACTTACCTTGCACTTGCCGCATCGTCAACTTGGCGATGCGGCGATCGCAAGGTAAGTGGTTTTATTATTTTTTACATTTAATTTTACCTCTCCTGTCGACTGTGGACTCCCCTCCCCACCCTGCCCTGCCTCACCGCTCTGACCTGTGCCAGCCACCACTGGATAAATGTGTAAAATTCTGGCGTCTTGGCAAGAATGCAAGTGGGTGACATGAGCAGGAGCCCTGCACCTTCTTTAAAGGCAGGAATACTGCCTACTGCTTTACAAACACAGCTCATGAATGAGGAAAAAAAGGGGGAGAGTAATAGTATTGGCAAAGTACACACTCTCTAAAGGCACAAAATTCAGCTGCTCTTGTTAGGACGAGAGGGCAAATTGTTGAGCAGGGGTTTGTACCTTGCAACATCTTAGGCTCCAAAAGGCTCCTAAAGGTGGATAAGTATCAGTTGGGCAAGCCCTAGTCAGATCATGGTTCAGACCCTGACCAATATACCACCATTCACATGCAAAGGTGAGAGAAAGCTCTTAGTAGGTTTCTGCCCTAACAGCACTAGTGAGGTGGGGAGGTGGAGGGTTTGCTGGGACCACTGCCCCACCTGTAAATGTTCTGGCCCCCACTTGTGCTCCACCACCATCGACAGCCACAGCCAACAGACACAAACATTGACCACTCAGCCTGGGAAGAGCAATCTTGTTCCTGTTTACATTTCCCGTTTTACAAAATCTTGCATTCCCTAAGACTATTTGCTTTTTTTCAGGATGGTAAGTTTTTGAAGTTTTCCATGCAACATAATACTCATTTATAGTGAGTGCATAGTGTGAAAGGAGTTGTTCCAATGCAGCTGTGTATGTTCTGGTTGTGGGTGGACCACGATTGACAGCTGTGGAGTTCAGGCCAAACGGAATGCAAATTTCTCACAGTGCCTATCAGTGGGACAAAAAGAGGTACAGAATACCTGCTCATTCAATCCTTTGCCTCTGTCCAAAGCACACAGAGTAATGATTGAGTGTGCCAACTGTAATTGTGCTTATATGCAAAAGAGTGTGAAGGAAGTACACAGCTGTCAAAATACTGACAGGGTAAAAGTTAAAGAAAATGCAGTGCATAGAGGTGCGTTGTTGTGTGTGGTGGGGACTGGTGAAATGAAGGCAATGCAAGGAAATACGTGCAAAGGAAAGGGAAAAGAGTGTGCTGAAGAGGAGAGATAAAAGTGAAATATGCAGATTGCTTCAGAAAGATATGAGGAGAAAAATATAGTAAATATCACACAAAGACTGCAGATGAGAGTGGAGTGAAGAGGAGCACACACACACACACACACATACACATATATATAAACAAGTGGTAGTCGCCACTGTGTAGTTATACGTTAGGTAACAGCTTCCATAGGAAGACCGTTTCTTGTTTTGCTATTAACTTTGGCGCTGTTTGACAAATCCTCACGAAACTTTCCCAAAAAATATCATCCACCTATGTTTCTTGCTGGGGTGATCAGTGAAGCGGGGTCCTTAAAACGATGTGGTCTCAAAATTAATTTTTCCCCATGTAAATTTCCATAGGAATTTTGGGAAGCAATACAGAAAAAAAAAAGCCGAACAGAATTACACCAAATTTAGCAAAATAACAAAGTCTTAAAATCTTTATTCAGAAAGCATGTTTTTTATGATTGGTGTAAATCTGTTCAGCCATTTTTGAGAAATTAAGACTCAAAATATTGTGATATCAGGAAGATGGATCCCTCTGAAGTACCATGGTACTTCCATGGTACTCCTGCGGAATTGCAGATTTAAAAAAAATAAAATCTTTCTGATTGGCAGAAAGGGCTTTATTTCCTGTCAGTCCCTTTGGTCCCACAGGACCTGGACCGAGCAATCTTCTTGGCTGGCTGCAACATGAACATAAATGTTGCAGCCTCCATTTCAGGACTTGAGGACTCGGTTGTGCTGCATGTCCCGCTGTACTCCTGTGGGACCTGCACGGCACCCTTTGTGCTCCTGAGGTACCTGTGGTACCACACGATCATGCAAGCATCAACAAGTGAAGCTTGGCCGGTCTTGCTGTAACATGAATGGAGCTTCAGGTGGGGTACCATGAAGTACAGTGAATTACTGTGATACCGCAAAAAAAAATTAAAAACAAAAACAATGTGCGGTAGGGTCTGTTAGAGGTTGGCCTCCCACGGGGGGTTGGCTGCCCATGGGGGGTTGGACACAGGGCCTGGCTGCAGGCCATTCAGCCATTTCACATACCGCACATTCCCCACGCCATACACAGCCAAAGGCCATGCATGGCGGGAGTTGGGTGCAACCCCACGATGAGCATGGTCTGAAGCTTTGATTATTGAGGTAGTAGGGTGAATGTAATTTAAAAAACCTCAGAAATTCACTGAAAAAAATAAAATGAATAAATTTATATTATAGTTTGGTATGGTAAAAGGATTTAATATACGTTAAAAAAAACTCAGTAATTCACTGAAAAAAACAAAAGTTAAAGTGAAGTTATAGTTAGGTAAAGTATTAAGAATTTAGCTTAAGTTTAATAAAAAACCTACAAAGTCTCTGAAAAAAACAAAGGTTAAATTGATCTTATAGTTAGGCCTTATAATAATAATTGAAAAGCTAACGTTTAAAAACTAAAAAAGCACAAACATTCACCAGTTATACTTTACTGACCTACCTATAAAGTGCGCCCCCTCCATGGACTGCTTATGAGCTCACATATTTCATCACTCATGACATCTCAAATGACATCATTGATGACATCACTGATGACATCACTAATTACATCATCCAACCGATATCACAGTTTGAGATATGATTTTTACTCTGGATTGTATCCAGCATGGTACACCTATGCCTACTATTCCATAATACCTGTAGTACTAATGGGCGTATCCTTTCACAACAAGAAGAACAAACAAAACATGCAGCATAGCTGTGAAATCACTCATATTAAATTGATTTTATGCTGTTTTTTACTGGTATTGAGGTGCGTAAAAAATGTAATTGCTCTGTACACATTAAAGACATCAGCAATATACTAAACCTTGAATACTCTACAAAAACAGAGTTTGGAAATTATTTACGTTAATGAAATGTGTCTGTTAAATATCTCATCTGACAAAGAATTTTAAGTCAACAACTTCACTTCTGTATATTAGCCAATTATAATGCATGCACTACCAGACCCTATGGACCACACTCCATAGTCAATCAATCAATCAGGGGTTTATAGAGTGAGGCTACTCACCCGTGAGGTTCTCAAGGTGCTGAGGGGGGAAGGTGGGGGCTGCTGATCCGTCAGGGCGCTGGGGTTTAGTCGAAGAGCCAGGTCTTGAGATCCTTCCTGAATTGGAATGAGAGGCGGTGGTTCAGAAATGCTGGTCCTGTGTCTTTGAGGGCTTTGTAGGCATGTGTGAGAACCTTGAACGTGATTCTTTTGTTGACTGTGAGCCAGTGGAATTCTTGAAGGTGTTCCGTGATGTGGCTCTGGCGAGGGATGTTGAGGACCAGTCTGGCTGCGGGGTTTTGAACATTCTGTAGTTTCCTGAGGAGTTTCTGAGTGACGCCAGCGTTGAGTGCGTTGCCGTAGTCGAGTCTGCTGGTGATGAGTGCGTGGGTGACCATCTTTCTGGATTCAGTGGGGATCCATCTGAATGTCTTTCGAAGCAGGCAGAGCGTGTGGAAGCATGATGAGGATATGTCATTGATCTGGCGGTTCATTGTGAGCGAAGAGTCCAGTATGATGCCGAGGTTACGTGCATAGTCCGTGGCGGTGGGGAGGTTCCCAACGCGGCAGGCCACCAGGTTTCATCCCAAGCTGAGGAGTTATGTATGTTAAAATATCTTACACATATTCCTGAAATGAGCAGTACGGTGTACACTATTTAAACAGAGCTTACAATAAGACATGTCATTTGAACCGTATGTAAGTGAGTCACCCATACATTATACTTACTTTCTACAGCAATGTATGTTTCAGAATTTTTACTGAACATTTTGAAAATAAATATCTGCACATTATAAATCTCCAGTTTTTATAGAAATTGTCTGTAGCACTAGGTGTCAACTCTTTAACATCAGCATATACACAAACATCAGCAGGAGACTAATATATTGTAAGGAGAAGCTTTAGTTTTTCTCACATACGTTTAATAGCAGGCCTTTGAATTTAGTCACAACCTATTTGAAACTTATTTTTGCAATTCACACTAGTTGTGCTCACTCTCTACCTTCCTTTAATGAAGTACTGCTTGTACTTAAAACTTAACTGGTGGCTAAAGTATGCACCATATAACTTTTCTGAATATGAATGAGAGTTGTCTTCAGTACTATACTGCTTCTATTTGCGGAGCAGTAGTCTGGAAGATGTCATCAGTGATAAGATCAATTATGTCATGAGTGATGCAATATATGAGGACATAAGCAGTGTATGATGGGGCACAAGTTATAGTTAGCTAGGTAAAGTATAACTGGTAAAGTACAACTGGTGAATTTCAGCAGTTTTTGGTTTTTTAAACATTAGTTTTCATATTACTACAAGGCCTAACTATAACATCAATTTAACCTTTGTTTTGTTTAGTGAATATATATATAGAGCACAGATATAAACAATCTTCATGATCACCTGTTGAAGGTGACCCTACCAGTTTGCCCCCCTAAAATTCATGTCTAGAGACGCCACTGGGAGACATTCTCTTGCCCTTCCAGAAATTCATTTCCACCTAGACAACTTGCACTTTTATTATTAGTAGGGAATGGCATTTCAGGGTAAAAAAGACAATGTGGTGAGAGAATACTTCCATTGTATCAGCTGGCAAAGCAGCACAAACTAGCAAATTTCACAGTTAGGGCCTGATCTAGAGTTTGGCAGACGGTACACCGTCTATTAGAGTGGTGAAGGACATTACGCACTTCCAGCGGTTATCTCTGTACCTTTGCAGGAACCATTGTCATGGTGGTTCCTGTCCAGGTGCAAAACGTTTGGTGAACAGCCACAGTCAGGTTTGATGGCCAACCACCAAACTTTCCCCAACATTTTTTAATGAAAAATAAACTCTCAAAGTTCGAGTTTGTTTTTGAAAAGCAATACATTAATGACCCCCACACCCAGGGACTTTTTTGCCCTGCGTGTGGGGGTCATTATTTGTTTTTTCCTGTCCCTCACCTCCAGGTTTTACCTGGCTCTGACAGACGTTAAAAAAGGACTTCACACCATCCACACTGAATAGGTGGTAATGTCTTTCCTCCAATGTCCCCAACTCCAATCAGGCTGTTGGAGAAAGCTGTCCATCGACAGAGCCAATGGGGGGTTCTGTTGACAGTAAGCTGACAGAGCCAATAGCATTTGTGATGGAGTACTGGGCCCCTCAAACTCTAAATCACTCCCTGAATCTCCAAAAATGGCACTTTTTCTTCAAAAAGTGGGTCTTGTGCCATTGCAAAAATGAAAAAATCAGTCCCTCTTGTGGACTTGGCTCTTTCTGCAGGGTCGTCCCCAAACTTTCTGCCTTCACTCTCCTGTTTTCAAAATCCATTGTTGTAAGCTTTTAGGAATCTGCGTGTATCCTGGGTCACATGACAAGGTGTAGATGGCAGTTGGTTTTTGTGTATTACTCTCAGACAGTGAGACAAGGGGGAGTAGGTGACAAGCTGGGGCCAGGGCAGAGAGGCATAAAATTCCAAGCACCCTGCTCCTAATTCAGAGTGGGCATCAGGTATAAATAATGGACCCTCAGACCCAACTCTTGAGTACACGTCTGGACCTGTGAAAGACTCAGAAGGACTGCTGTGCTGCTCTGCAAGAAGGACTGCTACTCTGCTGCCCTGCTGCCTGAGTGAAAAGGACTGGACCTGCATCTTCAACACAGGACGACCAGAGTGACTCCAAAGGCTAGTTTAGTGGCCTCATGATCAGAGCCTCAGGGACAGAAAAGGCCCCAACCACCTTGAGCCCAGCACCTGGACTCTATCTGCTGTGAGTCTTACCACCCAGGCCTGGACCCTTGGAAGTGGGCCTGAAGGTGCACTGCCACCCAGCTGTGGTCCTGTGGCCAGAACAATTGCAGTGTGATGCATCTCCTCGCAGCTCTGCATCAGAACCACCACTGCGTGATGCATCCCCGGCGCAGGACCTTGCATTGCAGCTTCCTCTGTACTGCCACTGCATGGCGCATCCCTGATGCAGGCCTTCAAATCGCAAGTCCCTCATCAAAGACATCCTCGACAATGATGCATAACTTCGCATCGCAGCACCGCAGCTTCTTCAGAACCCCCACTGCGCGACGCATCCTTGATGCCGGACTTTGCATCTTCAGCCCCTCGTTGATGGTTTCCTTGACGATGACACAGGACCCCCCTTCACATCGTGCAGCTCCTCGGAACCACCGCTGTGCAATGAATCCTCGACGGGGGATCTTGCAATGCTCTGCAAACTAGTATTTAAGTCACTTTGTTCAGCTGGCCTAACTTGGTCCCTGTATCCAGCCCGTTCTCCATTGTGGTCAGCCTGAACTTGTGACTTTGTCCCGGTTCGGACTGACCAAATAACTACAGTTGGTGCTTTGTGCTTCTAGATTCTATTTACACTTAAATCTTTAAAATTGCACATCCCTGGTCTACTTGTTGGATTTTTGTCGTTTGGTCTCAAATAATTTATTACATTTCATAATAATAGCAAAGTGGATGGGTGCACCAACAAGAAGTCCAAAGAACATCCAATGTGTTAATTCCAAAATTGCTTGTTTATTTTCATCCAAGAAATTCAACAAAATCTAGCCAACGCGTTTCATTTCACCAACTTATAGAACTTCACCAGGGCATCATATGACAAAATGTGAGCAAATCCATATCATGCGTAGTGAATTAAGGCAATTTCATCCAAGTCCATTGTTTAGGCAATTGTCTTGCTTATTTTGAATGCTAGGTGGCTATACCTACATTAAACCCATATTAGACTTACACACACTATCCTCAGTGTTTGTGTTTTGTTTTACACAAACTATGCATATATGACCATATTTCAGAGGTACAGCGGGTCCTACACTGGTTACAAGTTGAGCAAAGAGTGCAATTGAAAGTTCTCTGCATTCCTCACTAGATATTCTATGGTCTGAAGAGATCTGATTTAAAGTCCTCTCAATTGACTTATATCTCTTGCCACTCTCTGCAGTTATAGCACTCCACCTATTCAAAGTGCCTTGAGTGAAGACAGTACGCCTTGAGTATCACTTTTTCTGCCACCTGGCGTCAAATTCTGGAATGCCTTTGTGTTACGGATTAGACTCCTGGACAACCTCCTAGCATTTAGATGAACTCTCAAAGCCCTTTTTACTTGGTTTAATGCAGGTTCTTCTCTGCTGCCCTTTTACAGTTCTCTTCCTTCTCCCCGCACCATGAAACCATTGTAGTGTGCTTTACAGATATAATAATAATGACGATGATAATGATGATGATGATGTTGATTATAATAATAATGATGATCATCATAATAATAATAATAATCATTCACAAACATGTAGATTTGTAAGGTGAGCAGACATTTTCAATGCATTCCTGCCCACAGGATTAGATTTACTCAGAATAAAATATATATTTCAAATTTTAAAAAAACACAGTAATTCAGCAGATATAGTTATCTCAAGGAACTATAACTCATGCCCTTAGATAACTATAACTCGCGCCGTGCACAGTTTTCTCATCAATAATTTAATTGCAAATGTCGCAGTGATATTATCAGTGATGTGATAGAAAATGTCATGAGTGATGTAACATGTGAGGTAATTAGCAGTGCATGGAGAGAGTGCAAATCCTAGCTTAGGGCACGAGCTATAGTTACTTGCAATAACTATAACTACAACTGGTGAATTTCTGTGATTTTTAAGAGTTTAAAATGTTACGTTGTTACTGAATATTAACTATAACGTTAATTTAACCTTTTGGTTTTTTCTGTGAATTTCTAGGTTTTTTTTCAACATTAAGTAAATTTAATTACAATACATAAATCCAACATCCCGCCATGCATGGCTTCCGGCCGTGCATGGTGGGAAGTTGGCTGCAGGGCCTGAGGCCAACCCCCTGCATGCAGCCAACCCCATGCTGCACACGGCCTTAGACTGTGCACAGAGGGGGATTGGCCACAAGGCTTGGTCTGTGGAGTTATTGCTAGAGGTAGGGGGCAAGCGACTCTCCTCCCCGGGCCGTCATTGGCTCCGGGGACCCTATACGCCAGGGCCTGGCATTATCATTAGGGGAAGGGGGCACCCAGCCCCCCTCTCCAGCCCCCCTCTCCAGGCTGATTTTGGCCCCGGGGACCCTATCCCCGGTGCCCAGCATTAATATTAAGGGGAGGGGGCACACAGCCCCCCTGCCCGGGCCGATTTTGGCCCATGGACCCCATCCCCTGGCACCCAGCGTTAAAGTTAGGGGACGGAGCACGCGGCCAATTAAGGTCTGAAAACCCCAACCTCCGGGCCCTTGTTAATTTTAAGGGGAGGGGGGCACGGCCCCCAGCTGATTTCGGCCCTGGGGACTCCATCTCCCGGGGCCCTGCAGATTATAAGATGGGTGCCCTGGTTCCCACCCAGGGCAGCCACCATATCCTCATTGGGGCCGGCGGGGGGAGCCCCAAGCTCCAGCGGCACCAGCCCGCTCCCTGCATCCAGCGGGAGTCAGCACTGCTGCCGCTCACTGGGAGCAGCTAATAATGCTGCTCCCTGCAGGTAGGAGCAATATTTAGATCTGTTTTCCTGCCCGAAGCGGACTTGGTGTTTGTTCCTGTTTGGCAGGAGATTTGAAATTGCTCCTGTGAAGCGAGAACAAACACAGGTTTCCCTGGCTGCGCCGTGGCTCAGGGAGGTGGGCCACGTGGCTCCCTCCCTTTTTCTTGATATTGCGGCCCCGGGGAAAGGAATCCGGGGGCCTCTCGAGGCTCAGGGAGGGCCATTTGCACCCCTTTAAAACATGCACTAGGCCCCTGAGGATGGGGTCCCCGGGCTGAAATTGGCCCGGGAAGGAGGGCTGTGTGCCCCCATCCCCCTTTAGAAATATACCTGGCCCCTGGGGAAGGGGTCCCCAGGACCAAAATCCGCCCGGGAGGGGGCAATATGCCCCCTCCCCCAAGAAATTGAACCAGGCACTGGGGATGGGTCTCTGTGGCCAAAATTAGCCTGGGGAGGGGGGCCACTCACACCCCCTCCTACTAAAGATAATCATCTCTCCCCCCCACCCGAGACCTGGCCCACCCGAAGGCCTTAAATAAAACAAACGCGGGAAACAAGCAGTTGAATTCAGATATCCAGAGTCCAATTTAAGTTCCAAAGATTTATTGAGACACAGCCCAGTACCTGCCTGCAGTACAGGCAGCACAACTCCTACCAAAATTCTACAGCCAGAACCTTTAAGGCAAAGAACTAGCATGAACAGGATTAAAAGTAAACACAATGCATTTAAATCAACCTACACAATATATGTAACACATCTATTTCCTTTAACCAACATGTACATTACGAAAAAACGAAGAACGAACAGAGACGGAGAACTTCACACCACAGAGAAACAGGACAATACAAAACAAAACAAATACAAAATCTGCAATTTACAAGGCAACAGCAGCTACAGTTTGTTTGATCCTTGATGCAACACACTCGGTCTGGTCGCAAGCAACATCCCCTCCTTAATATTTTCACACTTGCCCACTCTTCTGACATTCCAAACCTTGCCATCTTGAGTGACCACACTGTTTCTGTTAACGTTGGCCACTCTCACAGCCTTGCTGAAGTTTGAATCACTTTTGGCCTACATTCAAGGTTTGCGAATCCTGACCCAATTACCCACTGCAAATCTGGGCTCCTTGACTTTCCACTTGACATCATTTGCCTGTTTGACCTTCTCCTATTTCCCTTTTACTCTACTAGCCACATACTCGATATCCTCCTCTTCATCCTTCCCTTTTTGCTTATTTTTTAACCACCACAGGCGCAATTTAGACACAGGATTCCTCCCTCTCAGAAGCTTAAACGGACTAACCTCTTTGGTGGTATGCAGTGTAATACGATACACCCACAACTTCTCCATCAATTTATGTTTCCACTTTCCTTCAAAACCACACACCCACACAATGCTCTCCTTCAATACGTGGTTAAACCCCTCAAGCTGTCCATTACCTTGAGGCTCCTACAATGCAGTGGTAACATGACGGATATTGCAATACCTGAGAAAACCTTCCATTTCATGTGACTTCAACTGTACACCATTATCGGTGAAAAGAACCTCAGGGTGATCCTCCCTGGCAAACAGCAATGACGACAGCAGTGGTAACTTGAGAAACAAACTTAATTTCTGGCCACTTAGTGTGGTAATCCACTGACACCATGGCAAATCTACATTCCTGTGGCTAAGAATAAAAGGGCCCTGAGATATCAAATCCTACCTTCTGCCACAGAAATTCCGGCCATTCACAAACATCACACTCCTGCACAACCCTATCCACTACTCTATCTAAACCTGCCCACCAAAACGTCATCATACCAATCTTTTCATAGATGACATTCCCAAATGTCCCTCATGAGCTAAAGACAATATACAATCCAGCAGGCCTCAAGAGGGTATGCATTTCCCTTCCTTAAACAATATGTCTCCTTCCACCTCCAAATTCCCTGAATTCTTCCAATAAGGGAAGAACTCTGCAGGAATCTCCTTCCTCTTGGGCCACACTTCTTTCATATATTCCACAACACTTTTCAACAAGTGATCATCTTCCATACTTCTCTTACATCTTCCATACTCTTCTACATCTCTTCACTCATACTTCCAAACTTTCCCGATACAACATCAGCTATGCTGGCTATCATCTCAGTATCATCTACTTCCATAGTATTCTCCTTCTGGGCACATGGTAATTTGGACAAACAGTCTGCTGTGACATTACTTTTACCAGGTTCATGTTCAACTTTCATATTGTATTCCTGGAGTCTAGACATTAACCTTGCAATGCGTGCAGTAGCATTGCACCCCTCTCCTGGAGACAAAAACCTCACAAGCAGCTTGTGGTTTTTTCTCAATGTAAACCTTGAGCCCCAATCATAATTGCAGAAATGTTTGGCAGCCCAACACAAGCCAACAACTCTTTCTCTATTATCGCGTGTCTTCTTTCAGTATTATTCAGGGTGCGCAAAGCAAATGCCACATTCCACTCCTCTTTACCACTCCTCTGAGACAGCACACTTCCCACCCCATAGAAACTCGCACCCACTGTTATAACGCATTCCCCGTTCACACAAAAGAGTTTTAAAGGTGGGTGCCTCTACAATTTCTGATTTTAACAAATCAAAAGCTTGTTGCTGTCTTTCCGACCACATAAATTCAGCATTTTTCCTTGTTAATTCTCTCAATGTTTCCATCTTTGTGGCAAAATCTTTGATGAACTTATTTGAATACTTGCATAGCCCTGTGACTGAAAGTCCACTTATAGCCCTGTGAATGATGTCTGGCACAGGTGCTTTAACAATAGCCTCCACCAAGGATTTCTTGGGAATCACACCCTCACTAGACAAAGTGTGTCCCAAATATCCTACAGAATCATGGAAAGGTTTACATTTGCTATCTTTCAATGTAAGGCCATGTTTTCCCAACACTCCACGTACTTCTCTCAAGTACTCCAAGTGTTGTTGCACATCCCTGGAGAAAATCAAGATCTCATTCTGGAAACACTTGATGAAGCCCTCCATTTTCCTAAAAATATGAAACATTGCTCTCTGGCAAACAGACACGCCTGATGCAAGGCAAAGGGCATCCTCTTGAACTGCAAGAAGCCTTGTGGGGTGATACATGCAGTCAAACACTTGGAATAATCAGTCAATTGGATTTGGGGACAAGATGACCATAGATCAAGTTTAAAAAACACTTTTGTACCTTCCAGCATGCTCACAACCTCATTAATATTGGGTGGCGGGGGACAGTCTACCATGATATTAGCATTAAGTGCTCTCAAATTAATGCACACTCCCAAGGTTTTAGCAGCCTCATGCGCTAAAACAATAGGTGACACCCATTCAGAGGATTCAACTTCTTCGATGACGCCCCACCCAACATCTCATTAAGTATGCCTTTGAGCTCATCACTTATATTAATGGGTACCATCCTTAGGTAGGCTCTCTCTACTCTTTACATCTATGGATACCCTGCACTAACTCCTTGTGGTGTAGGGACACATAGACTTTGCCCTGATGAATGCCTTTGACCATTAGGCTAGTTATAGGCAGAAACATGTTGGCATGATAAATTCTACTCAGTGACACATAGGTCATCAAATCGTTATAAGCCTCCTGAGGTTACCCGTTGGTAACTTTTTTTTTTTAACGTTTCTTTTTATTAAAAACACGGTATCACATGTAAAAACAATGCACAAGCAAGCTTGTCTGCAGTACATCCATCAACAATGGTCCCACTCTGAATGCATTACACCAACAACAGCAATACAATGTACATCATGTCGCGTTGGGAGTCCGTCATTCCTTTGTCTGGCCATCGGCGGCTCGCAGATCTCTCCCCTATAGGTGTTCCATTTTTGCCATATCTGTGTCCACTTGTTGGGGCCGCCTCTTGATACATATACTGTTTTTTCGGTAAACATACAATGGTCCATATCATTCTCCCAAAGCCTCAGGGACGCCGTCTCCCGCGCCCCCCACAACCTTGCAATATTCCGCTTAGCAATCATCATCCCCAATGACACCCATAATTTCTCCTTGGTATTTAGGTCAGTGGGGCCCCAGATATTTAAAAGACACTGCTTTATATTGCAGTCAGTCGTGACGCCCATCGCTTCTGTCATACACCTTGTCACCCTCGCCCAGAATTTCTGGATTGCAGGACACTCCCAGAGTGTGTGTATGAACGTGCCTTCTTGCCCACATCCCTTGGTACAATCTGCGTCAGTCCTATAGCCCATCTTCACTAGCGTCGGCCCTGAAAGGTATATTCTGTGAAGTATCTTAAGTTGGACGAGCCTGAGCCTGGAAGAAATAGCTGTTTCACTAGGAGAGGCAAGAGCCTCTAACCATTCCCCGTCATCCAGTCCCGCTACGTCGTGATCCCATTTGGTCCTGAGATGGAGGAGGGGGTCAGGCACGTTATTAACAAGCTTTTTATAGATTAGTGAGATTGCCTTTTCAGGAAGATATCCATCTAGTATCCTGTCCTCTAACGGGGATGACTCTGGCGGAGACTCTCCCCTAGGTATTGCCGCCTGTAGCGCATGGCTAATCTGGAGATATCTGAATCGCTCCGTGTCAGCTAGCTTCTATTCTTCCTGCAGTTGGGCAAAGGAGATAACCCCCCCTCACTCCACAGGTCCCCGACCACGGATATGCCTATTAAGTCCCACCGGTCAAATCCTTTGGTGACTCCTAGATTTCCCAGTTGGGCAGCGTCCCAGAGTGGGGTGGCCAGTGTAACTCTGTCTTTCCATCCCAGACTCAACGTGGCAGTCTGCCACACCTGAGCGGCATGTCCAGAAGGCCCCATTAACTTCAATTTGGAGGGGTGAGCATACAGTGCGCCTCTAAAACTTCCGCCAGGGAGTAGCCACCTGTCCATATTAAACCCCGGGTCACACTGCGATCCATACGTACAGTGATTGACGGCGGTGAGTTGTGCCGCCCAGTAGTATCTTTTTATGTCCGGGAGGGCGATACCCCCATCGTACCATCCTCTCGTAAGCTTAGGAATTGATATCCGAGGTGGCTTCCCCTCCCATAGGAGTTCTCTCAGGGCGGTGTCTATAGATTTAAAATATTCTGCTTTCCCAGGGTGTGGCGTGTTCTGCAGAGCATATAGGAAGCGGGGAAGGGACATCATTTTGAATAGGGCTGCCCGCCCCAACAGGGACAGTGGAAGCGTCTTCCAGTGCAGGACATCACTTCTGAGGCGTAACAACGGGGGGAGGAGATTTTGGTCATGAAAGAGCGTCGGGTCTTTGGACACATGTATCCTTAGGTATTTAAATCCGGTTGTGACTTCAGTAACAGTGAACCCCTTGGGTAAAATTGGCGACTTACCGCTGAGAACGTAGAAAACTGACTTAGACCAGTTGATAGTGTATCCGGAAAATTCCCCAAAGACTATAAAAATGTGGAGTATTCAATTTAGGGAGGCCGCCGGCGATGCCAGGTATAGTAAGATATCGTCGGCATAGAGCGATATTCGGTCCTCCCAGTCCTCCGCCCATCTCAGCCCTCTAATTATCGGGTCCTTTCGTATCCACATCGCCAGGGGTTCCAACATGAGAGTGAAAAGTAATGGGGAGAGGGGGCAACCCTGCTGAGTGCCCCTGCCGAGCACGAATGTAGAGGACACACGATTGTTAACCACTATCTGAGCCAGCGGAGCCGCATATAGGAGGTGTATCCAGCGCATAAAGCCAGGGCCAAACCCTATTTTCCTCAGCACTGCAAACATGTATGGCCATTCGATCGTGTCGAATGCCATGGCCGCGTCAAGCGACACTACCACCGCATCTTCACGTATCGTGTCGGTCCGAGCAAGCACCCCATGTAGTCTCCGCAAGTTAAGAGAGGTATTTCTGGCTGGCATAAAGCCAGACTGATCGGGGTGTACTAACTTAGTGATTACAGTTAGCAAACGGGTGGCGAGTAGTTTGCCCAGTATCTTGGCTTCTGCGTTTAGCAGTGAAATCGGTCTGTAAGAGGAACAGAGATGTTTGGGTTTCCCACTCTTGTGGAAAACCACAATAGTGGCAAATCTCTGGTCTACTGGGAGCGATCCTGCCCCGCGACTTTCGTGGAACATTTTTGTAAGATGTGGTGCGATTTTACTTGGGGCGAGCTTGTACAATTCGACCGGCAGGCCATTTGGGCCGGAGGCCTTACCCCCATGCAGGTCCTGAATGGCTTTCTCTACTTCCGAGCTTTCTAAGTCTTTTTCTAGGTCGAGGCGTTCGTCGTCAGAGAGCTTCGGCAAGGGGATATCTTACAGCATCGAAAGTGCGTCTGATTCTGTGTATGCCTTTTGTGAAGTGTATACACCACGGTAATGATCCCCGAACGCATTCGCAATTTCTTGCGGGTCCGAGATCGTGTGGCCGGACTCTGTCGTGAGTTCTACCACTACTCGATTTGCCTGCTCTCTACGGTCAAGCCACGCAAGCAACTTGCTCGCCTTGTCGCCCACTTCATAAACTTTACAGAGTGTAGCTCTATGTTGAGCCTTAGCAGCGTCGACGGCCACCGTTAAGTAAGCTTTCTTTTTAAGTCGTAGTTCATGCCTTGTCTCGTCGGAGGTAGCCTCATGTAGTTTCCCTTCCAGCTCTAATATTTCAGTTTCCAGTCGAACCAGTTCCCTCTGTTTCTCCCTCTTGGTGTTGGCGAACTGGGAGACAGCCGTCCCTCTAATTACTGCCTTATAGGCCTCCCATAGTACTCGTGCCGAGTCAACCGAGTGTTCATTGTCGAGAAAGTAGTGGTCCGTTTCACTAACAATCTTGTCGTGTAACTTGGGGATCTTAAGGTACCAGGGATTTATAGGGGCTGTCCTCCCTCTTTGTGGCTCCCCCACCTCAACCCGGGCCCAGAGGGGCGAATGATCCGAAATACCCCGTGCAAGGTGATTGACCTCCCTGACCTGTCCCAGTTGGTCAGCCGGTGTTATTATGAAGTCTATTCTGGACATACTGCGATGGGCCCCCGAGTAAAACGTGTACTGCCGTTCTGTAGGATGGAGCGCCCGCCAGGTGTCGATGAGACCCATCGCTGCCAAAAAGTTGTGAATCTGTGTGCGGGCCAACGGCAGGTCCCGAGGGGGCCAGCGATCCAGACTATCGGAGACAATGGAGTTAAAGTCGCCCCCTATCATAAGTCTCCCTTCAGGCAGCAGGGAGAGTAAGAGGTCCCCCAGATCTTTGAAGGCTGGGGCTTGAAGACCAGGTGGGATGTACACCAAAACTAAATTCAGAGTTCGCCCTTCCCAACACCCTTAGACAGCCACAAACCTTCCCAGGACGTCCGTCCTTATACAGTCAGTAGTCATCGGAAAGTTTTTCCGGAGAAGTATCCCCACCCCACGAAAGCCGGAGCCAAAAGCCGAATGTGCCACCATTTTAAACCCCCAGCGTGTGAGAGCCTGGCAGGCATTACCCAGAAGGTGAGTTTCTTGAAGCAAAATCACTTCAAGTAAATGCCTTTTAATATACTGAAGCACAATGCCCCGTTTCAGCTTATCACCCAGGCCGTTGACATTCCAGGACATTAATTTAAATCCGACTGGCAGTGGTGGCCCCATGTTGAAGTATTGTGTTGCTTAGGCACCCCAAGAGAGACATCCCGGATGCGCCACCTTCTAGGCAAATTTCTCCCATGTCAGCCATTGTGCTCAGTGCGAGTGTGATACCTGTGAGTACAAGCCATGCAGCAATACTATGAAGGCCAGTGAAATCTCCCTTGTGTGAACCTTGAACTAGCTTAGCTAAAACAACCCGCCCCCCCTCGATGTCATTGTGTGGGACAGTCAGTATCCCAGTGCAATCATAGATGAATAGAACATTTTTCTTCAATAACAAAATTCCCTCCCGCCCAAAAAACCCTAACTGTTCCCCCCTCCCTGCCTCCCTGCATGGCGGTATCGGAACCTCCCGCCACCCCAACATTGCAGAGTGCCTATCGCCCACCCCAAACACTCGTAGGTCATGTGCCAGCCCCACACCCATTCCATTCCAAGTATCATAAGTTACTATAGCTTGAGTTCGATTGTCCAGGAGCCCAGTTCGTAAACTCATGCCGCAATGGCAAGTGTCCGGTGTGAGGAGAGGCCCAAGCACACCCCACAGGAGGGCCACGACCCTCACAGGGATTTAAACCCCAAATAGCCCAAAAAGAGGGCGGGGGGATCTTGTGGGCCAAGGTTTAAACCAAAAAGGATACAGACCAGTTATTTTCTTTCATCATCGGTCGTCCGATTTACTTCCGATGGAGATTCCGCACGTTGTTCCAAGCGACTCTGTCCCCGTCCCTCTTGAGAGTTCTAGTGGTTCTTCCTTCCAGCAACTCGCCAGCCGTCGAGCCAGTCCCACGCCTCATCAGGAGCAGTGAAGAACCACGCCCTGCCCTCCGCCTCCACTCGCAGTTTGGCAGGGAAGAGCATGGCATATTTGATATTCTTCTCGCGCAGGGCTCTTTTGACATCAAGGAAACTGCGCCGTTGCCGTTGGACCCTGATCGTAAAGTCTGGGAAGAAAGTCACATTGCTGTTGTCAAGCGCTATGGGAGGTGATGTGCATGCCGCCTGAAGTATAATGTCTCTATCTCGGTAGTTAAAGACCCTTGACACTATAGGTCGTGGGGGAGCTCCAGGTCTGGGCCTGCCACCGGGCACTCTGTGAGCCCGCTCAATCGTGAAAATTTTTGACAATCTCTCAGGTTTCAGGTAGTTTATGACAAGATCTTCCACAAAGAGGTCTGTTGCTTGCCCCTCAGAACATTCTGGAACCCCAAGAATTCTGACGTTATTGCGCCTGGTGCGCCCTTCGTAGTCGTCGAGTAGGTCTTCCATTTTGTCACTTCGGGTTTGTAGCTCTGCCACTTTCTTCTGCAGAGTAGCGGTGTCCTTGACCAACGAGCTGGTAGTGGATTCAACCTCCTTTATTCTGGAGTTCATGTTGCGCATGTCAGCGTGTATGAGGGAGACTTCAGCGGAGATAGAATCAATCCTGGTCTCAAGCGACGTTCTCACCATTGTGATGGCAGTCAATATGTCTTGGAGAGTGGGTTCTGGGGACCCAGCCCTCTCCTGCTGCTGTCCGGCCAGGTCTGCTGCCTCCTTGTCTCTAGGGCCCTCTCCCTTGTTCCAGGCAAACGTTTCCAGCTTGGCCTGCGTTGCAGCCTTAGTACTTCGTCCACCGGCCATTTTGCTGCTCCGCCGACCGACGAGGCCAGCCACGGAGACGTCCGATCGCCGGTTATGTGCTGTATGTGAGAGGTAGGTGGACTATAACTTCAAATCCTGCCCACTAAGGCAGTACAAGATCCACTGGTCACTCTACTGTCAATCTATGTGTCCCCCAGGCCGCGGCGACCCAGTAGGCGGAACACACCCTACCGCATTTCAGGGCCTGCAGAGTCTCACCAAGTCAGACGCTGTCCAGTATATCGTGGTGGCACCGTTTTAAGTTTAAGGGGTGTTCGTGGCCGTGTTGCAACGATTGTCGGTAATCCTCCGGGAGGGGTGCAAGCCCCTGCAGGCAGCCAAGGCCGCGATCCCCCCAGCTGGAGGCCGCCGCACCCAGAAAAGCGCGTCTCACCAGGCCGCGGCTCTTCTTGCTGAGGAAGGCCTGTACCACTAGGCTCACTGGTGGGAGTCTTGGCCAAGGGAGACCGCCCACCGGGCCCCCGGGGTGTTGCTGCGGTCGGTTGCTTTTAGCCCTTCAGCAGGTGCCGGCAGGATCCGTGGCTTGGCTCCGTGGTTGAAAGTGCTGCTGTTGGGCCCAGAGTCGAGGGTTCCTCCCGAAGAGGTGGGGATATTGCGCAAAGGAAAGACACGCTCGGCCGTCTCCCACCGAGCCGGGTCGCGATGCAAGCACCGCCGCGGCCGGCCCGCTGTCGACTCCCAAACAGGTGTCACCCTCCAACAGCGTAGATTTTGGGGCCCCCACCGGTCCATTACACTCTTCGGCTCCAAGGAGATCACTCACCCTCTTGGGCGCCTCCCGGGGGCCTCGTTCGCCCTTGTTTCCGTCGGCAGCTCCGAGATTGCGGCCGCCCCTCCTCCCCCACAGGGATCTGCGAACGGAGGGAGTTCCGAGGCCGACGTCTCGATCTCAGCCTCCACACTGCCAAATCCGCCCATTCCTTCGGCGGAAATGCTCCGGGTGGGCTCCGGTCCCTGGAGAGGTGAGCGGGTTGCACTCACATACGGATATTAGGCGGATACATTTATGGAATGGGCGTGCTCGGACGGAGCCGCTCTAGGTTGCTGCCATTTTGCACGGCGGTTGGCCACGCCCCCCCCCTTTGGTAACTTTTAATAAGCCTAGGATATCACCTTAATAAAGGAAACTTTGTAGTTTATCCTAAGTCTTTTTTAATGAGAAAAACTGGATCTGAGCATTATCCAGAAGAGAAGAGTAATTTCTGAGAACTCCCTCAGGCCAGCCCCCTCCTGAGGTCGAGTCCGCCTTAGTAGTATCATCTTACCAGGGTGGGACGAGGTGGCAAATGATGAAGCATGCCACATTACGTGAATGAGCCATCCTCGTCCAATTCTTGGAATTGTCTCAAATACAGAGTCCTAATAAGGTAGTACGGTTAGACAGCAGGGATTGCTTCACACCGAGCCTATATATTTTCGCCACAAGCCAACTAGGCATAGAGCGATGTCCCAGGGTGTCATGCCATTTCTGTGTTGTTTTATATGAATAAAGGGCAGGCGTGAGCCCACTTATGCCCTTGATCACTCCCTGTGTGTGATTTTAAAGTCTGTGCCTACTGTCTCCAATCCGGCAACACAGCTCGGGTTGGAGACAGCTTCAGTGCGCATGTCAGTGAGATGGCCGGCCAAACCCAAATGCGCACTGACAACAGTGCCCACCACTCCCCCTCCCTGACTTTCCCCGCTGTGGCCCTGCCCCCAAGACTCACTCGGGAAAGAAAAATTTTATGATAATAAACCTGGTTTATCATCATTTTATTTTTCAATTTTTGCAACTGCTGGCGGGGGGGAGACGCTCCTCCGCCAAAGCAGTGGAGCCGCCGCTGCTGTGTTGACTAAAGAGACAGGAAGGGAAGGAAAGCCAGAACGGAGAAACTAGAAGAGATAGAGGACCTGATTTAGAGTTTAGCGGACGGGGTTACACCATCACGAACGTGAAGGAGATCCCATCCGGCATATTACAATTCTATTAATTCCTATGACACTTGTAATACGGCGGACGGGATAGCCGTCATGTTTGTGACAGAGTAACCCGTCCACCAAACTCTAAATCAGAACCAGACTCTGGGGAATTGACTGGACATTCTGTTTAAACATGTGTTTCCACAAGGATAGGAATTTAGCCTTTAACTCGTAATGAGGGCCAAAGAAAAGAAGTGGAGAGGGAGAGTTGTTGGTGAACTGAAAGGAGGTAAGAATAAGGGAAAAGACAGGGAGGCTGCGATGAATGGTGCGTCAAGAGGGAAGAGGAAAAAGAGAGTAGGGGAAGGATGCATTTATTTTCCGGTGTTTATATAGTGTGGCCCACACAACAGGCCGAGTTGCGGCTCTTCACTACTTGATAATTTAAAACAGTACACCAGCGTGCACTAATAGCCTACGATGCACAGGCCTTTTTATCGCTGGTGGAGGTTTGCAGGTTCATAAGCTCCCCTGCCGGGGCAGGCCAAGTAGAAGCACCGAAGGACAAGCCCGAAAAGCTCTGCATGCCTCAGTAACAAACACATGACTCAAAGCCCACACCCAGCCGAGTGCAGGCTCAGCATTCTCCAGGAATGGCTCTCTCATTCCTTTCTGGAGCCGAGAGCGTGCGCTGCGTGAGCGCGTCACACGCCTCCTCTAGGGGCCGTGGCAAACTACAGAACGCTGCACTACGGGGCCTCAGAAATGTCAGAAATGCAGCCAAACGCGTGACCCTGCAGCTCCACAAACATGGAGCAAATAGTCACAACAGGAGGCAACAGGGCTCATTTTCATCACATGTGATTATTTCAAGTGCCTAGATACCCTCGAGGGTGAGTAGTGTGCTATACAAATCGACATAACAATAGGTGCGCAGCGTACCAGTCTGTGCGAAATTCGGCGACTGCCCCTGACGCTGAGCACGAGTCTCACACCTTGGGATAAAGTCTCACCCTGGGCTAGTATCAAGGGTACTATTGAAGTTAAAGGAGTCTTACATCAGGGAATCGTTCCTTGAGCTATTTTTATGCCTTAACCTTCTATGCAAACACTTAACCCTCGCTGCTGCTCAGGATGTGAAGAGCAGGGATGGGACAAAGTCAGTCACTCATTTTATCTTGAATGGGATATGGGTGCCACACGGATAGAAAACAGAATTTTCGAATATGATGACGAGGACACCTCGAGTCACACTGGGTGTGAGATTAACATTCGAAAGAATCTCAGTCTTGTTCAGTGTCCTACAGACTTTAATGGAGTCTCACTCTCACAAACATGAAAAACGAAATTGTACTTCATACAGATGGTCTCAGTTCAGAATACTGCAGTCACACAGAAGCACCTTAGTACCAGACGGTGAGTGACAAACTATAGACACCTGAATTCAGTTCAAAGTTTACAGTTAGTTGTTGCCATGAGTAACTTGTCACATGACAGCCTAAACTAAGAACCATCTAATGTCTGATCTCACTGGCCTCGACCCCTACCTTTTGCTCCAACTCGCTCTTTGGGCCACCGTACACCACTCAATCTTTCCATTTAATGTCTTCTTTCCACACGACTACACCCCACAGTCTCCAAGTGGTTTGAGTTTCTCAGCTCCCTTCCACCCTCGCCCCTAGGTGGGTGGCTCCAATGGAATGTCGGGCCTCAGCCAGTTTTCCATATAAACCAAAACGAATATTTCCACCTCTAATCGCAGTAGCTGCTTAACAAAACACCTAAAATAACCATTACAGAACTACTCCTAGCCCACCATTTCTGGGTCTAATGCTACTTCAAGGACATTCTAGGTCGCTGCATTACAGCGCCACCTTAAACAGCAAGAGGGTGCTAGCAGTGGCGTAACTATAGCTCCCGCAGCCCTAGCAGTGCAGCGGGGGAGGGTTGAGCTCCAGGGGACCCCTCTGGCACTGTGCACGGGCGGGCCTAAGAGCTTCTGACTGGGTCCGGGGTGTGGGGGGTGTGGGCCCTCCGTGCACTTTGCAGGGGGGCCCCTCAAGTTTCGTTACATCCACTGGGTGCCAGAATGTAAAAATGGACTTACTGCGAGGAGATAGGGAACACCCAAACAGAAAAATATAATGTTACTTATAGCTGTAAAATCCTGTCACCGAAACGGACCCCTAGCTCTGCAGTCTACTGCAAATGAACCCAAATGGTGAACCTACTGTATCTTCGTCATTGATAGCTTGTTCTTCCTCGTTTCGACTGGTTGAGCTGCAATATCGATCAGCATGCACCCTGGCAGGTGCTCACACACTACAAAGCTGTTCTTGTCACTGCTGTTCTTTTGCAGGAACAGTCCTGCCATCTTTGTGCTTCCAAATGCCTGCAAATGGACGCTGTCCAACCCAGCAGCTCCATCCTAGCTATTGTGAGCCTTTGCCAACTCAACCATTCTATGCACTTCACTATTCCTTAGTGTTGATCCATCTACAACCGTGAAACTTTGCTACCCTGTCTTCATCATCCCCACATTCTACTGCACCACCTCACCGCTTACAGCTTCACAGTGGAATAGAAGCCATCCACGCCTAGTTCCCCTTGCCTTTTCTCCCAAACACACTGCAGGAGTCAATAAACCGATAATTCCTTCTTTCATCACTGAGCCTCTTGATTTGCTGCTTTGGACTTCTAAGGACACTCAGAAAACTGTTCAGTTGGTTACTGCGCCCTTTGCGAAGAGTGGTTGTGCAGGGTTTGGTGAATTCACGACTGAACTACGGAAACTCTCTTTACCTGAGAAGTCCTAAGTTCGTGATAAAGAGACTTGAGTGGTTCAGAACGCTGCTGCCCAGATTCTCTTAAAAAATCCAAAATACCAGTCGGCTACACCAGCCATATCAGCTTTTCACTGGTCACCTGTGCATAAAAGAATCCAATTTAAGACACTCTGCCTAGCCTATCGAGCTATGCATAGGAAGGGTCCGCAGTTAATACAGCACTAACTGAATCCTTATATTCTCAGGAGATCACAACGCTCTGGGGATCAAAGGCTGGTGCTGGTCCCCAGGATCAAGAAGGCAAGCAGTGGGGGGGGGGGTGCTCTTTTGCCTATTTAGCTCCTAAACTCTGGAATGCCCTCCCCTTGGATCTCAGAATGAACCAGTCAGAACTCAGTTTCAGGAAACACTTGAAGACCTTTCTCTTTTATTCTCTCTTCTGGACGTGCACTGAGTCTTGTGCCAGATGTGTTGTTCCTAGCGCTGGGAGGCCCGTTGGGTAGCTATGTCTATATAAATTCCACAGAATAGAATAGAATTTGCCTTTAAATGCAGTCATTTTAAGGGATCGGCTTTCCCACTCTTAACCTCACTCAGTTAATTGTGCCCTAAGGTCACTTTTTTCAAAGGCTACGATCAAACATGATCTCACTACTTTGGGTGGGCCGCCATCCATGCATATCGTACGAAACACTGACTTTGCCCTTGTCCAACGGGGGACTGGGTGCTCCCAACTTCAAACTCTATGCCTACGCTGCTCAGGCCAGTTTCCTCCACTTCTGGCTACACCCTACGCCATTCCAGCCTCACGTGGCGGTCGAATCCGACCTTGCCTCACCCTGGCCATTGCAGACAGCCCTGTTCCTCCCGTACACTGCCCCCAAAAAGGAAATTGACACTGTAGAATGCATGCGATGGGCCTGGGACGGGATTCGTAAACACTCTAAAGTCAAAGTCTTGTATGCTCCTGGGATGCACCTGGCTAACAACCCTTCATTTTCCCCCCTGCAGACAATGGGCATGGCACGCCGCGCGGATGCATTAGGCATCAACACCAATGCCAATCTCTACCCCAACGGGCAATTTCTCTCCCTTCCCGCTGGCGCAACTCCACTAGACAAGCTATTATACTATCAAATTAGAGCCACTTGTAAGGCTGCAAATTACTATTTCCCCAGCTCCCCCCCGTGCGCAGCATTAGAATACATACACACTGCCACCTCCCCACGCAAACTAGTTACTAGGCTTTATGCACTGTCACTTTCGGCGTCCCCAGATGACACTGAGCGTGCGCGCCTTGCCTGGTCCACCGATCTAGGCGATGAGCCAACACCTGAACAGTGGCAATATTGCTGTAATCAATCTAAAAAACTATCTCCCAGCTACCGGCTGCGCCTCATACATTTTAAATACTTACATAGATTTTACCACACTCCCGCTACTCTCTATAAAATGGGACTGACTGCTGACGCCAACTGCGCAAGATGCTCTGCCCCTGATGCCTCATTTATACACCTAGCCTGGACGTGTCCCAGAATTGCTTCCTTCTGGCAAGAAGTTTGCCGTATCATACAGGTCATCACCCTGAACACAATTACACCAACTCCCATGATTTGCCACTTGGGGTACGTCAATGAGATCCCAGACTCCAGCCGCCGATTAGCCTCAATGCTGTTGATTCTTGCGCGCCGCCGGGTGGCAAATCACTGGGGCCGCAAGCCGGCTCCATCCCCCCCAAGGCCTGGCTGGCCGATGCCGCCCATTGCCAAACCCATTTAAGCGAATATTGGAGCCTGATGCCCCCTCCTTGCAGACCGCACGACCTATGGGCCCCCCTAGTGTCCTACCTGCAGCGGACCGTTGACGCTCGCCGAACCAATGACGATGCTACATCTCACTCCTCTATGTCAGACCCAAATGCAGAGGGAGGGGGAGAGTTGCACCCCTACGCAGACATGACACAGTAAATCCTGATCATAGCTTTCATGCTCAGCTTCTGCACATGTTGTAATGTATAAATGTCCACTGATGCTGCTATCTACTTTTTGGTCATTATGTCTGGAGAGTGTTGTACAATCATATGCATGACTTGTAATGCTGACTTATCCTAATACAGTTTTGAAAATTAAAAAAAAAAAAAAATGTGCCCTAAGGTCTTGTTGTTCATGGGCATGGCTATCATTAGTGCATAAACACAGTGGCACCGGTGCCCATGGCTGTGTTTGGCCCACTGGGCCCTGACTACCTCTTACTATCCATCTGGGGAGTGGGGATGGACGGTCTATTTTTCTTGCTTCATTTCAGGCCCATCTCAAGGCACCCTTGTTATGCCATTGCCCGTTTTACTCCTTGCAACACCACCTATGTCTTTCCTCACAAGGCCACTCAGGGAATTTTTCCCCAAAATGCCTTTCTCCCTATTTTTACTTGTCTCGCTCCTTTAAGCTCTGCGTCTCCTTTTCCAACTTTTGTAAAAGAGGACACAAGCCTTTCCTTCGTCCATACCACGCAAACATCCCTATCTGTCCTTTCTCGACTCCTGCAGCCCTAAGAAGTCATGCTTGTTGGGCAGCCAATGCATCATTTTTCCCCATTGTCCTTATGTTTCTGAGAACTTCATCATTGCCTTCAACCACTATTTTCTGTGAAGCAGCCACCATTTTGTTTCTGATGTGCACTTTTTTCTGTGCTCTTTTTTTCTTCCATGGCCAACTTCCAAACTCACTTTAACACTGCCCCTGCATTGAAACCTGGGGCCTACAAATAACTTCCATCCTGTTGTTGCAGTCTCCCTCCCTCCTTTCTTATATCTTCTAACCATCTCACACAATACTCAGCCCTCAAACCTCTCTTCCCATCACATATTTAGCTCACCCTCTTTGGGATGCACACATTCATCCTCCACCTTTATCTGAGCATTCATTGCAGGTGCCTCTCTTTAGGGCCCTACCTTTTTCCCTTCACAGACTGTCTCACCCCACTTTCCTGACAAAACTTAGCTGCCCGTCTGCCGCATCACCTAGAAGAACACTGCCTCTCTCAATGAAAAACTTAGGCAATAAACGTTCTGGTACAGAAACCTTCAAGCATCAATGCATGAACAAGGAGCTTTAGGCAATGGCACCTATAAACAGTGCCAGGCAGCAGCCCATGATGGAGTCACATGAGAGGGCAGCACAAAACTTGCCACAAGTGCGATTAATCCTAATCGCTCACAAATCAGGTAAGAGCAACTCAAGTGCTGAGAAATAGAGGGACTAGTACTATTAAAAGCATTGCACAGTGCATTTTGGGATTTGTAGTCCATGGAAACAAGTGTAGTTTTCCCAGTGTGTCCCGGGTTGAAATGGCTTGTACGCAGGAATCACAGGTTTGTAAAATGAGCTCCGCTGGTGATTTTCAACCTGCTGTTCATCCCTGAACACCGTTTCTTAGAGGCAAAAAGATGGAATCAAAATTGAATTAATGGAATCAATGCCATGTCTGTAATTCCCAGATTTACAGTGAAGAAATGAGAGAATGACTGCTTTGTTATCATTAGTATAGCTAAATCCAGGTTGTATATCATCTAAATGTTTCCTAAGTTTGATAAACGATTATTGTTCAGCCATCCACGCTTACTCAAAACGTTTAGCTAACTAAGGGAAGGCTGAGAATGGACCGCTAGAGACTTCTTGAATAATAGAATTTCCATTGCTTCTTTAAATTTAGAAGGTCTACGTCTATTTAGGTGTAAGATCTCTTTTATTATTATTATAGGTAACAAGGTACAACAATCACACATTGGCTGGTGGGGAAGCATCAACTGAACTTATGGCATGGGAGGGCGAGGTAAGCAGAAGCAGAGGGGAGAACAATCAGAATAGGATATGAGAGAGAGTAGGTGTGTGTGCTGACAACCTAATAGGAGGACGAGACACCAGTCATATGATAGGAATGGTAGCGGATGTGAAGGAGGTTGAGGTCGACCACCATCTACCAGTTTAGGTGGGCTTACAGTCAGTATAGGTCTGGCAGAGAACTTGCAAGTATACCGGGCAGGTCAGTTCTCTACGTTTGTCCGATAAGTACTGGATGCATGGCTCCCAAGTCTTATCAAACAAAGGTAACGTATGTGTCTCCAACGCTATCAACTTCTCCAGTCCCAGCAATTCCCATAGTTTGTGCAGCCAGTCTAATTGCGTTGAGATCGCCTCGGAGCCCCAGTGGTAAAGCAAGAGCTGTTTGTCAACTCCCAGCACTAGAGTAATAGTGCGCAACTTTGCAGAATTTAGGGGGTACGTCAAGGGGTTCGGGAGTCCCAGTAGTGTGCAGCTGGGAAACCTAGGTATGTCTGTGACATACATTTCATCCACTGCAGTCAGTATCTCACTTCAATAGGAACTTATCTTGGGGCATTGCCAAAAAATATGGGTGAGGGTGCCCGTTGTCCGCAACATCGCCAAAAGCATTATCCCCGCCCCCTTTCCAGTGGGCAACCCTGTCAGGTGTAAAGTGCCAATAATGTGCAATTTTAAGGAACACTTCTTTGCTGGAGGTACTGCAAGCCGAAGCACGGGAGCAGTGGAGAATGTTGTGACATTCTTTATCAGTAAAGGTGCGTTCGAATTCCACCTACCACCTTCGCTGCACGGATGCCTTCGATGATTTCTGCGGTATAGTGAGAAAGGAGTAGATATTGGAGAGGAGGCATTTATTGGAAGAGTGAGTGAGGAGCCATTTCTCGAATGGGGTGAGGGGGTCTACTGGCGTGGGGACGAAGCAGGGGCAGTGACAGCCAGTGGTGGATAGCCATGTACTGTCAACATGCCGCTGATGGGAGTCTGCAGGCCGAATGGACCTGAGAAAAGTACATAAGACCCATCAACATCAAATAGGTCACCTACCTTTTTGCAGTTAGCCTCCTGCCACACGGTAAATGCTGAGCCATGGAGCATGGGGGAGGGGAGTCTGGATTCCCTATAATCAGTGTCTGGCGTGAAATGGGGGTGGGTAGTCCCAGTTGGAGCTGTACCCTGTCCCAAACTCCCATGGTGGCTCGGAGTACTGGTGAAATATAGACCCTGGCTGGCCGGTGTGGTTTCAGTAGCCATGGAACCTTCCAGACATGGATGCCCACCACTGCCTGATCAATAAAACATCAGTGTTTCTCAGGGGTTGAGACGACTCCACCATATAATGCATCTGCGCCACCTGGTAATAGCACCTTATATTGGGAATCCCAAGCCCTCAATCCGATTGAGGCAGGTATGCCTGTGTCTTTGCCATCCATGCCCTCTTACAGTCCCATATGAATTCCCAAATAAGACCTTGCAATCTGTCAAGTGTCCGTGGGGGGGTTGGAGTGTCAAAGTTTGCATGACGTATAGAATTTTCGGTAATAGTGTCATCTTGACGGCTGCTAAACGCCCCAGCCAAGAAAGACCGTAACCCTTCCACTTGGATAGATATGAGGGAGCGGTCATTAGGAGTGCCGCGTAGTTATGCTCTACAGTACGGCCGAGTGTGGGGTGTTTCTGCAGACCCAGGTACCCTATCCCCTGTGGGACCCAAGTGATTGGGAATCCAGTTTCAAGCTGAGCTTAATCACCCTTTGGAATGGTGAGGTTCAGAATAGAGGATTTCTGGACATTAGTTTTGAAGCCAGAAAAGCCTCCAAAGACCGCCAGTTCTCCCATCACCGCTGACAGAGAGTGGTAAGGGTTCAATAAAACTAGTAAGACATCATCGGCGTACAGCACTACTTTGTGTTCCCTGTCGCCATAGCTATACACATAATGTGTGGGTTATTACGTATCTGTTCGGCAAAGAGCTTCATATATATGGCAAATAGTAAGGGTGACAGGAGGCAGCCCTGTCGAGTGCTTCTGGAGATTTGAAAGGACTGGGACAAGATTCCGTTAACCCTCACCATTGCCCTAGGGGAAGTATAGATACACTGGATGCACCGACAGAGCCATGGACCAAGGCCAAACTGAGTCAACACAGAGAGAAGATATGGCCAGTGTACCAGATCAAAGACCTTCTCCGCATCGACAGAAAGGAGACGGGTCGGTGTGTAGGAGCGCTGCGTCTTATCTAAAAGATGACAGATACATTTTGTGTTGTTGCTGCAGCCCCTGTCAGGTATAAACCAGGTCTGGTCAGGGCCCACCAGGCCTTGCATTTAGGGAGCCAGTCTATTTGCCAAAATGCCCGTAAAGATCTTAGCATCCACATTTAGTAACTAAATAGGGCGGAAGGAGGAGTAGTGTTTAGTGTCTTTACCGGGCTTGGAAATTACAGTGACCGTGACAGGTTGCATTGTGTCTGTCACAGTAGTGGTATTGCTAAAGGCATTGTACAGCCTCTCGAGTATGGGGACCAGCAATGGGCCAAATGTTTTATAAAAGTCTGCGCTATACCCATCGTATCTAGGGGCCTTACCAGTTTCTAGATGTTGTATAGCCATAAGGACTTCATTGGGGGTAATGTCTCTATCCAGAGTGCAGATATCTTTCTGAGGGATGCAGGCTAGAGGTTGCGGCGCCAGATAGGCATCAATGTTCTCAGCATTGAGGTCCTCAGCCGAGTAGAGAGTGGCATAAAAACGTACAAATTCCTGGGCGATCAGCTCCTACTGATGTGTCAGAGCACCATCAGAACCCACCAGTTCATCCACCCAATGTTGCACAGCTTGGGAACGGAGGTGGTGGGCCAATAAGCGTCCCACTTTATTCCCTCCTACATAATATTTCTGCTTCATGCGTAACAGGGTGTATTCTGCCCTATGCATATCTAGGGCCTTTAGTTGCTTGCGGGCTGCCATGAGTTGATGACGAGTCGCGAGCCAGTTCTCTTATGTGATTCCTCTAATTCCCTGATTTTAGTCTTTAGTTGGGCTCGCAGATCGTGCCTATCTTTATTGATGCGGGCCGCTATAGCAATAAATTGGTCCCGTACTACTGCTTTCAGTGTTTCCCACAGGAGTGTGATAGGTGTGGTTGGCATGTCATTAGTAGCCAAAAATTAGTTAATAGTGGCCATGACTGCCGTAAGTGTTTGCTCATAGATGAGGAGCTTAGCATTAAAACGCGAAGTACAGGGAGACGGTGTGGAGCTAGGAGGTGCATATCTGAGGGTGACATGGGAGTGCTTCGAAAGGCCAGCTACTCCAATATCCACTGCCATAGTTGCACCATTGATGTGTGGGGAAGTAAAGAAGAAGTCAAATCGGGCAAACGTCTGCTGTGCCACAGAAAAGAAGGTGTAGCCCTTCGCGGTCGGGTGTGTTTGTCACCACACATCTGTCAACCCCGCGTCTGCTGGCCACTGCCTACAGGCATGTGTGAGAGCATCAGTCTGCCCTGGTCTTTCGATAGATCTCTCCAGCTGTGGATCAACTACTATGTTGAATTCCCCCCCCTATAATGATGTCTCTGTCTGGGGTGGTTAGAATTTGACCTATTGCATCTTTAATGAAAGCTTCCTGGTGGTCATTGGGTGCATAGAGATTCGCCAGCATGAGCCTATGACCTTTTAGATCGAAGTGCAGCAATAGGAACCTGCCAGGCAACTCAGTGTGTGTTTGTGTCACCCTTCCTGGAAAGCGAGTCGCTAGAAAGATTGCCACCCCTGCTTTCTTCACTTGACCCGAGAAGTATTGGCGGTCAAACCACAGGGAGCATAAACGCTTCCAGTCGACTTTGAGCAGGTGAGTCTCTTGTATGAGTCAGACGTTGCATTTAGTATCCTTGAGAAAAGAAAGGAGCGCAAGACGCTTCACTGGAGCATTGAGAACTCTAACATTGAGGCTGAGTATATTAATCATCGGTAAGTGGGTATATGGAGTCAAGCGAAGGGCGAACGGGCCCTGAAGTACACATAAATCACCTGCATGCATTGCTGTTATGTGGTGTCTCTAATATGAATGAGTGTGCATAGATCGTCAGATGGGGGAAGGGGGTGGACAAAGAACAAGCCAACAAGTTCCCCCACCTTGGAACACTAATAACAAAGGTTTGAGGGTCCATGTCTTTGGCAGCAAGTCTCTTCATTCTCCAGCTCGATTTGGCTAAGGAGCTCTGCCGCCAAGGAACAGTGGCGGTGAGGGGAGGAGCCACTCCCTAGGCTTGGATAGTTTATAAACAAGATGAAGTTGGGGTCCCCCAGGAGGGAGGACTAACTTTCGCCAGCTGGTTAACATTGGAACAACCTCCGATCTTTTAGACCATCAGTGTTCGTTCTCTGCATCCAAGGCACAGTCATGACGCTGCAGCTGGTGCTACAGCTGGTGCAGCAGCGCAGCCACTTCCCTGCGACTCTCAGTTTTGGAGGGCTTATGAAGCTTGTTCTTCCTCATGCTGGTAGAACGGCGCAGGCCTGCAGAAGGGGAGGCTTGTCCCTGTGAAGGTGATTGGGTGGGGGCTCCCCGGGAAGAGTTGCCATGTCCAGCAATTTTCGGGCTTCCTCTAAGGTTCGGATACTCTGTGTCTCATTGTTCTAGACAAATTGGAGCCGAAGGGATGCCCCCACTTGTACCTAATTCCTTTCCTGCGTATATATATGTTTATGTTTATATGTTTATATAGCGCTCGATTGCCGTGGCGTCTTGGCGCTAGAGTGTATGGACAGGATCAGTGTACTGTGTTAACCGAGGACTTAGGCGGAAGTAAACAACCATGTTTTTAATCCTTTCCTAAAAAGCTGCAGGTTGGGTTGAAGTTTCATGGCCGTAGGCATTTTATTCCATAGCTTTGCCGCACACTGTGATATCGCCCTGCCAGCCCATCTTGCCCGTCTTGTCTTAGTGGTCCTTATAAGACCTAGACTGGCAGATCTAAGAGCGCATGGGGGGATGTAGGGTGGAAACAGTCTTTTAATGTCCTCGGCACCGCCACCGTATAGTGCCTTATGCACAAGGCACAAAGACCACCCGCTGCTGAACAGGAAGCCAATGTAGTGATTTGATTCCTGCTGTAGTTGACTGTCCTCTGGGAATACCCAGAAGTAGTCTTGCTGCAGCATTCTGTAGGGATTGTAATTTTCTCATCTGGGACTTGTCAATGCCCAAGAATAGGGCATTGCAATAGTCCAACTTAGACAAGAAAAGTGCTACCATCACCGTCTTTTGCAGCTCTTGTGAAATGAATGGAAAGATTTTCCTCAAAGTTTTTAATAGAAAAAAACAGGAGGAAGTGAGGCTATTTACCTGGGCAGAGAAATTCAATTGATCATCAAAGATGACCCCAAGGTTCTTGACCTTGGGGACAGGGCATGGGCATTCACCAGCCTCGGTTGGCCACCAGGACTTGTTCCATAAGGGGGCCCGGACCAAACTCCATCACCTCCGTCTTGTCGGTGTTAATTTTCAGGAAGCTATGGTTCATCCAGGTCATGATCTCGGTGAGACAAACATGAAACCTGGTAGCTGTATTCTCAGGCTGATTAGTAATAGAGATGATAAGTTGAGAATCATCAGCATAAGAGACCAGGGCAAAACCATGCCTCCTGATAAGTCTAGCCAACGGGGTGACATAGATGTTGAACATTGCGTAGGATGTCTGTCAAGGGCAGAAAGGCCCCACAGTGTTGCAGTGTTAATGGGGAAAGGTTCTGATTAAGCCATAGTTTTATGCCCTCAAAGTCAATAGTAGTTTTGTCACGCACCGCAGATATGATGACCTCTTTTATCTATAGTAGTGTAAGCATGTGAGAATATCTTGCACTTATCCTGGAGAACATGCTGGGCGATCCGCTCTATGGGTTCGGTCAAGGATGATTTCTTGGTCTGCGAGTTCTGGGGCCACATAGCGAAATAGGCGGGTAACATAGTCCTCCAATTTCGCAGGTACTGACTGTAAGGGCCCTCCTTTTAAGCGGCTATTAGAGTGCCGAGATCTATTTTCGTGATAGTCTAGTTCAGAGGTCTTCAAACCTTTTTAGGTTGAGCCCCCTGAGCTAAATTCTTTTAGATGGCGGGCCCCCCCACCACCTGACAGAAATTTCTGGAATCTGGTACACTACATAATCGACCGCCATCCGCATATTCCACGCCATATCTGGCAAATAACGGATTGAACCTACTACATCCACAGCCAGTTAGAACCATTAGCTCAAAACTTTACTGCTTGAAGCTTAACAATGGGCATTGTACATCTCAGTAGAACAAAACAAATTACAATGTCCTTCAGCACATTAATCCTTGGACATAATGTTCATATCATTAGATTTGTGAAACCATTTCTATATATTCTATTAAAAAGGAGAAAGAAAGAGGAATCACTGGTTCCTTGCTATGAAGATCACCATGGTGTACACAGGTTTTATGATTCAGGAAGTTCCAAACTTTCCCTTCCTGGAGTTTTAGGTGCCTTATTATTGCATGTTGTTCGGTATTCTGCAGTATTTTCTACAAATTGATGCTTTTATCTAGCCTACTTTCCCTGATTCCTCAATTTTTCCACAGGTGTTCTGCTGCTGGGCCTGGGCTACTAAAAACTCTGCTGCCGCTGCTCACCCTAAGCCTGGTCTGTTGATGTTAAGTTTGGGTTATGCTAGCTTGCTCTCCGTGGCCTTTCTGCCCTACATTGCTGTGAAGAGGAACTGGACTACAGTGGACAACATAGTCAAGACTATCTCACTGAGCCCCAATGGGGACTGGGCTTACTTTTCTAAATAACTGAATATGCATCCTCCTAAACCTGTCTGTTACCACTGTCCAGGAGCTCCAGCCAGCCTGCCCTATCCTTTTAGTTGGGTACACCTTGATGCTTGTTAATAAATCTCAGACTCACAGGCCCCTAACATTATTGAAAAGCTATGCCTCCAAATGCACATTCCTCTGGAAGAACAAATAATACAGCAGTGCTACCAGGTATTTTTGTGCTCTCTTTTCCTTTACCTAAAAACAGAGGGGCTGCTGAATACACAGGGATTAGCACCCTTCCCATTGCAAGAAGACTAACTTTGCGAGTGAACCTCCAACTGCTTATCACAAAAAAGGAGATGTCTTATCTCATGGCACAAAGCAAGAGGCCACTACTTAAATGTATCGCTTGTGGAGCTCCTTACTGACCAGCCTTTCTTAATTACTACCACGGAGAATGCACGTTGAAGTAAAGGTTGCACTCCACTCCTGACTGAAAGATACATACATCCAAGTGCTCAATATCTGTGACCAACTAGTAGTGGACCCACTCTCCCCCAGAAGGCCTGGCTACGCGTCTCTGGCTACTCCAATTCCAGGCCCTCCTCTGCTACCTTCATATAGTGGCTTCTGCTGCTTCCAAAGGGGCCATGCAGGGCAGAGACTACCAGGGCTACAATCAGTTTTTGCTCTTTCAGGCCTCCAGCTGTACTACCTGCATCTGGAGTACAAAAATCCAGCAGGCATAGGCGCTTTGGTGAATTCAAAGGTTGTACACAATTTTAAATACCTCATTGAAAAGATGGGTTGGCAGTCACCATTGTCCCCTGCTAAAATGACATGGGTGTACTTGTTGCACAGCTGTTGGGCATACCTCTCAACCTTTAGATCTGTTTGGAGGGCAAAAGCCAGACCACCAGAACTTTGACCCTAGCGACAACACAGGAAGAGACATCACATGGCCTTTGACAAAGTGACATCACGTCTTTGCTACCCAACTAAATGGCTATCATTTTATCGACCTCAGAAACATGTATGGCTGAGTGAACCTACAGGGAAGCGAACGTGTGACCATGGGATCAAAGACATTTCTCAGATTAAAAAATGGGGCTGGCACACCATTCAGAAAAAAAACACAGAAGCAAATTTTCATCATGAGACTGCGCTAGGACAGCTGCACCTTTTTAGTCACAGTTTTGAAAAACATGGACCTTGGATAATTAGCAAAAGAATGCACAAACTCGTTCAATAGCGGCAGTTAAAACTCTAGTGAGCACTTGAGTGTTTTCATCCACTGGGCTCTGATCTGCATTTACAGATTTCTGTATCTCAGCCATTTGATCGGGAGAGTTGAGGCACATTTTACTTTTTCCATTTACTTAAATAGTAAACAGGCAGGCTCACTGTATATGGTGTGGAAGAGGGCACCTTTTCTTACCGTTCGGAATTGCCGTCATGTCTTAACAACACAAGTGCAGCCAGCGTGCCTGCACCTCATTGTCTGAGAGGCAGGTTAGGACCATACCCCGTCACATTGTCATAGTCGCTGAGAGAGCTGAAGGCAGTAGGCAAACATTTTTCTTTAAATTACAAAAGTATGGGCATGTCGTGCACGAAGTCTCCAATCAAAAATGCCCAATTTGAAATGGGGGAAGAAATACAGTAAGGAAACGTACTTGGGACAGTGGGAAACAATGAAAGGCAAGGTGAGATTTTAAGGTGGAGTGCGTGCCCCCGTTGAGATGATGTTGCGCCACCCAGGTGGGCGCGCCCCACAGATTGAAGAACTCTGCTCTAGTTGATAATGATGCTCCATGTTCTGTCTGGTAGCTCAAGGAGTTCCTGGCGGTGCCCAACTAATTCTTCTACACAAGAGTCGTGGGTTTGCTCCAATAAGTCCACTCCCTGATCCCAATCACCTGGATCTCGTCTGAGGTCCTTCATCTCCATCAGTATGTCTTTCTTGAGTGGTGCAAAGTCCTTCCTGTTCTACATCTTTTAGAGAGATATATTCAGGGCCACTGGAATTATGCAACAGGGTTGACCAAATTATGCAGCAAGCATAGGCAAGTTATGCAACGTAATGCGACACATTTTTGCAATAGTATTATTTTAATATTTTGACACGTTAACACTATCTTGGCAACAATTTCACCTCAATATTACCATTTTGACACCCAAATACAGCAATAAGCAACGGAAAAGTGATCTCTCAACTTTTGCGAAGGATCTTCCACTCTGCGGCAACACATGTTTTTGCAGCAGATGATGGATTATGTTGCAACTGCGGCAATTCCATAATTATGAGGGGAAAACAGAACAGCCGCAAAATTGCATAATTCCAGTGGCGATGGATAGATTCAGCAGTTATGTCAAGGGTTTCTCTATTAGGATAGTAATGTCAGCTGCTTAAAATTTTCTAGTAGACATGTACCTTTCATACTGGGATCCAGAAACCTCTCTATTGAATGTCAAGGCATCAAATAATTCATGAGGTAGTTAAGAAGCAATCGACCGCAGATCGGTTTCCTTAATTCTTCTAATATGTTTCAGAATAACCGTTGTTGGTTCCTGACATCCTCAATTCTTTTGAAGAACTATGCCTTTTTTGTATGTTTCTTCCTTTGGACTAACCTTAAGTAGGCCAGTCTCAAAGCCAGATCATACTCTCTAAGTCATTACCTTCCTATGGCTCTCTGCTGCTGTTCGAGTTCTGTCACCTTGGTGGTTAACCAACATTTAACCTTTTCCCGTCTTTTATCTTACAGCTGCCAAGATGAGCCTGTTGGTCAAAAACAGTGTTTATTGAACTTCATTAGGCTTATCTGGTATGGTTAAGTCCTCTGGGAGGGCACATAACACTACATCCTTTTAAATCAGCTGCGGTCCGTACAGGTAATACCGGTGGGGCCGCATTGGGGGGGTATTTCGAGGGACGATGCCAAGGGAAAATTAAATAAATAATTAATTTTCCCTCTGCATCGTCCCTCGAAATCCCCCCCACGCTGCCCCACCGCACGCCGATGTTACCTGCACGGACCGTGGCTGTTTTAAATAGAGCTCTGACATTTTCTGGCAGGAGCGGCCCGTGCAGGTAGAGCGGTGGGGTAGTGGGGCCGGGTGGGGGGGGGTTTTGACAGATGACGAAGAGCAAAAATTATTTATTTATTTAAGTTTCCCTCGTGGTCGTCTGTCGAATCCCCCCCAACCCAGCCCCACTGCTCTTACCTGCACGGGCCGCTCCTGTTTTCTGGAAGAGCCCTTGGCCACCTGGAGCCATATTACACAATGGGACCCCAATGCCTGAGTCTGCGCTGCATAACACCTTTAATTGGGTGCTCCAGACACAGACCAAGACTGAGCACCTTATACTGTTCTTAGTACAGGTGCAACTCTCAGATACAGAACCATGTTTTGACTTAATTTTGAGTTGAAGATCTTAGGGCTTGCATAATATGTACCAGTACACTACATCCTAACCCATCGAATTTCAGCATTCTTTTCCATGGAGCAAACCAGAGGATGTCCCAAGGATCTAATTTCATCTCAGCACATGCATTTTTCCACTATATGATAACGTTCTTGTTAGCAATCTAAATTTCACATCTCGTACACACTCCATTTCTCCCCAAAAATAATCACCAAAACTGTTTAGTTATTCTGAAATGTATATCTTCCAACTTTTTTTCAAAAAAGGTGAGTGTAAATAATCGTTACTGAGGAACATAAATCCACTAGACACAAATACTTCATATTCTGTTTATTTGTTTAACACATTGGCTTGTCATTGTAACCAACATCACCAGTCAAAAGTTTTATCTGGCTGACTTTCAGGGACAGCATTAATCATGTTATTTTTACTATTTACTGTTACTTTTACTGTTTCTGGAAACCCGAAATAAGCAGCCGTGGCCCGTGCAGGTAAGAGCGGTGGGGCCGGGTGGGTGATGTGGAGGGGATTTCGACGGACGATGACGAGCAAAAATGTATTATTTATTTAATTTTCCCTCGTCATTGTCTGTCAAAATCCTCCACACCCGGCCCCACTGCTCTTACCTGCACGGGCCACGGCTGGAAATAAGGACCCTGGTTTCATCATTCTATAGGGCAGGGGTGCCCAATGTAGGTCTAGAAGTGTCGAGTCCAGTCAAGATTTTCAGGAGAACCATTTATGTAAATGAACTCCGTTTGCAAAAGGTTTTATTTAATTTCCCTTCTGCAGATACTTTAAAATCTGGCATAGCTCTTTCACTCCCATTCCTAAGATGAACACTCCATGTTCAACAATACTTAAAGTTAGTCTAATGAAACCAGACCAGCATCTGTGACAAGAGACCAAAGTGGACGTAGGCCTAACAGATAAAGTTGATTTCTATGTCCCAGATGAATGTTTCCAGCTCTCTTGCTCCATTTTAACATTATTTTACACAACACATACTGTACCCTCACAGGCACTATGGTGCAGCACACCACAGTTAAACTACATGGAGCAATATACACAGTTGGGTCTGTTGCATAATTTGTGAAGCATACAACTGAATATTTTCCTTTAACAGTGCAAGCATGAGTTGATCTCTATAATTCTTGACCTCCCTCAGTGCTGACAGTACTCTCAAGGTGACACCAAACACATCAACAGGTTTCTGAGCATGTTGGACATTCGGTTAGAGTCTTTCCCATTCTATTACAACTCTGGACTGGTTGACAACGTTCCTTTGCCTATATACAACTGTTCCTACATACCTAGTTAACAGTCTTTGAGCCTCTTTACAAATTGGCCAGTAAAGAGGGTGAGAATACTAAAATTAAAAATATCTGATAGTATTAACACCCCATTTGTTGTCAATTACAAGATTTAAGAATAATTTGGGAATAAAATGCAGGCCCCAGAATGACCAGACTGGACACTGCATGTTTGCCCTGAATTCCAGGCCCTTTCCACTCATATTTTCTACAGGCGGACGATGTGAGCAGTTGTGGTAACTTGGGCGTTAATTCCACAGAAATTACCTTTCCACACAACTCAGAAACAGGGGCTTGGCATTCAGGTTAACAGGTGTTAGATGTTATTCTGTGCCTTAACACTCAAAGCATGAAATACAAAGCAAATGTGCCGTCTGATCCTTTGGGCAATCTAGGCACGAAACATGTCAACCTCACTTTGCTAATAGCTATCTAGGTACATTAAGACCACACGATAGCACCACTGTTTTTATCTAGTCCTGGTACCCTTACCCTATAAAAATGGTTTTGAGGGCACCAGAATCTATTTTGGACATTCCTCACTTTTCACTTGACACACCCTCGCATAGCCCCCTCACATGCATTCACCTAAATGGAGTTTTCGGATCAAAAGACCTCAGACAAAAAGCCCCCAGGCCCGTCAGGCATTGCAGCGCCGGCCAGACGAGGAGCTCCAGTGATAAAGCATGACACCCTAACAGGTGTGTGAGGGCATCAAGATCTGACCTTCAGGTCTCCCCGCAACAGCAGTACTAGCCACGTGGTCCCACCCCTTGTGACCACCCGGCCTGTGAGGAACTACCTCTATTTTTGATGACTCCTGGGAGGAGCATAGGTGTAGGACCTCTATAAACATTGAGCTCTTCATTCCCCCTTTTGATTTAAAAAAACTATTCTTGAAGTGTCCAGGCGACTCAGGTGTTCCAGCTTCAGGATGATTTTTGTGTCTTCTGCCTACGTGTATTAAATAAGTTAGAGGACTTGGTGAAATCTCTCAGTGGGCAGAATTAGGTGTTGAACATGATTGAAAAGCCTTGATGAAGCTCAGAGTTGCAGCACTGTCACTCCATGAGGATGAAAGTCCAGTGCTCTTGTCATCACTTACTTTATCATCCTAGGTTTTGTTACCGTTTCCTCTTAGAGTTGCTCTGTTTTCAGCATTTTGCTTCTGATGTCCTCTGACTCAGCAATCTCTCAGAAACTGGTTCTAAGGTGCTACTGGAAAGAGTTGACACTCCTTGAGTGAAGATCAACCAAAGGATGTCTCTTTCAGTATCCTAAGAAATAACTCTCTGCATGTCGTTCATTCAGTGCCCATCAGAAACAATCCACGGTGCCAGAAGGACACTGCAAAGACAGTGGTGTGCCCTACAAATATGAATAACACAACACATCATTTTAGGAAAAAAGTTAAAGGTTGTCCAGTACATTACTGTCAATGACAAAGAGTTCCTTTAAAGAGCTGATAATTATATTCAATACTTAATTTGCACAAAATAAGTGCGGGTGCCCAAACGGTTTCATAGATGCCCGCCACCAGTGCTGCCAAAAGCCAGGATTGATTAATAACTGGGACTCCTAGTCTTGATTTCACACCAAGCCTCTTTCTTCCACCACCCATGTTTCCTGCTTTTTTAGCTGTCTTGCGTGTTTTTGTGATCCCTACTTCTTCACTTTGCCATTGTTTTCCTATGTTTCCCTTTTTCCTTCTTTCTCCCTGTTCTACACCCTATCTCTTGCTTTCAAAGTCTGATGATGAAAAATAAGTCAACGTCCCAAAAATTATTGTTGGTGCCCAAAACCAGTAACCACACATTAAGCATTGGTTCTACGGTGTGATGAGCAACACAAATGTGTCTAGAGGGAACCAGAGGCAAAGATAGTATATGATGTGTAATTTATTGAAAGCGTGATTACTGTAACTTTATCCCACACCTCACAAGATCAGCTGTCCCCAGGCTCTGCTATAGTTTGACTCAGAGGTGCTTTTTAATGGAGTTTAAAGAGCCCTTGAAGAAGGGTGATATAAGCTTATAGACGTTCCCAATTATCATGATGGTATTATGAGCTCCAGCGTGATGGTGCTGTGTAATAAAAAGCTAGAAATGAAAGTGTCCCGCTGTTATTCTGCCATTTGGCAGCTATCATGTTCCGCACCAGGTTGAATATGCCTCTCCAGACCTTCTTCACAATCCTGCCTAACTGTATATGTTAAAGCAGCCGGTGTTTCTATCATCTGACCTGTGGGAGGTAAACCCATGCTCGTGGGATGGATGAAGGTGCAGTGCTAATCATCTGTTGCTGCCAGCTCTGAAAGTGTTTCTCTTCCGGGTAAAAACCTTTCACTTACCACAAGTAAACCATTAGTTGAGCAATGGGCATGATTCTAAGTGACGTGTCTTTCCTAGGCTGAGGCCCTTAAAAGGCATGTGAGGCACTGTCAGGTGAAGGGGAGAGAATCGCCATCTTGGGGGGACATGAGCAGTTCCCCCTCGAGGTAACTTAGGGAAGTGGTTGATGCCAAAGACCTCATGTCTTTCCCTCAGCACCAATCCACTCCTAGGCCGTTCCTCCTCCACGTGTCTATGGCTGCAACTTGCCCATTTGCAAATAGATGCGCCTGCACTACCCTTTAATAACTGTCCCTCAAAGCCCTGCACATAGCTGTCCCGCATCCATCTATCTATCTGCCTATCTATCTATCTATCGATCTACCTGTCTGTCTGCCTAGCGTTCATACAGCACAGCACTATACTTTCATAGTCCATCTGCCTATCCTGCCTGTCTGTCTGTCTATCTTTCGTTCAGACATCATAGCACGTTCCTTCCATAGTCCATCTGCCTGCCCTGCCTGACTGACTGACTGTCTGTTTGTCTATCTATCTATCGTTCAGACAACACAGCACGTTCCTTCCGTAGTCCAGCTGCCTGCCCTGCCTGGCTGACTGACTGTCTATCTATCATTCATTAACCATCTATCTTAGTTATCAATAATTTAGTGCTTGTACATGCAGAGGTTCACATTATTTTTGTGACGGGAGACAGCCAGACGCCACAAAGAACCTTCATATTTAGAGTTTTTCTGTTTTGTTTTTTTAAGTGTTGTGCGTCTACTTCTCTCCCAGTGTCTGCAGGAAGGTTGTTTCTACAGCCAGTAGGGCGTAGATTGCTGCCCCACATCCTTTGAATGGAGAATGCTGGCATGAATGATCACACAGTCCCATTACAGCCTTTCGGACATCTCAATTTGCCTGTGCGAGGTGAGCTCTCTCTGTTTCTCCCTGTCCCTCAGTCTGTCCTCTCTTTCTCTTATCAAGCTATTTATACCAAGTGCTGGGCAGGCCTATCTGGAGCAGCCTTGGGAATGCTGACGTGGCCCTGCATACTTCAGCAGATTCTAGGAGGTGAACGCCAGCTGCCAACAACAGCAGCTTCAAGAAAAATGCGACCGGTGCAACCATGGGTGTTCCCCAGCTAATGGGCAAACAATGGGGCGATGCCAGGGAGCTCCCTGCCAGGCCAGTTCAGCCTGTAAAAGCAACCTGCTGATCCACACGCCCAACGTCTAACCTGGCAGCGCCCCGCACAAGGCCGTTTCTCTGGTTGGAAATGTCACAGGGAACGTGGTTAAAGTCATATAAGCTTTTTGAGACATAATAACATTCAGAAATATACATATTACATATAAAGACGTAATTATTCTCCGCAGTTTGCCTCTACTGTATGATGTGTGGCCAGAGCGTGCTGCACATATCAGAAGCATGTAATGTTGCCAATATAATGCAGAAACTGTAAACAGGAAAAACACTTAGGAAATCGGGTTACATTACGTCTTTTCCTCTAGGGCAACATTGATAAAATACATGGCCTCTTGGGCCTGTTGGTGCCTTTTTTTTGCAGCTTTCGGTTGTGTCTGGTGGATTTGACCACTGAAGTGTATTTATGGTATTGATAGAGCGATGATAGCACTCTATTTTGTATGAGTGCACTATACTCATGGTTTAAACGCACTCTCATGTATTCGTATTGTTTGCAGTGTTTTACTACTATTAAGAAACATTTATTTGAATCATTTGATGTTGAAAACTAGTGAACGCATTTAAGTAGAATTTTGTATGTATTACGATTCCTTCATGCATAATGTGCAGGACAATATTATTTCTATACACCGTAATTGTGGTTAGTTTAAGTTGCCTGAATTATAGGCCCAAAGTCTTAAGTTTCGATTCTCCTTGCTCTCGAGAAATAACTAATTAAATGTTGTTGTGTTCGAAATGAGAATGTTCTCATCCAACTGCAGGTGCAAGAATACACATCGTTATTTTCAGAGTTAAGGAGAGACCCGGAATGTCTTTGAAGATGGCTGGGAAGCGAGAAGGGAGGATGCCTTGCGTATCTGGTCTGTCTGAAAGCCAAGGCTACTGGAAAGAAGATATCACTAATTAAATTTGTACCATGAAAAGAAAAAGCTACTGCATAGAGGTGCAATGGAAAGTTTTAAGATGAATGACGTATTGTGGGTTGAATCCCATCTTTTGTATGATGCGCAGGGACAGCGAGACCAGACTTCTGCTAGCTTTCGGAGGAGAAGGAGCATCTTAGAGCGAGCTCCATAGCCATAAGCTAAAACGACCCATTTGACGTGAGTACTTCTTCGGAAGTCAACACGTGCTGACACCGTTGAAGAATGATAGAAGAGACACAGGAAGGGCCCTCATGTAGAGCAGTGTAGGGAAAGATTTGGATTTCTTTCAATGAGTCGAGAACTGAATATCGCATCTATTCTGTGTTGCATTTTGATTTTGGAATTTATAATCATCTGTCTTTTGGGCTGCATTACTTATATTCGTAAAATCGGCTCTGTATTAATTTTTCTGTACCTCTATACTTTGCTATTGAGATGTATTTACATCCAATTGTTTTTGGCCTTATAATAAATATTCAAACTGCACTTTGGAGTTGGTGGTCTTTCCAGGCATGACAACTTTGCTGATATTTATCTGAGTTGTTTCCTCCCCTCAACCACTTTAGGTAAACAAAAGATCGATCGCTTACGCTATACTTAGTAGGGAACATTAGGTGTGCAATTTAGCGTAATCAGTATAATTGGGTTTTCCAACATTTTGGTTGCCATTTTTAGCATTCGCCTGGGACAGCCCTCATGGGCTATCAGCAAAATCTTTCGCTAACAAAAAAAAAAAATGAAGCTTAAACTGGGCTTAGAGGTCGCCCATTACTTACCAGTTGGTTGAGTTCCACGTCCACACCTGTTTTCTTGCCTCCTGTTGGTCGGGGCCTGGGGCTTCAGTGTTGTCTCTGCCATGCATCATGGACCAAGTAGAGCTTCCTGTTTGCCGCCAGTGTCCTTCCACTGGCTGCGGGCTCCTGAAGGTACTTTGTTTTTACTTTTTGCCATGCACTCTATGGGAATGCAAGACACTATAGTCCCCCTGCTCTCCTCCCACTGTCCTTTGTTGCTGCTCCCTCACTCCACCCGCACTTCTCTCATGTTGCTTCCCCTCATGACCTCCTCCTGCTGGCCATACCTGCTCCTACCCTTTTTCCCGCTATTCCCTCATGTTGCTTCCCTCCTGCTGTCCATTGCTGCTCCCTCCTTCCTCCTCCACATCTCTCTCCTATTGCTTGTCCCCTCACACTTTTTTTAGACATATTGCACAGCGCCACAGGCTGCTGTGCAACATGGCTTAAAGGGAAAAGTGCTATGATGCTGTCACCGCTGGCTGTGTCTTAGCGCTTTTTTCTTTACTTTAAGCCATGTTGCAAGCAGCCCATGATGCTGTGCAACACGTCTAAAAACAATGACAGAGTCAAAATATCTTGCATAGATTAAACCTATTGGCTTTGTCAATGAGTGTTGTAAATGCTGTTCGTTTTTGTGCTGTAGATAGAGTCAGTCCCAAGTCTGTGACATCCATTTGTGGAAAAATGTATCTAGTGGAATGCATTTGTCCCTTTTTTGGCATATTTGTTCTGCTGGAATTTTGAGAGTTTCCAGAAACCACTACAAACCAGGGAAATGTTGCTGTTGCTGCTTCATTTTGCATAATGTACGCAGCACACTAAGCCTGAAAGAGAATTGTTTTGACTTATACTGGGTGCTCCCTTGTGTCTGGACAACGTTATCCCTCTCTGAAGAGCTATAATGATAGCAAAACACGTGTCAGGGGTTGCTTTTATTCATTCCAGGGAGGCTTGGATGGAATTTCACCAATCATAAGCTAGAATACTGTGCCTGGAGTGGTAAAAGGCTTTTGTCATTTTACAGCATATGGATGGCACTGTGCTAATCCTATGGTTAAAGACTTTGCTAGAAACAGATATTTGAGTTGAGCTGACTTACACTGTTGCTGGTGTTGTAGGGTACTCTATACAGGAGCTGCTCTCCACCTAAACTTGGGAACTACCGAGAGTTCTCTGCTTCTTTTTTTCAGGCAGGGCTGAGTGCTCTGAGCATGAACTCTCAGGGGGAGGAGTGAGTCACAAAAGCCCACTTGCAGGAAGAGTAGGGTTCAGGAATGTGCATTATGAGAAGTGTGCTTCACTTGCTTTGCTGAGTTGTGCAAATGCCTATGCAGGGCGTCTCATCCGGGGACTAATGAAAAAGAACAGTCAGTTCCAGAGGCCAGCTTAACTCTCCAGAGACCACAATGCCTCCTATCAACTATAAGGTTTTCAACTAACTAACCTGGCAAGGAAGGTGTGACTGAAACAACTTTTCTTGGTGCCAGTGCATTTCAATGACTATTAATCAACAAAATGAATGATGATTGAAATACAAGATTTTAGTCATGCAGGCCTAGTTGATGAGATCCTTGTATAGTAAAGTTTTCAGGTCTGCTGTTACGTTCAAAACATGAATTTTAAGTATAGTGTCAAATGCATTTCATCTCAAGGTGACTGTGTCCAGTGTTCTAATGTATTTATCAAATAATGAGATGGGTGCCTGGTGAAGGAAACATCCTTTACCCCGCAGTCACAACAACGACCTGCCTTTACAATGCAGTTACTACCCCGACTGCGATGTTACAACGTGTTACTTTACCACGCAAGTCGTTACAACTACTTGCTTTAGGGGGCAAATTGTTGGACTGGTGTTGGATTTTTAAGTCCAACACCTTCCCTACTGTCGCGTAGACAGGAGTTGGAATCGTAATTTATACTATTCCAAAGTCCAGCACCCCCTAAAGCAAGTCATTGTAATGACTTGCGTGTTAAAGTAACACATGGTAACATCGCAGTCGGGGTAGTGACTGCGTTGTAAAGGCATGCGGGGTAAATGCATGCGGGGTTCCGTCATGCAAGCCCTGGCGTGATTAAGTATTTTTAAATGCACACACAAAGCTATCAGTGGGGCCAATGTTGTATGGCATGTGACACCATGAGCCAGTGCTGGGTTTTATCCAATATCACTTTGCATTCTGGGACTTACAGTTTTCGTTTTAGCATACCACTCATGCATGTAAAAATCACAGCATGAAAGTTGTTCGATAAAAAGCAATGACTGCTGAAAGGGAAACATCCATCACAACGCAGGCATTGCATCGCAATGCCTTTACATCGTGGTCATTACAACGCAAGCCGTTACAACGACTTGCGCTGGATGGCGCTCTAACATAAGGAATAGTATGATTTACTATTCCAACACCTTCCCTACTGTACGTAGACTGGAGTTGGAATAGTAAATCATACTATTCCTAAGTCCAGCGCCCTCCAGCGCAAGTCGTTGTAACGACTTGCGTTGTACCGAACGCGATGTAAAATATTGTGTTGAAAATGTATGCGTAGTAACGTCATACATTCCTGCTTAAAGGATGATGCATGTTTGCAGCTGTCCACATCTTCCCCTTCTCTGTTGCCCTTAGTGTCACAGATGTTGTTTAGTGGTCACCAGGGATCACAGCTGTGACCCCTGGCACTGCCTTTGCATCTCCTGGTGTCAAAAGAGGCAAAATCAGTGCTAAGAACACAGGGGCAACTCCACATTCCTTATTTTCTGCCCATTTTTCATTACATTAGTAGTGAATAATACTCGATTATTCACTATTAGTGTATAAAAAAGGAGCACACTTAACTGGAACAGGACCTTTGGTGGCAACTGTGGTGCGTAAAAATAGTTGTAAATGAATGTGGTGTGCGTGGATGCTTCCAGGTGAGAGGGTGTTTACATGAGAGAGAGCATGTGTTTGTGTGAGCATGTGCCTGTATGTGTAAGCATGTGTGTGTGAGTGAAAGTGAGTGAGCCAGTGCCAAATAATGAGTGACATTAAGTGAGTGAGAATGAGTGAGATGACTGAGATCATGAGTGAATGCAAGTGAAAGAAAATGAATAAGAGCGAGTGTGGGATGTGAGTGTGAGTGAAAATGAATAAAAATGAGTGTGAGTGAGAGTGAGTGAGAATGTTATGTGATGTTTACAAGTTTATCATTGGCCTTGGCATAAAGAAAGGTAATTATGGCCTTATAGAAACTCCCAGAGCAAAAGTCTGCTAGTGGCATACTTGAAGCAATTCTTACCATGACAGACACATGTGACAGGATACGGGTACTGGTACTGATGGAGCAAGGTCTCGTAAGAAAGAGACTTGCTCGGAGGCAATCCTCTCGTATAACTCATTAACAAAGTTACTAACCATGTTTTGTGAATAATTAATACGCACCACATGAACACGCGGGTTAGCGAAGCTTGCTTATGTGTATACTAATGCGGATAACAATGAAAACGGACTAATACCACTTTAAACGGGAAAAACTGTTGTGCGCATGCGTCAACTGCATCTACGATGTATGACGAGACTATGCTTGGAGGGAAAATTCTAGCGCATGAGCAGAAGATACTAAAATGGAGTCTTGAAGACTCGCGTGCATGGCATCTGCTTAGCTGACACTAAAACAGGCTATTTTGCTAATGCGGGAAAAGGATTAATAAGAAAAGGGAAATAGAGTAGAGGTGGGTGGTATACAGTGAGACCATTTATTGTGTGAAAGTAACATTTGTCTTTTTGACTTTATTATTACTGCGCATTTGGGCCTCTCTTGTATAACCGGACTAGATGAAATGACGCAATGCCTGCGCATGCCTACTGAGTGAAGTTATGAAGGTCAATGACAAAGCACTTGAACAGAGGCCAAATTGGAGCATACCCTGGGAAACGGATGGTGAAAAGTTCAGCAATGAGATGTTCTATTCTTCGTAGTGTTATTAATGTTTCAAAAAGATACATGTATTGGATGGGAATAAAGTTTTGAATAAAAATTAAGGGGATGGGTTTGCGAACAATGGTTTAACAGAATAAAGTGACATGTAAGCATGGTGTGATGGAGCTTCCCCCCTTGCCTGACCAATTAGATTTCGTATTTTTACGATATTGTAACTTTAGTGGGTGGAACATGAGTATACGAAGGTATAATTAAGGTAGCTTTAGTTAGTTAATTTGGCAGAGCTCGGGATGCTGTCTGGGAGTCGGGGATGCTGTTGCTGGAGAGATGCTGTGAGATGCTGATGAAGAACTGAATGCAGAATCTGAAGCAGAACTTACTATCCTAATTAATTGTGTTAGATCAGAAGATCGCGGAAGAATCTCGAGGAGGAAGAGAGTGTCAGAGAGGGGTGCGGCGCAATCGTCGGTATTCTAGAGAGGTCAACTATCCTGTCCTGAATCCTGTCCTGAAGTCTTTGTCTCCTGACCTATCCTGGGGGACCCTTACCAGCCCTTTGGCCAGGGGGTTGGTCTTTCACACCATTCTTGGTAAATATATTTTTCATGCATGTTGTAGATGTTCTCTCTCTGTCCTCTCCCTTTCTGAGCATTTGTTATTACATGAGTCCGAAGTATATGCTTGATGTTTAATCAATTGAATTTTCTCTCCTAAAAATGAGGGTGACTGCACTGTAATTTTGAGATGATTCACATGCACTTAATTTAGATAAAGATTTTAAAAACTTCCCGAGTCTGAGATTATTTTCTTCAAATAAAGAATAGTTAAGGGTTAAGTTAATTATCACCATCAACTAGTTCAACTAATGGTCCGTCGAACAGAGGAAAGAACTTTTTGATCAGTGAAAGGTTAGTTAAGAAAGGTAAATAACTAATCCTGAGAAATATAAAACTTTAAACCACTCCAGCGGTTTTACTCAACTTGTGTGTATGGAAATAAAAAATTATATGGGCCCAGGTGAGTATATGGTAGCGGAGTATCTGTTGTTGGTATACAGCTGGATCAGTACACCGGGAGTAATTTTAGCATAAAGGGCATTAATGGTAAAATACTGGTACTGGCATTCTAGAGGTAATTCATGGCATATAGGGCGCTCATGGAAAAATACTGACATACTTGAAGAAATTCTTGGCATGTGGACACCAGTGACAAAAGGCTGGCACTAACACTAGCACTATGGAGGCAATTTTTGGCTTATAGTGGACAGTTTGGCTTATGGGAGGGTGACTACCGTGACAAAATGCTTGCCCTGACATATTGGGGTAACTTTTGACATAAGGGTCAAATATGGTGGTGGGTGGCATAGATTGCAAAATTCTGGCACTGGCATTTTATATCATTTTTGGGTATAAGTAGGCATCCATGGACAAATTCTAGCCCTGGTACAATGAAGGCAATTCTTGACATATGGAGGGGGGCGGGACCCATAGTGGATTTGAAAGAAATGGGGTCAACTCTGGGGAACATATGGTTTCATTGGCTTGGCACACCATGAAATAATTTGAATATTTAATGAGAGCCATTCATCGCCTATGGCATTTAGCAAATTTACATGAAATTGTACTTTGGAGTGCACTGTCACCCCATCTTCAGAATTGTTTCTCCGAGGAAAGATCCCCCCCCCCTGAAGAGGTCTGAATTACTCACTTTGCTTGCTTACTACATTTCAGGGCAAGTATTTTGCCCCAGAACTTTCAAGATCAATTCAGCACAATAATGTAAGTGGAATCTAAAATCGACATTTGTCTGTGTAGTGTTGCTGTATTAATCATGCAGTTATCAAGGAACTTCAGTGATGTCAATTGTTGTGATGTTAGGATCATTTGACATCACTTCCATGGAAAATTCAGGGCCAAGGGTCATATGATGTCACTTCATGTGACGCCATTAAGGTCAAAGAGTATGTGCTGTCACTTCCGCTACCCCAGGCATTTTGGTGAGTCATCACCCATGGCAATTACTATTACCTAATTCAGTTGTACTCAATCAATCAATCAGTCAATCAAGTGGTACTTATATAGCGCAGCTTATCGCCCGAGAGGGTATCCAGGCGCTGTGCTGCTGGTGTCACTCGAAGAGTCAGGTCCTGAGTCCCTTCCTGAAGTGGGTCAGTGAGGCTAAAGGACGTAGGTGAAGGGGAAGGGTGTTCCAGGACTGGGTGGCGAGGTGGGAGAAGGAGCATCCTCCTGAGCGGCAGCGTCGGATGCCTGGTATCTGTGCGAGGGTGAGGTGAGCGGAGCAGAAGTTCCTGGGAGGTTGGTGGAAATTCAGGCTGTGGTTCATGTAGGTGGGTCCTTGGTCGTGGAGTGCTTTGTAGGCGTGGGTCAGAAGCTTGAATTGGCATCTTTTCTGGATGGGGAGCCAGTGAAGGTCTTTCAGGTGTTGGGTGATGTGGGTCCTCTTGGGCAGGTTGAGGATCAGTCTGGCTGCTGCGTTCTGGGTCACTTGGAATCTTTTCGTGAGTTCGGTGGAGGTCCCTGCATAGAGTATGTTGATGTAGTCCAGCCGGCTGGTGATGAGGGCCTGCATCACCGTTTTCCTGGTGCTGATTGGGAGCCACTTGAAGACCTTACGGAGCATGCGGAGAGTGCGGAAGCAGGCTGAGAAGATGGCGTTGACCTGACATTTCATGGAGTGTTCGCTGTCCAAGATGATGCAGAGTTTGCAGGTATGGTCTTTAGGGGTGGGAGTGGGACCACCAGGAGTCATTCCAGAGGGAGGTGTGTCTGCTGAAGATCAGAGCTTCAGTTTTGTCCGTGTTGAGCTTCAGGCAGCTGTTCTTCATCCAGGTTGAGATGTTCTTCAAACAGTTGTGGAAGCTGGTCTTTGTCGAGCTGGGGTCCACTGAAAGTGAGAGGATGAGCTGGGTATCGTTAGCGTAGAAGATGATATAGCAACTCTCAGATAAATATTCCCCAGAAATATGACGCTCACATTGTAGAATAATTTGGGGTCCCGCCAATATACGTCCTTGAAAATTCACCACACTTCATTCTTGAGTTGTTTGGTACATAATGCAAATGGCGAGAGCTGTCGATCAGCAGCTGTTATTAGTCTGAGGTTTATTTGCATGACATACTTGTAATGTTTGTGTAGTATAACGCTGCAGTCAATAAATAATACTATGCCTGATTTCATATTTAGTATAGTGACTTCTGCCAGTGTAGCCAGGGGCAAACCCGTGCTGCTTGAAACCTGTCCCAGCATGCTGAGCGTGTCTTACTCTCCCAGTCCTGCCAAGTATCACGCATCAGGCGTTAGACTAACGCATTTCAGTGTGGTGGTCCGCATCACCGCATTGAAATGGAAAGTCACGCATTATAGCGCCTCCTCAGCTGTCGAAGCGGGAGTGCTTCTAATGCACCTTAAGCTAGTGTGGAGGCACGCAGTAACGGTGCGCAGAGCCGAGGAGTGCTCTGGCAGGCTTGGGGGGCTGGCTCAGCTGCTGCTACAATGTAACAACACACGGGCACAGCACGCACCGCGGCATTTCGCATACAAAGGCGGATCCTCCCTCCAGCCTCCTGCCGCCCGAGGCGCAGGCAGCACAGTTCCTGAGAAATGTGTGGGAAATTTGAATGCGTCACCTGACAGAGTCGAACCCACACCGGCAGCTGAGTGAACCTGGCCACTGGATTGGTTCCTCAGCTGCCGCCTCAGCTTGTCCAGAGCACATAAGCAGCCGTACTAGCTTAAATCATGCCCGACAGCGGTGTTGCGGTGGGCGGGGCCGCCCGGGAGAGTTCGAGTTGTGGGCACCGGCTACCAGCAGGCGTGTTTCCGCTGCAAAGAAGTAAGTGCCTCCAGTGTGTGTTCCTAACTCAAATGCTTATGCAGCTTTAGGGTAGATAGAAATATCGAGCAACGCAGGATAGCGACCTTCTGTCTCTCAAGCACGCTGTTTCTGTCTCGTTTGACCGATGGCGGGGGGTGGGGGGGAGGGGGGCGGGAGGTTCTATGGCCCGTTCCCAGACTCCCCCTGTTCAGTGGTAGGGAGAAGCAATTCCTTGTTTGCAGATAATGCAGTTAATCATGGCCGGGCGCAGATTGTTGTTTCTTGTGGCCATGTAGTGCTGTGCTGCAAAACGCAGCACAGCGTGTTTTTTTGGGACGTGACGCCTTTGGAACAGGCAGAGGGAAGATGCAGCCGGCGCTGCTGTGTCTCTCACAGGCAGGGCCTGTTACCACAGAGCGGTGAAGCGAGGGAGTATGCCTGTAGGCCGGAAACATGCTGCCGTTAGTTTGCAGACTTCAGGAGCTCACCCTACATCTGCAGGCTGGCTCCAAGCAAGAAGGGGCAGTGTCGTGCAGAGGGCGGTTTAGGGCCAAGCAGAAGGCTTGCAGCAGCTCGCCAGCCCCCCGGGACACATTCGTCCTTCATTGCCCTGTTTACAGAGGGCCGGTTCTTGGCCTTCTATGGGCAGCTTTGGGGCAGTCTGTACTGTAAACAAACCCGGATGGCAGAAGCCATCGCTCACCCGCCTTCTTGCAGCGTCCGCCTAATGGGACACTCTCTCCAGGCTCACCCCGCCTGAGAGGAGTCTGGGGCAAAAATCTGCAGGCCTCATTCAAGGGCTCTGAGATGAAAAGTGTTGTACACATTTCTTTGACAGAGAGGAACATAGAAACTATAGTATTTTACAGTAGCTGACAATTGACATGACCTACGCATATTTGCAAAACGGTATTTTTTATTTCATTAGGAATAGCTGTGAGTAACTGCTTTTTAATAGGTTAGTGCCCCTTCCATTTCTTTTGGTTTACAACAGTTTTAAGTTCGTCTTAGAGTTTCTCATTCCTCAAATGGGTGTAATTTCTGATATTTAAATGTTTCCCTCCTCTCCATTGCTTGATTTTGTTCGCAAGAACATGTCACTCATAGTTGTTGAAATGTCACTCATAATTCCACTGAAATCATGAAAATGTCACACATAGCAACCTGAAACCTTGGCAGCTATGCTCTCCTGGCACCACAAATACTATCAGAAACATGCTACAAGCATTTAGAAATCAAGCCCTTCCTGCAGTGGCCTGCGCCAGTCTGGAGAATACACCGCTGGTCAGCTGGAGCACATGCATAGCTTTCCATTGGTGTAGTGGCACCAAGGCCTAGAGGCCTGAGAGACACACAGAACCCCGATTGTTGCTGTATTTTATCATTCGAACGGCAGGGGGGACATTTCCATCCTTGCAGGAAGACCCATATTGGCTAGCTACTGAGCATGAGTGTGCCCCAGATTGCCAGATGCCAAATCCAAGACTGCTTCGAGAACACCCAGCCCTCGGTCAGCAACGTTTCATCCCACGCAGACTTTGACACCGCCTTTACCTTCGAAACACCACTGGAGTCCATTCACCAGGGGTACATCCCAGGCGAGCAGGGCCCAGACCCAGGGCACCAATATTCCGAGGGACGCTGCAGGTGCCTGACTTAATGTCATGCAAGCAGAAGCTCGTCCATCCTCCTTGGTCTCAATCAGGTCTCGTTAAAGACTTTGTAATCAGCCCTTAATGTACCTCAGCGTAATTGTTAGTACCCCATCAGCCCCCTGCCCTCCTCCCATCTTCCTCACACCTCCTGCCACCACACCACAACGCCCTCTGCCCCCAAAACAAACACCAAATTTTCTTTCCACCTAGGGCGTTGTCCTGGTCAATCCGATTTAATGCCAGCCCTGACCCCAGGCTACCTGGAGGCCTCTCTGACCGGCCACGAACATAACAAAACACCGCCCCCATTCAGATGGGTCTTTTAAACTCCTTCATGGAGGCCAAAGAATTGCGAGACCAGAGATCTGGTGATGACATTTTGGCTGGAAATCAGGGTTAGATTAGAGCACATGAAACATATAGGACCTCTTTTAGAGTTTGGAGTGAACTGAAAGTCCCCTAATATCTGCAGAAAACGCTACATGGAGAGTAGGACTCGCCGGTTGAATTTCCTCCACCATAAGAATAGTATTGCGAAGGAAATCCCACTCCTGGACCCTACTCAGAAATTGGAGGATTTTCACTTCTTTCCAAACTTTAAATAAAGGTTAGATTTATATTTCGTCTGCAGTTTCCTTTAATATCAACATAGGGCTGCAAGAAGGGGAAGAATTGTGGCCTGACCTCTTGGCGCGCGCCCTCATGCGAATGTAAAGATTACAAAGTCAAGGATGGAAAAGTGGCGAAATAATATCAATAGGTGAGAATGTGCTCCGCGTGCCAAAGGGGCCCTCTGTTGCCTAGGAGACCTCTGCCACGGTAACCTGAAAGAAGGAAGGGGTTAGCCGAATCGAAATTCCTTTTCGAGCTTATTCTGAATTTGAGCCAGGAGAGAGCCGGCTGCAAACGTTAGAAAGTCGTCGAAGATATCAGCATGGAAATTATTTCTAAGGTCCAACCGGAAGTATTGGCGATATTAATAAGTAACAGTTCTAGAGTACGATACAGACGCTGTTGCTTCTAAGCACTGTGAATGTGGTTCTCAATGTAAGGACCACAGCAGAACCCGATGCACGGAGGGGCACTTTGTGGCCTTGTTGGGGGTCTGAAGCGTGATATGTTACAATACCACAGGAACAAAGACAGAGATATCTTGAAGGATTTTAAGATGTGACCTTCAATTTGTACACAATCTACAGCTGGTGCTAAACCTGAAGGCTGGCTTCCGATTATTGATTGGGTGTGGGGACACAAGGTTTGTGTCCTGTGCATACAACACGCCATAGGGAGCCAATTAGGGGTAACCTAGCTCATACCCTTGGCGTGTCCTGGGTACCCCATCACAATCCTTGCTACCAGAGATCTCAAGGGTCAAGAAGGCAGACTCTAGAACAAACATTACGCAGGATTCTAAGATCCCAGTGTACTCCCTGTACTTTCCGGTCCTGGCATTTAGCCTTGCCCCGCTCTAGCGAACAGAAGGCGCTTGAGGGGTTAAGGCGGAGGCGAGAGACAATCAATCAATCAAACTAAGGGCCTGATATAAAGTTTAGCAGACAGGTCGTTCGTCACAAACCTGGTAGATATCTCATCCGCTTTATTACAAGTGCCATAAGCAGCGCCAAATTTGAGCTGGTGGTTGCCAGTGGGGCCCACCGGCACGCATTTTTGGGGCCGGTGGAGCCCACCGGCACTTATTCTTCCTTATCAGGCCTTCCTGAGAGCAACAGAGGGGAAAACACACAAACGGGAAAGAAGAAGGAAGAGAAGATGGAAAAACCGTCAGCAAGGGAGAAAGCAGGAAGCTGAAGTGAGCTAAAGAGGCAGGGAGCGTCTGGCAGGAAATTAAAGAGGCATGAGGTGGATTATGGACTACACAGCCTTGGTATTCGGTATGTGGACATTTAATTGTGCCAGCCACTGTCTTTCAAGCAGTGCTTTGGGCAACGGCTTTCATTGTGTTACAAATTAAGCACTGGCCGTAAGCTACAATGCACGAGGTGGACGCTATCTTGGAAGTGTCCCTTTGCCAAACTCTAAACCAGGCCCTTAGTTTACTTCCAATTATAAAAAAGTAATAAAACTTACCTACAGACTAAACAAAAAACAAAGCAAAAGAAAAAAAATGCCAATATAATAATTTAAACATTTCTAGAGTATTAAAAACACATGAAAATCATGCAATTGTCTCCTCCCAAATGTAATTAGTATAAAAGCACAAGTATCATTAGCATTATTACATATTGAACATGAGAAGTTTTAAGGCCATCGAACAGATCACTCTGGAGTGACACTATAGACGCTGATTGAGATGAATATAATTTTTTTTAAAACCACCCCTTCAATGCGTGATATAACACACCATCTTAATAGTGAACTGTTGATTTAATAAAAGCTGATGAGAACTATGGAGAGTTACGTTAATTAAATAGTTCATATTGTCTAATCAGCCATCTTTGGCACATCACCGATTTCAATCAATCAAAGGGCTAATTTCAGGCATCTACCCAATTTCCTTTTCAGATGATACCTAGAGAAGAGAAAAAAATATGGGTATTGATCCAGCGCGGCTAATATAAATTTCTCCTTAGGACACGAATCCAGGTAAAACATTTATGCAACCTATTGTCTATTAAACATTATGTCGGTGGGGCCCATGACACCGCATACCATACATTCATTCATTCACTGAATTTCACACCAAGGAGAAATGTGCTGCTGGACGAACGGGATACCTTGTTAAATTTGACAGAATAATAACTCAGACATTATATACATTAACCTTTGATCCTGTCAGTTCTAAACATCAAGGTACTCCGCTCTTTGGTCGATGGACCAACTAGAAGAATAAGTTGATGGTGATTAAGACCAGCTCAATCACAATTAAAACCTTTTAACATTTATAACTCATAAATGAACTAAAGAACCACAGACTCATTTGAAGTTAGAATATAATTTTATCTAAATTCTCAATTGAATGGATGAAATTCTTTGTTTATTAATCACATTTAATATATCAATAACATTTTTAAGAAAAGTTTAATGAAGAATAGAAAATTATGCATTACCCATAGTCTTAGGATGCGGACAGGAATGGTTTACCAAAAAGAGGATAAACCGCAGATCACCGAATAGAACTCCCAAACTGACTGACTGTCCCGCTAACCTCCTCGGACGTACCTCCCGTGCAGAATTCCCGCAACGATCTCGTTCCTTCCCCAGTCAAGTTCAAAAGACCAAGAATGATAGAGTCTCTTCACAGTATTGAGGTGGAAAAATGGAAAATAAAGAGGCGGTATGGCAGGAAAACACCAACAGCAGCAGCAGCATCAATAGCAGCGACCATAGCAGCAGCCCACCCCACATAACAGTAGACCCTCTTATACCCTATTTTCTAGCTTACTACACAAAAAGTTGCAATCCTTAGGGGCAAGAATCACGCTAATTGGTCCATTTGAGGGGTGGTGATGGTCACCTCATCGCCCTCCTTGTTCAAACTGGTTTAGGGACAGTAAAACATACAATGAGTCTCATGACTCCGGGGTCAAAAGCAGTCCAACTTGTCCATTCATTTTGTAGCGATCTTGATGGTCACAATTTAGTTCGTCCATTGTCGCTCAGTTCTTTCTCATCCATTCCCACGAATACATGCTGAGTCTTTTTGGCACACTCCTTATTGTAGGTCAGTTCGACCTTGACATCTCTCACTCTGGGCACAGGCCGCATCCACGTGACTTGATTTCTTTATTGCTTCTGTGCAGAGGCCATCTTTGCCTTTTCACGTGACCTCATCCGTTTCAGCAGCCATTTTCGAAGCATGGCCTAACAGACCCGAGCGAACTATCATACGAACAAACACAACCACAATTAAAACAAAGAAAATAAGCCTTTCTGTTTACCACCCGCCATTCTAAAGACCTGTGTTAGGTGTTACCTAGCAGAAGCGACATTTAAAGCCATTTTACTTACCATCTGCATTCTTTGCCACAATACAAATCTACTACGTAGCATAAATCATGCAATTTCACTCTAATTAGTACACAAATCACAATACTAAGGTTAATTAACTTCACAATTGTAAATAGATTAGATTTTGCACAAATCTGCATGTTACCTATATATAGTGTTTACTAAAAAGGTGCATTTGTTGGTTAATACATGCTTCTTCAAACAGTTAGTATTATTAATTTATTAAGAGTTCTTTAATTTCCAAGGGGGTACAAAATTATTTTATTTACCCTGCTCCATCAATTCCCCCCTTTGGTGATTTTTAACATCACCACAAATACCTATCCTACAATTTTATCAGATAACTGTTTCTTATCCACTTGCTTTTTTGTTAGTTCATACAACTGTGTTTTTCTCATCTTGTCTTTTAGACCGTTTGTACATGTTCTCTTTTAACTCTTCTAATTCTATCTCGCCCATCTCCCGTTCTCTTTCTTTATTTTTCTCATTTTCTCTTTTTACTCTATTTTGTCTTTTTCTTCTTTTAATACACACATATGCTAATCTCACTAATAACATTACCATTATTATCACTGTGACTGGTATTAGTATTTTTCCCAATAAGAGAACTACCTATTTCTGTGAACCATTTCTTCATTGAGGAAAAACTCTAACCAAGTCTCTCCCAAACATCTTCAACCTCCAGTGGGGCAATTTCTTTGTGCAAATCAGTAATGTTCTTTATATACTTCTGTATATTCTCACTTTTGTCTGGAATGTAAGTGCAACAATGTTGGACTTTCAGCATTCCACAGATTCCACCCTCTTTTGCCAAAAGAATGTCATGGGCAAGTCGATTTTGCATTACCATAGCTCTCATGGCAACCATTTCGGTATTTACCATCAAGAACCCTCCAGCAGTATTCGTTGATAAACGATCTACTACTGTAGACAATTTCCGAATCTTGTATGCATTCAAAGATATACCCACTGCTGGTATCAATGCTCCAAAAATATCACCTACTATTTCTGAGAAGCTTTCCCTCCTCCTACGTGTTAATGTTTTGCCTATCTCGTGAATTCCTTTTGTTCCTCTCTCTACATGAAAAATCTTTGGAAAGACCAGGCCTAGATAACATGTTCCATACCAATGGTCCGGCAACCTATAATAAGCTCTATTTCCGCAAATATAATAGATCCCTGGAAATACTGGATCTTTTCCTCCTTTAAATCCCCATCCCCCTAGAATTTTGTATGTATCTCGGCACTCACTGGAACCCATGAAATAGTTATCATACATAACGTTACTTCTACTAATACACAATTTTCCCTGTTGGGGCCAATCCAGAACCATAGCTGCATTTGTTTCTCCTTTGTCGTAATTTCTCTCTTCAAACGCCCAAGGTGGGGTTTTTGTCTTTTCTTCTGCTACCTTTCTTTGAAACTTAACTCTTCTGTCCTCTACCATGTCCAAGAAAATCTTTTCTTCTTTCTTTAACTCACAAGTAAGTTTGTGTCTAAATATATACTCTAATGTTAATTCTTTATTTTCTAAGAAAAACTCTTCAAAACTTTTGCAACTTTTACCTTATTTAATTCAGGGATTACGGGAACTTTAGCAAAAACAGTGTCTATGTCAATATAGTAATATTCTAATCTACCTGTTTTATAAAATAAGCTAGCTAAAACGCTACAAGTTATCCCATACGTCAAAGGAAGGTGATGATATGTCACACCTTCTGTGACAGACGCAGGTAACTGCATACAGACATAGCAATCTCTCACATCCATTGTCTCCACATATTCGTATAACAGTTTCGCGAAGACATTCTTGGAGAAATCAGTTATTGGACTTATCCCTATGTAAATCAGTACTATCTACTAATGCTGCAGTGTTCTTTATGTTAGCTTCCTTGTCATTATTCGTGTCATTCACTATTACAGATGTATTTTCTACAACTAACCTAAGTGGAATTATTATTGCTAAAATAAACCAGATAAGCATTAGCAATCTTGTACAATAGAAACACATTCTACACCATCTACTTAAAAACTCACATCTAGGTCCTCTATTCTCAGTGTCTACCATATTGTAATACTATTTAGCTATATATATGTATGTAGAGAAAAATGTGTTTCCACACCTCAGAATGACTTTCCAGCCACTCTACCCTTTAATTAGTCTCTTTTGATGCTCTCTTCAGCTCTTTTCAGAACTTTTTCTCGTCTTTCTCTGTTTTGGTGTCCAGTCCGGTTTTCTTTCTTTGTCTTTCAGGTTTGGTACAATTCACTCTCACCCAGTTGTTCATAGTCTTCATCTGGGATTTCGTGACTGCTATCCACTTCTTTAATATCGGTCAATGCTATGTATAGCCATTCAGGTGACTTACATTTTAAGTTAGGTCTCTTCACTCTTTTTGGTCTCTGTAACTGTCTTTCACTTTGTTTTCTTTGTCCTTTCTGACTTGTTATTTCATTTACTTGTTCCGCATTATCTTTGTTCAAATTTATTATCTTATATCTCAGTCTTTTAATTTCGTTGGGCCAATTGTTTCCTTTCCTTGGCCTTTTCAGTTCGCTTTCTTTTTCCTCTCGTTCTGTTCTCCAAGTTCTCTTTCTTGGTCCTATTCTTTGCTTTCTTTCTTCTTCACTTTCTTCTGATTCTGTCTCAGACCTCACTTCACTTCCTCTAACTTTGAACTTTATGATCTCAGTTTCTTTGTCTGAGTCCGAATCTTCTTGTGACTCTTCTGTTTATAAACTTGATTCTAACCCTCCTCGTTTGTCTTCCGCATTTTTCCCAATCTTTCTGTCTGAATCTAAATTTCCCTGTGTTTCTTCTGTTTGTAGTTCTGACCCTACTACTCCTCGGTTTTCTTCCGCACTTTCCCCTATCTCTCTATCTGAATCTAAGTTTTCTCCAGTTACCTCAACTATCTCTGGAGGAATTTTTTCATAACTTGTACTTGGCTGTTCACTGTCGCTGTCTCTTGGTTCGGTTTCTCCAGTTATAATATCAGTTCTTCTGTTTCCTGATTTTTCCTTTTGCCTTTCACCAGATTCAGGTTGGTCTGTTTCAGATGCCGAACTGGGATCCGATATTTCCAGATGTCGACTTACAGGTCGAGCTTCAAGATCTGGAACTCTGATCGTTTCAGTTTCTTCTTCAGTTGTCAAACTGGTACCTGATTCTTCCAAATGTCGACTTACAGGTCGAGCTTCAAGATCTGGAACTCTGTTTGTTTCAGCTTCTGCTTCAGATGCTGAGCTGGTATCTGATATTTCCAGATGTCGACTTACAGGTCGAGCTTCAGGATCTGGAACTCTGATGGTATGACTGGCATGAACCCAATTTTTCACACCTGCACACTTTACAGCAGTTGTTGTCACCAGGATCACTTGACGTGGCTTATCCCAGCGAGGAACCAAGCAGTTTCTTCTTCTGTGGACTTTAATGCGGACCCAGTCTCCTGGACTCAAATCATGAGCTGGTTTTCTTTCAAGAGTGGTCGCATCCGGTCCAACCTGATGAAACACAGAATGCACCACATCAGCCAATCCTTTGCAATAGTCCAATACGAGATCATCAGTTATAGTCAGCAGTTTGTTGACAGGTACATGTGCTTGTCTCATTGCTCGTCCCATGATTATTTCATGAGGACTCAGACCTGTTTTTCTGTCGGGTATGCTTCTGATGCTCATCAGCACCAATGGCAGGGCATCGGGCCATTTGAGTCCTGTGGCTTGACACATTTTCCCTAACCTATTCTTTATTGTTCCATTTACTTGCTCTACCACTCCAGAAGCCTCTGGTCTGTAGGCACAGTGCAATTTTTGTTGAATGTCAAGTGCTTCACATATCAGTTGGATTATTTCATTCTGGAAATGTGTTCCTCTATCTGTTCCAATCGTTACTGGAAAGCCATATCTAGGAATGAATTCTCTCAGTAGGAGCTTAGCCACAGTAACTCAATCATTCCTTCTTGTCGGATAGGCTTCCACCCAACGAGAAAACAGACAAACGACCACAAGGACATATCTCAATCTATTGCTTGGGGGCATTTCAATAAAATCTAGTTGCATTCTGGTAAAAGGACCTCCTTCACGTCCTATTGTTCCCAAACTCACTACAGTTTTCCTTCCAGGATTTATTTGTTGGCATGTAAGACATCTTTGACAAAGGCTTTCAGCTATAGCCCTAAATTTCGGGTTGTACCAGGTCTGTCTGAAAAGTCTGATCCTGGCATCCCTACCAATGTGTGCCTGTCCATGGTACATCCGTGCCATATTAGAGATCATGCTATCAGGCATAACTGGTCTTTCATCTCTATAAACCCAGACTTCATCTTCCTCTCTTTGTCTGCAGCCTGCTTTTATCCAACCATCTTTCTCCTCTTCATCTGCCTCTTCCTGCAATTGCCTTACCTCATCCCAGGTTTCAACTGTGTTAGTAAACAGCAAGGGACATGAAACATTCTCTTTTTCTCTTCTCCAATTCAGTGAGACCACATTTCTGGCACAATATTGAGCTATTTCATCTGCGAATTTGTTTCCCACTGCAATATAATCAGTTCCATTTTTGTGTGCAGCGCATTTTACCACTGCAATCTGTTTAGGTAGCTGTATCACCTCAAGCAATTTCTTCACAAACTCACCATTCCTAATAGGATTCCTGCAGAAGTCAGGAAACCTCTCTGGGACCAGATCTGTCCGAAATCGTGGACCACTCCGAAGCCATACTGGCTATCCGTGATCACCGTAATTCGAAAGTTCTTCCCCAGTTTGCATGCTCGAATCAAAGCAACCAGTTCAGCCACTTGGGCTGAACGTATTCCTCTCAAACAGGATGCTTCCATTATGGTTGCCACCGTATACACAGCATACGCGGCACTTAAAACTCCTTCACTTGTTCTCAGGCATGACCCATCCACAAACATCACATAATCTGATTCTTTTAAAGGTTCATCTCTAATATCTGGGCGAGGCTTTGTGCAAAATTCAAGCACATCCAAACACTTATGATCAACATCATCTTTGACTTCTACATTTACTTCATCTGGCAATGAAGTTGAACGATTCACACTCGTGCATCTTACAATGGTTACATTGTCTGCACCCAAAATCACTTTTTCATACCTAGTCAGCCGACTATGTGTCATGAATTGGGTTTTGGTTCGGGTCCGAAGGATTTCAACGGAGTGTGGGACATATACTCTCAGAGGATACCCCATCACAATGCCTTCGCTCTGTTCCAGACTCACACAAGTAGCAGCTACTGCTTTCAGACATCCAGGCAACGCTTTTGCTACCAGGTCTAGGACAGCTGAAAAATAAGCGATATGGTCTTTTCATTTTTCCATGTCTTTGCACTAATACTGAAAGTGCACATCCATCTCTCTCACTACAATACAGCTCAAATTCTTTTTCATAATCAGGCATTCCCAATGCTGGTGCCTCACATAAACTTGTTTTCAGTTCCTTGAAAGCCTTCATTTCCTCCTCATCCAACTCAATCGGATCTTTGACATCCCTCTTTGTCAATCGCTGTAAAGGTTTTGCAATTAATGAAAATCCACTTATCCACTGTCGACAATAACCAACCATTCCAAGAAACATTCTCACCTCTCTCTGTGTCATCGGGGCTCTCATTCCTTGGATAATCCTTATTCTTTCTGTCGTCACCTTTCGAATCCCTTTCTCAATCTTATGACCTAGATACTGTACCTCCTGTTGACAAAATTGCAGTTTTGACGGAGACACCTTGTGTCCTCCTTCTGCCAAATGATTTAATAAAGCAATTGTGTCCGTAACACATGCTTCTTTGGTCCTTGATGCCACCAATAGGTCATCAATATACTGGACCATCACAGATTTTTCAGGCATTTTCAAATCTTCCAATGATTTCTTTAGGATCTGATTAAAGATTGAGGGACTTTCAGTATACCCTTGAGGAATTCGGCACCATGCCAAAATACGCTCTCCGAACCGGAACGCAAATAATGGCTGGCTGTCAGGGTGCAATGGAATAGAAAAGAATGCATGGCACAAATCAATAACGGTGTACCATTCTGCATCATGTGGAATCTGATACAGTATTACAGCGGGGTTTGGCACAATTGGGCAACAAGGAATAACAATCTTATTTACCTTTCTCAAGTCTTGCACTATCCTATATGTTCCATTCGGCTTTTTCAATCCCATTATAGGAGAATTACATGGGCTACTCATTATTTCTCTCAAAATTCCTTGTTCAATCATCTTATTAACTACAGGTGTTATTCCTTCAATAATTTCTGGCGTTAATTTGTACTGTGGAGTATTTGGGTAATTTGTTCCTTCCCTTACAGTAATTTTTACAGGGTCAATTCCTCTCATTAGTCCAATGTCTTCGCCTGTGAAATCCCATACATCAGACCTGACTATTCCTTTCAACTCAATCAGGATTTTCTCTGCATCAAACACAGGAAACATGTCATTCACTCCTGGTTCTAGTTCTGCCATTGTCATTTTATACAGGACATCCTCATCTGGTGTCTGGAAAGCAATACCATCTGGGGTACAATAGATGGTGCAATTCATTTTACAAAGTAGATCGCGTCCTAACAAATTTACAGGACTGCAATCACAGACCACAAAACGATGCATCTCTTTGAATGGTCCAAATTTCACCTCTACTGGTTTGGTAAGAGGGGTTTTAATCTGCCTGTTTGAAACACCTACAACTTGGATATATTCTCCTGAGAAAGGGAGGTTTGGAATTTCCACTGATCTAACAGTAGAATGGGTAGCTCCAGTGTCCACAAGGAATGTAACATTTACACCATTCACTTTTCCATCCACAAATGGACCTGACTGATCTACATCTAGAGTTGCGCCAAGCACGCACTCTTCTTCCTCTCCTAGGCACCGTCATAAACTTTTATCCGATTCATTTCCATCCTGCCGTAACCAATGCTGCGACACTGCAGCTGCTCGTGGCAATTTTGTTACCTGCTCTCCTCCGTAGAACCCTGCCTCTGTACTGTATCTCTGGGGGTTTACACTCTTTGGAAGAGGTGGTTGCGGCACCTGACACTGTTGAGTAAGTACCTGCGGCTGTTGCAGCTGCTGGTAACTCACCTCATTCTGCACCTGTGGAATTAATGGTTGATTTTCTGTATTAGCTTTTGGAGGAAATTTACACTCGTTTCTCCAATGTCCTAATTTTCCGCAATTGTGACAGGGCCATTTCTTTTTGGCCTCTTCTATACTCATTTGACCTTTTCCTTTACCTATATTCGGTTTGAATTTAGTTTGTCCTGCATCACTAGACTGATTATTCATCTGAGCTTCTTGTTTTTCTGCAACCTTTACTTGTGCCCACATCGCCTTTTCTTTTAGTTTACGCTGTCTACACTCAATATCGTCACTACAATATTTTGCATACCTTAATACTTCATCTACAGTGCTATTCTGCCAACACAACATATGCTGCTTAATCATTTCACTTATTTCAGGTTTTAAGCCATATACAAATCTATACACAAAATGACTCATGTCCTTTTCACTCAAATTCTCATAACCACTATACTGTTTAAAGACCAAAAGCAGTCTCTCGTAGTAGGCATGTACAGATTCCTTACTCTCCTGAGTTGTTCTATCAATCTTTACCCAGTCTGTCTCTTTTGGTGGGATTTTATTTTTCAAAAACGTGATGGCTTGTTCATACTTTCTCATTACTTCTGGACCTGGGGCTCCAGTTTTTGTATCGCTAGGATATTCTTCCTTCGGCCAGTCCATTGTAATCTTACATTCCGTACATAAATCTGCTGGTACTACAATTTCAAACAATCCATCCAAATCTTCCCACAACACCTTTGAAACCTTTACAAATCTTTCTACCTGTCTATACCATTCTACGGGTTTCTCTCTCAATCTTGGAAAGTCATTTGTAAATTACAATATATCTTGTCTGGACCATGGGACATGTACATAGCTTCCTCCTGGAGTGTCCCTCATTGGATATTCCATTACTATTGGTTCTTTCTACTTTACCGGAAAAGCCAATGAAGCTTTATCGGTCGTTCCCTCCTTTCTTCTTATCCACCTGCTTCTCCATCTGTCCACATCTCCCCATTTTCTCAATAACACAATCAGTTCCTTTATCTGTGTTAATCGTCCTGAAGTGTTCAGATTTTCTATATCCTTTTCACTAAAGTCTACCCTGTACAGTTTCTGCAATCCTCTTATTTTTCCAAACTCTACTCCTAGTTCATTCGCTGTTTCTTCCAATTTTTCATGCAAGTTCCTAGCTCTCCAAGTAACACTTTTACACATGAACATGAGCTCATCATCTTGGTAGGACTTCAATCGATCTGTACCAATAGTCCCTAAAATCAACTCTTCCATATCTATTTTTAATCTGATCACATCCAAAGGTTGTGGTTCAGCATCTTTCTTCTGTAAATTCCTCATCCACTCATTTAATTCTTCTTCAGTCGGACCCACAGGGGTATTATTTATCTCTGCCCAATTTGCACTTCTCTCTGGGGTCTCAGTTGCTGACTCGGTTCCCATAGGAATCCTATTTATCTGACTCTCATTAATCGTCAAATTTGTAGGTGAACTTGACCTACATGAACCAACTGAATCTCTTGTCTCTCTATTTTCTGGAATTATCCCTTCTCTCACTCTTTGCATACTAGAGTTCAATGGAATTGTCAGGGAATGCTCATCTATTCTTTGATTTTCAAATACTGGAATTACTGGCCCTATCGTTACTGGCACAGTCACAGCTTCCATGTTCTTTGTTAGTTCTCTAATCTTTTCAGTCAATTCTCTTGGGGTTCTGGCTAATTCAGCTGTATTACCATTATAGGGCTTCACATTCTGTGGAGTTTCTAATTTATCAAAGGACCTATTTATTTCATAATTTCGTTCAGGGCTTTGATTTCTTACAGTTCCATTGGTGGTGCATTTGGAGTCACCACCGCAGAATTCTGTTGATATGGAGGGGGTCTTTTATTTAAAATGTCCTCCAGCAACTCATCCTCTGTGTCGCTAGCTCCATACCCATATCTCTCTGTTACTGCATGCTTCTTTTTCTCCGTACACTTTCTCCCTGTAACTTCTTCAACTGTTCTGACAGGAAACAAACCATCCGTCATATTAGCATACCACCATCGTCTCATCCTGTCTTCATGATTCACTCCCCATACTCTTCCATGGACTAAACTATAATTCTTTGCACCTCTGTGTCTTTCTCTTTCATACATCTCATCTTCCCATTCACCTAACGCTTCGAACTGTGTTGGTCTAGGTCTCGGTTCAAGTTTCATCATCTTTTCTCTCAAATTTCGAAGTACAGCTGTGCTAAACGAACCATTTTCTGGAAATGCCAATACTCCATCGCTTTGGGTATATTTTGCCCAATTTTCCAACCAAATACAAGTATGATAGCCATATTTCAACATCATATGAGAGGCTGGCGTTTTCGGCGGAGGAAGTACTTCTCCTTCCCTAGTCACAACCTTCTTGTCTTTCTTGAAAAAGTTTTTAATCTTCGCAAACCATGACGGTTTCTCTCTACCATACTCATAATAAGCCATGTTGCTCTGTTCTTTTTCTCAAAACAAACGCACGAAAAATTCTTCACCACTCTGTCCTTTCTACTGCTCAGCTATTCGGACCTATCCCAGCGCGTCTCACACCAACGCACCAATCCGACAGCCTTACGTCACTCTCACCTTAACCAATCCCAGCGCGTCTTCACACTAACGCACCAATCAAGAAGCTCTTCACTCCCCCACAACTGGCCAATACCAGCGCGGTCTCTGTTGACGTCAGTTCTACTCCTGTCTTTACTGACCCCTCCTTTACAAAAATTATCGGCAGTTTTTCTTACCTTCTCTTTTCAACAAAATTTATTAGTTACGACGTAAAACACATTACCATTGTCTGTTTCGCTAAACAAAAGAAATAGTTTGCTCTATCTTGCAAGAATACTGTTTCGCTCGATAAGTGTAGCACTTCTCTCTACCTTACCCTTCTCTCAAGCAAGGGGTAAACCCGTTTCTCTGGGGATAAAACACATGTGGAGACTACACTGCTCCTGAGAATTAAGGCCAGAGTTTCACAAGAAAACCTGTTGCTATTTCACTCATACGCTTTTTCATACAAGAAATGTCCCTAACATAACACAATCCTGTGTTATCACCAATTTGAAAATCAGACAATGCACAATTCCGTGTGACTTCTCTTGCCGCACGTGTCCACTTCCTACTTCCCGGAAGCTTCAAAATTTCGACTTACACATAACATAATACAATTCAACACAAAGTGTTAGACATGAAAAATCAATAAATCAATAATCACCAACTAGTAGAATAAGTTGATGGTGATTAAGACCAGCTCAATCACAATTAAAACCTTTTAACATTTATAACTCATAAATGAACTAAAGAACCACAGACTCATTTGAAGTTAGAATATAATTTTATCTAAATTCTCAATTGAATGGATGAAATTCTTTGTTTATTAATCACATTTAATATATCAATAACATTTTTAAGAAAAGTTTAATGAAGAATAGAAAATTATGCATTACCCATAGTCTTAGGATGCGGACAGGAATGGTTTACCAAAAAGAGGATAAACCGCAGATCACTGAATAGAACTCCCAAACTGACTGACTGTCCCGCTAACCTCCTCGGACGTACCTCCCGTGCAGAATTCCCGCAACGATCTCGTTCCTTCCCCAGTCAAGTTCAAAAGTCCAAGAATGATAGAGTCTCTTCACAGTATTGAGGTGGAAAAATGGAAAATAAAGAGGCGGTATGGCAGGAAAACACCAACAGCAGCAGCAGCATCAATAGCAGCGACCATAGCAGCAGCCCACCCCACATAAGAGTAGACCCTCTTATACCCTATTTTCTAGCTTACTACACAAAAAGTTGCAATCCTTAGGGGCAAGAATCACGCTAATTGGTCCATTTGAGGGGTGGTGATGGTCACCTCATCGCCCTCCTTGTTCAAACTGGTTTAGGGACAGTAAAACATACAATGAGTCTCATGACTCCGGGGTCAAAAGCAGTCCAACTTGTCCATTCATTTTGTAGCGAACTTGATGGTCACAATTTAGTTCGTCCATTGTCGCTCAGTTCTTTCTCATCCATTCCCACGAATACATGCTGAGTCTTTTTGGCACACTCCTTATTGTAGGTCAGTTCGACCTTGACATCTCTCACTCCGGGCACAGGCCGCATCCACGTGACTTGATTTCTTTATTGCTTCTGCGCAGAGGCCATCTTTGCCTTTTCACGTGACCTCATCCGTTTCAGCAGCCATTTTCGAAGCATGGCCTAACAGGCCTGAACGAACTATCATAAGAACAAACACAACCACAATTAAAAGAAAGAAAATAAGCCTTTCTGTTTACCACCCGCCATTCTAAAGACCCGTGTTAGGTGTTACCTAGCAGAAGCGACATTTAAAGCCATTTTACTTACCATCTGCATTCTTTGCCACAATACAAATCTACTACGTAGCATAAATCATGCAATTTCACTCTAATTAGTACGCAAATCACAATACTAAGGTTAATTAACTTCACAATTGTAAATAGATTAGATTTTGCACAAATCTGCATGTTACCTATATATAGTGATTACTAAAAAGGTACATTTGTTGGTTAATACATGCTTCTTCAAACAGTTAGTATTATTAATTTATTAAGAGTTCTTTAATTTCCAAGGGGGTACAACATTATTTTATTTACCCTGCTCCATCAGTATCTGATTTACATATTTTGAGAGCAGGTAGATGCTCCTGTTAAATATGAAACAGAGCACACTGGAAAGCCTGAAGTCCAACTAGCATCTAATGCAAAACAACAGGCAGCAAAGCAAAGGATCAAAGACAACTGTCACTTCAACTGACCAGAGCTCTACCTAGAAATCAGTCAGTGTAGGCTTAGTGCTAAAATACATTAAAAAAATTAGACTCATATATATCTATTTTTTGTTTGTTATAGAAGTCAATGTAAATAAATTATGTGACAGAAATGTGTCACTCCCAGCAAAAACTCATCTAATTAGCAAGTGGTAGGATCTTCTCGAGGAAGTACTGGACATCCTTGAGGAGAAGATATCATTCATATACACAATACAGGCTTCATTACTCTGCTGAAATCCTGCTTCTACTTGCCAAGTTTGAGAGTGAAGCTTCGCTGCTAGGAAATGTACAAAGGTTCAGCCCTATTGTGTCTGCGCCTACTAAAGCCATGACAATTAGCAAACATATTCAATGCTGCAAGAAGCTTTAGACAATCATACAAGACTATTCGTATTTGATTAAAGTTGCTGATACATTCTGAGTTATGTATGTGATCACTAATATTCTACTACATAGGAATATTTGAACATGATACAGTCAAACTTTAAGATTTCACACTCCAAAAGGCCTTAATTTCTCAGTCCCTGCAACAACCACCTATTGTGCTGCAATCCAAATAAAGGGGACACAAACATTAAAAGTGCATCAGTTTAATCAAAGTTCAAACAGTAAAAACAGTATTTTGAGTGACCAGGGGAAGATCTTGAGGACGAGATAAAGAAAACTAAAGTTAAAGTTCCAAAGCGGAATTTAATATATAGGCTTCTGGCGCCATATGTAAAAATTTTAGGAATAGGGATTACCTAATTGCGATTTTCTGTGAATCAAAATTAAGAAATTGCTATTTCTAATTAATGAAACACATTCAGTTTCATTTAGCGAATCCTTGTTGGTCGCATATCGAACTACCTCATGAATATTAATGAGGTATGTTGCAGTTTATGACCTATTAGGAATTGTAGCCAGAACAGGAATAGTGGCCTGCTGGGGTAGGCAGACCACCATGTCTGTCATTGCTTTTTAAAAAAGCAATTTGTTTTAAATGCAGCCCGTTTTCCTTAAAGGAAAACTGTAGGTGTTTAAAAAGAAAAAAATGAAACGTTTACGTTTCTTTCTTTTTAAGAGTAGGCAGTGGTCCATGGGACCTCTGCCTGCTTTAAAAAATATTTGTATTAACATTCACCAAAGGGAAGGGGTCCTATGGGGACCCCTTACCATTTGCAAATGGTTAACACTACCCTTGCGGTGTCAGCAAAAAATGAATGTTTCGTGACCAGAATTTGGTCACAAAACATTCATACATACCACTACAAATCGATTTTAGGAAGGGACGCCCTAAACACGCCCCTTCCAAATACCGATTTGCAAACCCAAATTGCGATTCGGTAACAGGTTCTGCAAATCGGACCGTTTGCGACCTCAAAAACGGTTTTGGTCATATGGCCCCTGGTCACTGGGAGGTTCAATATGATGAGAATAACATTAAAATTCTGCTACATATTTGAATACCAGGAAGGCTTCCTGCAGTATTCATAGAAGTTCATTTGTTTAAGGGCTATGAGTCATTCAATTCTCTGTGAGCCAACTTAATAAGCACAGCTGAACCACTGTTGATTGTCTTTGGCAGACCAAATATTGGTAAAGCCAAGAGCAGCTAGGGAATTGTGGACATATTTAAAACAACATAACTTGCCAACTCCTTTCATGGATAAAAAATTCTTCAGCACTACTCTATATGAACTCTATTCTCTCTATATGAACTCCATTCTTCGCTGCTACAAAGTTGGGCCCAATAAAGAAGAGGTCTTAACTGTTTTACTGTTGCTATATGTCTCAAACCTAGGTCACTAGAATATTAGGGGAATTCTGCAATAGTCCTAAGAAATCTGTCATGAGACTGTCTTCTGACTTTACCAAAGAGGACATATCAGAAGAAAACAAGATCTCAGAACCATATTTTCGGTTCCTCAGCTACAGATTTTGCCACAGAACAATAGATCACCGAAGAAAGACATAGTACTTTTCTGGGCACTTTTATTGCAAAACACACTGTTGCACTGGCACACTGGAATAACACTTTACCCATTTTAGTAATCTGTCTGTACGATTATGCATCAGAACCCACCCTAATGCCCAGATAATCAATGTCCATCACCCTTTGAAGAAGGCAATTTCCATAATGCAGCTTAGTATTGAATTTTTTGCCCAGGTTTAATGCCATCAACTTCTTTTTTAGGTCTCGGGCCTAGCGTTGCAGTGCGCAACACTGCTCGCGCAGCCCGAGACCTCTTGTATGGGCTTCAGAAAGCTAACCACACGCTCGTGCGTGTGGTTAACTTTCTGAAGCCTGGCATTGGCTGTAGCGTGCGTTTTTTTTAAAAATTGGGCAAAGGCGGGCGCATGTCCCGCCTTTGCTCCGCCCATTCCCGTCCGTGTCTAGCACGCGCATCAGCGCGCGGCACAGACGACAGGCTCCCTCGGGGCCCCTGCCCCGCCCGCTCCTCTGTGGTGCGCGCGCACCACTGGTTTCAATAGTCATGTTTTTATTCTGTTTGTCACTTTTTAAAACGTGCGTGTTAATGCCTATAGTCTGGTGACACGGAGTCATTTACATAATTATTTATGTTGAAACACGTGGCCTTTTTCCCCTGGCAACTTCAGTGTGTCTTTTCATTTTCTAGTAGCTTTATTTGTCCACGGAGAGAGAGAGAGATACTTAAAATATATGTTTTTTTCCGAAGCGCAGTCGTGTCAGCGCGTTGTACCCTGTTGGTAGCACAAGTGAATATATTCTAGACAGAAAACCGTGCGTCCTCACCGCGCCCCCTTGTTCACTGCCTACGACATATTAGTTTGTGTTTTTTATTTTTTCGGTGAGCAACTTCGAGGGTCTGCAAAATGTCACTGGCATTAAAACAAAGCATAATTTAATTAACTGAAACGAGCGCGCCGAGGAAAAAAGGGTCAATTGGTGAATCTTCCTAAACCCCAGTATTTTCTCGGTTTGTTCTCTTAGAGCTGCGCTGACGTGACAATCTAAAGCCCTAGTGCACGCGACCCGTTCTGTACGTATTGACCGTTGTTTGAAATTGACTATTTGCTGGTTATGTCCAAGTCGGCGAACAAATGCAAACTTTGACACTGGGGGTAGAATAGGGGATTATGCATTAGAATGTCATTACAAGAATGTTTGAAAAAGTCAAGTTAATAACAAAAATGAACACCCTAACAAACAACTTGCAAAGCAAACAGAGTAAGGGTGATGCTCGGTCCCCGGGCAGTGCCTGCAGTGTGGATAAGAAACACATCTCATTCCCCACTTTTGCCACATACACGCAGCTGCATGGTCATTAAATAGACACATCTAAGAAGAAAAGGTTAAAAATCACAGCTACGGCAGGTTAAAACGCCATGGTGGTGCAAGCCTTGTCTCTCGGGCAACAGCTGCAGTGTGTGGGGTGTTGCTAGCAGCTGGACAGTGTCAGTGGCCAGCGTCAGCTGCGTCTTCCGTGCCGTGCATGCAGTTACACCCCATGGAGTTTGAAGTGTCCCCTGTGCAGTGCATGCAGTGTCACCCGTGTAACGTCTGTAGTACGCAAGCAGTGCCTGCAGTGTCACCGGACATCCTTGGCAGTGCCGTCCGTGGAGTCTCTGCAGTGTCGGACAGCCTTGGTAGTGCCGTCCATGGAGTCTCTGCAGTGCCACACTTGCGGTTCCTGTAGTGTCACATGAACGGTGCCTGCAGTGTCACCAGACAGCGTCTACAGGTACCCTTGCGGTGCCTGCAGTGTCACGTGGACAGCGTCTGCAGTGCCACTATAGGTACCCTTGGGGTGCCTGCAGTGACAGCGTCTGCAGTGTCACGTGGACAGCGTCTGCAGTGCCACTATAGGTACCCTTGGGGTGCCTGCAGTGACAGCGTCTGCAGTGTCACGTGGACAGCGTCTGCAGTGCCATTAGAGGTACCCTTGCGGTGCTTGCAGTGTCACAGGACAGCGTCTGCAGTGCAACTATAGATAGCCGTGCGATGCCTGCAGTGACAGTGTTTGCAGTGCCTGCAGTGTCGCCTGAACAGGCTCTGCAGCGTCATCTTTGCAATGGTGTCAGCATCAGGGAGGGGGGCCCATTTCATGGAAACGTTACTCCTTCAGACGGCGTGCTTGAAATCCAGTAGGTTCTTGAAAATACCTTATAAAATAAAATGCAAAGCACCCTAAACAAAGGCCTCTTGATTCTTTTACAAAACCCGGCGTTCTAAATACGATAGAGTATAGCTGTAGCAAAATCTGTAGTGTAGTGCCGTCAGAAAAGCGATTGCGCGCCTTAATTAGCGTGACGTTGCTGGGCGCCATATTGTGCCAGTCACTTCCTGCGTGTATTACAGTCTTGCCATAGCGGTAGCATGGGGGTTCTGACGCGGTCGTTCTGTGGAACTGCTCCCCATAACAATCTAGCAGATCAAGGGTTCGAATCTTCCTCGGTGGACTGACCCTACCTTTCATGCTTCGAGCTCTGTAAAATGATTTACTGTGACCCAGCATGTTGTTGCAGGTGACCTACTCTGTTTTTCACACTCGGGCTATCTGGGCTTGGTGTAAGCCCCCTGTATTCACAAAACACGACGCGTGGGAGTGTACCAAGGCCTCAGATGGCTTACATTGTGTGCTATTTCATTGGTTGCAAATCTGCATTTAAAAATACCTTATGTGGTTAAGGCACCTTGTAAGCCTTCCTGCCTTATGCAACACATCCTTTAAATTGTTTTACACATGTATATGATTTATTGTCAATGTAACATGTATTCATGTAATGCGAAGTGCCCTGACATCCTGCTTTGGGAGGAGGGACACACAGGCGCTCGGTCTTGAGGATTGGCACCTATTATTTCTCGTCAGTCCTTCACCCACAGCAAGAGAGAGAAAAACGCAAAAAGGAGAAAGGAAGAGAAAGACGAAGAACAGTGATAATGGGACAAGCAGGCGTCAAAAACAATCTGCAAGAGTGAGGTAATGGGGCTGGGAGTATCTGGTGAAGCATAAAAGACACAGCGCCCAGATACCCCTAGGGGCGACATTGTGGCGCTTTACAGATGCTGTTTGAGTGATTGAAAAGAGGCATGAGGGAGAATCAGTACTAAGCAGCCTTGGTATTTGGCAACCACGACCTTCAGGTGCGCTGTGCGCAGGCTTCAGAGCAAAGCCTTGGGCCTTCACACGCATTGGTTTACAAATTAAGCCCTGCTGGTAATGGACCAATCAGAGGAGACAGGCCTTAATCTGATTCAGTCTCTACCCAGAAATGGCCCCATCAAGGGCGAGCAGACATCGAATGCAGTGTTCAGTTTCAATGCACAAGTTTAGCTGGACACGCTGGACATTCCTGGTTTTTGGCACGGCTGAGGCGATGAAGCCCAGGTCTGTGACTTTTAATGTATTTATGTTTTCTATGGCACTATAGCAGTGCTCTTTGTGGCCATGCAGGTAGCCAATGTGCAGAGTAGCAATGATCCAGTGATCTGTGCAGCTGTAGGTAGCCAATGTGCAAAGTAGCAGTGCTCTTTGTGTCCATGCTAATAGCCAATGTGCACTGTAGAAGTGCTCTGGGTAGCCATGTATCTCTAACCAATGTGCACTGTAACAGTGCCCTGTGTGGCCACACAGGTATCCAATTTACAGTGTAGTAGTAGTGGTGGCATCTGTAGCTATTCAGGTAGCCAATATGCAACATAGCAGTGCTTTGAGTGTCCAGGCATTTAGCCAACGCACAATGTAGCAGTGCACTGTGTGGACATGCAGCAAGCCAATGTGCAATGCAGTGTTGCTCAGTACGTTTCCTATGTTAGTAACAAATGAGCAGTTGTGCAGGGTCTGTGAGCCTATGCAATGTAGGATTCTACTGTATGGACAAGCAGCACCATAGGCACTTATTGCTTCTAGTGTTTGAAATTTAATTCACACAAATTGTTTGGGGGTCCCCGGCTTCCAGTAGTTATTCATTTGGGGTCCTCAGGAGTCTAAAGTTTGGGAACCACTGAACTAGAATATAGAACATTACAATGCATGCCATGTTCAGATTCTATGTAGAATCTGGCACCCATAAGACACCCAAAATACTGTTTACATGTTGAACAGACAATAGCTTTGTGCCCTCATGCCAAAGTGTTGCCGAGATGAGACCAAACTTTAAGCACTATGGAAATATAGCTGCCACTTTGAAAAACGAATTGCTATAGAAAACTTGGCTTATTACAGTTCTAATGTATTTTTATATACGAATTAGGTAATGTGGTGTGGTGCCCACCTCTGTTTAAATATAGTTCTCAAAATAGCCTCCAAAGCCCAATAACTACAAACCTGCCATGATATTACAGTACAGACAAAATCATTCTTTACCTGATAAACTCAGGAGTTGCAGAGGGGAAGCGATACAAAGGACGGAAGAATTTTTTTGAACATCAATAAAAACAAGCATTTGCAATGCAATAGGTCTCGCATTTGCAAGAGTTTAAGCTATTGCCATCGTAAATAACAATGCCTTTTATTTCGATTTTTAAAATCGACACATAAATAAAAGGCAATGTCATTTACAATGGCAATAGCTCAAACTTGCGTAAATCCGAGACCTATTGCATTGCAAATGCTTGTTTGTATTACTTACCAGCCCAGACTGACAGCAAAATATAGACAGACTATCAAGAAAAGGGATATGAGAAGCTAATAAATTGTCATTCACAAACAGCAAGCTTGCAATTTTTCATCCTCCCTACATTGGGGTATTATTAATACAGTTCTCGAATAATGTACAGTATGATTGATATACAGGGTAAATAATCTCTGAGCCAACTTACATCCGTGATGTGTACCCAGTTTTACTGGAAAAGCTTTTCTGGTCTTGCTATCCAACCCCTTCGGATCTTAACATATTTGCAATCATGCAGCCATATTAGCACATTTAGCAGCATAATCAGAGATTGACTCCTATCAATAAGAATCAAAGAGAAAACTTGAGATGTTGCCATATGTAGACTTCAGTTATTCACAAAAATTAGCAGTAGTGATTTATGGAGTGCACTTGCCAAATTCCCACCTTGTCCCTTGATCTTGTGCCCACTCCTTGAGTTCTGACTGGTTTCAGAACTCCACTTTTATGTATAGAATGATCAAAAATAGGAGGGCAACATATATCTTAATTCCAATTCCCTTGTTCCTTGATTCTTTTATAGCTGTAATCAATCTTAGTTCCATTCCATGTCAGCCATGCCTTTCTTTCATTTCTCCCCTTATTTTTGTCTTTTAAGGATGAGTTCTCACACGTTGAAATTAATTTACAAGTTCTTTATTCAATCCAAATATCTTTATTAGGCAGACCCAGCCAACGTGTTTCATCCCTTATAGGGACTTCATCAGGGCAGTTATCTCAAGCTTCACTTTGTGGGTTTTCATTTTTCCACCTGATCAATTTTTCTATTTCTTCCGTCTTGTACAACGTGCTCTGGGTTCCCGTACCGGCATCAGAATTTCTCGTGTCTGCATAATAAAGAAATTTGGATTGAATAAAGAACTTGTAAATTAATTTCAACGTTTGAGAACTCATCCTTAAAAGAAAAAATAAGGTGTTGCCCGCCTGTTTTTGATAATTCTATACATAAATGTAGCTTCAGGTCGACAAAGATCACATAAAGGAATTCTCTTTTTAAGGTAATATCATTTTCAGTGATCATGTAAAACATTAAAACCTGGTTCTGATGTTCTTCCTAAAGTCTGCTTGATAAGCTGAAATGATGTCCTTGTGTTTTTTGTGTACAGTGTATAAGACTGATAGGGTGGAAAATTAGGGAGGTCATTAGGACAGCCCTTCTTGAATATGGGAATGATCTTCACATTCAGTAAGGAAGGGGGCCCTGAATGACCCCGCAAAATGGCAATGGGTGGAATCAAAATATAGTGGCCCCAGATCAAAGGCTTGGATATATTAAGATCCACTGGTACTTTGCCAGGGAGTGCCACCGTACCACTTTTTGAAAATGAAATGGAAATGTAACCTTTTCAAAAAGAATAAATCAAGCTACGGATCATGATGTAACAACCTCTAAATAATAGGTGGATTGACTGAGTACTGCTGGCATACAAATGGGAAACATCATCTGTTATAAGTAGAGTGGGTGTAACAACAGACGTCTTGAATCCATATAGCAAGAGCCAAATCTGTGATGTTGTCAGGGTTCATAGGATGCTAGACTACTCCTCTGCTGTCCTCAGCATTATGTGCAACTGGAGTCCATGACCATAGCCCTATCCATCAACCTAGAGTAGGTTGAGAGACTCAGAAATAGATTTCCAAGGGGAGAAGGGGGTGATTGCTGAAGATGGGAAGGACAAGAAAGAAGGGATAATTTTGGAGTATAGTTCTATGGAAGGTAGTTCAGGAGGTTTCATGGATGGCTCCATGCTGTTGGAAGTTTGGATGTCACTTAGCTGGCAACATCAGAAGATGGATCAGCACCATTTTTACAGTTGTCAAGGTGACCTTTTCATTGCTCATGATGCTTTTGGTTGGTGTCATAATGGTACTCCAGGGCCATACACCTCCACCTCACACTCCAGCATTCTCATTCACACGGGCTGAGACTGCACCAAGGTTGGCATGTACAGTTTGGAGAAATAAGTGGTGAGAGGTACGAGTTTTCTGCGCTGAGTTGTGACCATGATGCCACTGCCAACCATGACTGTATGGGGTAGAACTTGGAAAGACATCTGAATTATTGAAATGAGGTGTGACTATTGCAGAAGAATATCTAGTTGCATGACGTTAAATCACACCCTCATTGCGTAACAGGCACATACAAGCACAGAAGTCATGTTGCTCTAAAGTGACAGTCAGGTGTCTTGGCACTGGGTATGAGGTATTTTATAAAGCACCATTATACCATGGAGAAAGATGGCTGCTTTGATGCTGCTGGTGGCATGTGGCAGGTGTAGTTTACCCACCGGAACTGGTCAGAGCAACTTGGATGGGGCGTTGCTATCGCTTGTGCTATCTGCAACACATTTTTAGGTCTGAGCTGAAAGCCCAGTAGTCAAAAAGACCTACTGCTTTTGTGCCCACCTCTTTCACCCACTGGCTTTATTTGACAAGCCTCTCAGGCCTAAAAATGATTGCTCTTATGAGCGGCAGTTCACCTCCTCTATGGGAACAGTCCAGCCCGAAATGCCAAGCCAGGTCCTCCCTGCACCAGAACACAAGCAACCCAGGACAGGTTTCGCTGTACCTGGCTGATGAGCCCATAACTAGGGTGAAACCGGTCCTGGGTTGCTTATGTTCCAGTTCAGGGAGGACCTGGCTTGGCAGTTCAGGCTGGACTGTTCCGATTGGAGCAGGGTCAAGACTGATTTGCATATGGCTGGGTTCAAACTGAGGTGGCATGGTGTGCAAAATAACGATGGATTGGATGCAGTCCTAAGTAATTACCAGTGGCAGAGATTAATTCAAGCATTCCATCTATCACTTTCTTTGTATACTTAAGCTTTTTGATAGCCAGCAGTGCCAGTGTGCCACATTCTACAACAAATCTTGTTGACAACTGAGATGATGACATTCACCAATGTGGAGTAGCAGTTCTAGGAATGGGTGTCATAAGTAACCAGTGTGGGAGTAACAAGGTACCCCAAAATTTAGACACCTCAATACGTACTTCATTCGGTCCTACCACAGTTTACTGGATCAGAGACGATTTTAAACCGCAATGTGTCCCTGCATTAAGGCACCTCTCAAAGCATCAGAATCAATAAACCACAGTTCGTTAATAAGTAATTACACTGAATGAGCCCAATCAATGACTGAGTTCTAGATGAATGAAAAGGTTTTATTACAAAAAATAAAAATAAGCAGTACAGAGTAGATGTCATGAAGGCTCTTAGATGCAGAATCATACAGACTATGTAAAAGTCAGAAAATATTTTAAGTCCCAATGGGCAGCAAAATCACTAGAAAAATGGACAGCATCCCTAGCAGAATAGGAAAGTCTTCTAAAATCTCTGGCTTACCCCCAGAATCCAGGGTTTTGATACACAATTCTTGCATACAAAATTAGAACTTTTTCAAAGTCATCATGGTGTGATCAAATGTATAATTGCTTTAGCAAATCAGAACACAACAAAAATAAATGTCATTACCTTAACACATAAGCACTATCACATTTTCTTGAATAATTATTCAACATCTTCTATGCTAAGGTCACTGGGGATGTTCAACTAAATATTAAACTTTTTTAGAATAAGACTTTCTTTGAATTAATAGCTCCAGTAAGGAAACGGAAAACATAGTTACATGTAACAATATTGCATCAACACCACAGCAGGAAAACAATAACAGCGGAAAATAACTAATATTGCTTCAGTTTGACTATGTGCTGCACAGCCTATGGGGAGAGGATGTGCGCAGGTGGAAGCATAGGTGAGTGACAGAAATGATTTTCATCTTTTTCAAAATGGCGGGTTACACAGAAATGTGGCCTAAGACACATTAATAAACACTCTTTTACTCATCATAAAAAACTCTTTTCAAATGCAATTATGTTAATTCAATCTACAGATATAAAATCATCAATGAAAATGTCTATTGATACACAAAATGATACACAAAAATATAAATCCACAAAACTCTTCTACAACATCAACGTGATGGAGCAAGGACTCGTAAATGAGACTTGTTCGGAAGCAATCCTCTCGTTTAAACTCACTAACGAATTACTAACAACGTGTTTTGTGAATAATAATACGCATTTCCTTTACACGCGGGAGAAAATGAAGCTTGCCTATGTGTTTACTAACTGCAATAACATAAACGAAGGACTAAGATGCATTCTAACACGGGATCTTTACTGCACATGTGTCTACTGCATCTACGTAGTATGACGTACTAACGCTTGGAGGGAAATTCTGGCGCCTGCGCAAAGAACCATAAAATGGCCGCTTGAAAACTCACATGCATGGCACCTGCTTGCTGAAATTAGAAAATAAGTTTTATACTAACGCAAATGCAGAAAGGGAAATAATAAATGGAATGGGTTAGAGTAGAGGTTGGTGGTATACAGTGAAATCATTTATTTTTGAGAATAACATTTTTCCTTTTGACTTTATTATTAGTGCGTATTTGGGCCTGTCAAATTTGTCTGAGTCGAGCAGACTGACGTTGTGCAACGCATACGCCCTGGCGAGAAAGTACGAAAGATGACTAAGGACTTGTCACGCGTCCAAGGCCAGCGAAGATGTGCCCTGGGAACATGAGGGTTAAGAGTTCATAAGAAGGAACTTTATTCAAGAGATCGCAACATTTGTATTAATAAAGTTTGAAGATGTATGGGAAAGGAAGTGGGGAATAAAAGTTCGAGGGGAGGAGTTTTGAAACAATGGTTTAAAGAAATAAGTGAAATGTAAGCATGGTGTGATGATCATCCCCCCCTCGCCTGTCCATCAGAGTTAGTATTTTGTAGAATTGAAACATTAATGGGTGGTACATGCTTATGGAAGGGTATAATTGAGGTAGTTTTAGTTAGTTAGGTAGTCGTCGAGAGTGTGTTCGTCATGAGATGTCGTTGGGAGCGGAAGCAGCAGAGGCCATACAGGGCTCGGGATGCTATTGGTGCTGAGGGTGGTGCTGATGCTGTGAGACGCCGAAGAAGAATTCAAATGCAGAACCATCTATTTAATTTAATTGGGTTAGAAAGAAGATTGCGGAAGAACCACGAGGAGGAAGAGAGTGTCAGAGAGGGGTGTGACGTAGTCATCGGTATCTAGAGAGGTGAAGTATCCTGTCCCGATTCCTGTCCTGAAGTCTTTGTCTCCTGATCTGTCCTGGGGACCCTTACCAGCACTTTGGCCAGGGGGTTGGTCTTCACACCATACTTGGTAAATATAAATTCATTGTCTTGATAAATGCTCTTCTCTCTCTAACATCTTCTTTCTGAGCATAGTTGTTGTGTGGATCTGAATTATTATATCTATTGAATTTTTGATTGAATTGGCACTCTTGCGAATGAGGGTGTTTGTACTAAAACGTTTGAGATGGTTCACAAACAACTAATTTAGATAAAGATTTTAAAACTTCCCGAGTCTGTGATTATTTAATTTAATCAAGAAAGGTTTTACAAGTTATGTTAATTATCACCATCAACTAGTTCCACCTAATGGTCCATTGGCCAGAGGAAAGAACTATTTGATCAGTGAAAGGTTCTAGTTAAAGAAGGAATAACTAGATCTTGAGGTATGAAAATCATTAAAAACTAAGGGGTATATTCACAAGAACGTGTGATAACTACCGCAAGAGTAGCGTAACGCAACTTTCAATATCGCAGCCTAGCACGGGAAAATAACCCCGTGTCAACGTGGAATTCACAACAAGGCGGTAGCATGCGATAGTCACCAGATAACGTGTCAAATGTCAGCGTGAAAATCAACGCCATGCCGAAAAAATGCGAAACTCGAACGCGAGAAATCATGCGTAGAGGCCAATCGCGGTACAAAAAGTAGCGAAAAGCAGCCTCAGGCCTGCAAATCCCACACGTCTGGCGGGATATTGCACCATAAAAACCACAGAAACAACACACCAGAAACAAGCCAAAGCACGTAGCAACATGGATGCACCCTGACCCAGCGCAGAGGTCAATGCGACCCCCACAACCCCCACAGACCACCAGCAAGGAACAACTGGGTCGGGGAAGGCCAAGGAGAAAAGGGAGAGGAAGACGGGGTGCAGACCGCAGGAAAACATGACCAGCGCCACGGAGGCGAAAGAACACTACCAGCAGCTGACCCACAAGCAGACCACCTGGAATGCAGTCGGAGTGCCCAGGAGGCCAATCCAGGAGGCCAAGAGGCACCGGCAGGACGTGACAACCTAAACCAGGTACAAACCCGCTGCCAACAGGAAGGCAGCAACGGCGACAGGAGGTGGCAGTCCAGCGCCACAGGAGGAGCGGGAGGAAACCCAGGCCACAGTCATCAGTGTGGAGACGGTGCAAGGAGTAGGGAGTACGGACACAGCTCGAGAGGACCTGACACAACAACAACAGGGTGAGGATCCAACAGGGACTGGGGGGACGGGGGGTGATGGGCACAATGCCACACATGCACAAGGAGGTGTAGCACACTGCACACCCACAATTACCCAAGGACATGTCCCCCATCCCCATGGCACACTGCAGCACACACACATAGCAATCACAGCACATACCATGACAATGTGGCACAAAGTGCAACACCCACACTGCAGAACAGGGGACACAACTGGGTCCGCCCAGGCGCAGAAAAAGAACAATCACATTGGACAGAGCAGGGAACTGTGAGATGCATATCTACCCCTACAACCCCACATCAGCCATGTAGGCCAAATGTACACTGTCCCAACTCAAATAGCCACCACCGCCCAAACAGTCACAATGTACATTGTCACACAGTCTGCATGTCGACAAGAACAAAGCGCCAACACAATGCCAACATGCACCTCCCCTTCACAATGCAGAGGGACAAACAACACCTCCAGCAGGTCAGAACAGACAACCCATAAGTGATGCCCAAGACGAACACCACACCCCCGACACCGACACCCTACAACAGCCCATGGACATCCCACACAACCCACCACCAGGACCAGGGCAGACAAGCTACTCAGAGGAGAACCCAGCCCCTGCAACAGACCACACAGCGTGAAGCACCCGCAATCACGGCTGCCTCACAACACTTCACCGATCCACACATGGCACCCCAATGCCAGGTGGCAGAATGCCAAAAGGAGGCGGCCCAACAGGTGAGGGTGTTGCCTAACCCATGGAATGCGAACTAGAACACATACGTGGGTGTCCAATACCCTTCAGGGACCACCTACACCCCACAAAGGAGGCCCACACCTCCACAGAGACACATGCAGATGCACATACCCAGTACAGAACCACGCCCAGGGGCACGCACATATCAGTCACACACCCACGTTGGCTCTGCGTACGACGGCACATTCCACTCCCCTTATGAATTGAGTGGGTGACGACAAAGCTACATGTCCAGGTTCCAGCCCGCTGCCTGCGGTGACATGTCTGCGTCCGCTGTACTCAGCACAATGTAATGTCGTAGGGCCCAGGGCCCCCATGCATACAACAAGACCACAGGGACACATGCACATATCATGTTGAACTGGCTACGGGCACGTGCGCCCGGCCCCTTTATTGGTAGGGCCACATGTACAGTGACGCCTGTGCTGGATGTGTGTGGGGTGAGTATAAGCCAGCCCGCACGGAGTGCTTGGTGCTGCCAACAACCTGAACAGTGGACACCAGTGTAATGGAAACAGAAAACACCAGCATAACAGAGTCAAATGCAGAGCAACATGGAGGGATCCGGAGTAAGGACAGAGGTCACCCAATATTCAGTCAGGAGGTTCCGTGAGTTGCAGTGCACTGAGGCAGGGGCACTAGAGAAGAGCGCGCTCATGTGAAGAAATTGCTAGGATTGTGTCCCTTCGGGTTAGTTCTGATGCAGATGCAGTGGGGTGTGTTACACCTGCATCAACTTCCTCATCAACGTCCTAGGTCTCCCACACTGCCTGAAGCGACAGTTGCGTCGGCAGTCCACAGCGCAATACCCAGTATTAGATCCGGGTGTGTAGCTTGACTAACACCACCAGTCTGCGTTCCTGCTTTGGGGCTGTTGCCACCTGCCCTCCCATTGTCTGTGCCTGCTCCCGTCCGCACACTTGACACATCCTCCTCATCGTGGTCCCAGGTCTTCCCCACTGCATGAGGTGACATTGCTGCGCAACCTCACAACAGCACAAAACTCAATCAGTAACGGACAAAGGCTTGCGGTGCACTGAGTCACTGGCACCTGGAGTGCTGAGCAGGGTATCAGGCCGATGATGGCATCCACGACAGGTCTGATCAACTCCGTAGGTCTGTCAGGACCACCGTTTCAACTCTGGCAGATGGCGGTTGGAGGTGGTCCTTGCGGTGGTGGCGTGTGCCTCCTGCGGTGATGCGACGTCCGGGCCGGTCAAGACTCAATGCTTTGTGTGGGCCCTGGTGGCCCACAGTTGAGGCCGGAGGATGCGGACAGCGCAGGGCCACAGACACATGGCGTTGATGACCCCAAGACCATCGCTACAGAGGCCATTCAATGTCTCAGAAGAAGGGGTCCCAGGCCTGAGCAGCACAGAGTTAGTGGCCCCGGATGCACTGCGGCCGGCACAGGCACCCAGCCACGGGACGGTGACTTGCGGTGCAGTCAGATGGGCCATGCGACCTGAGCGGCTCCCCATCAATGTCCGAGGTGTATGTTGCGGAGGGTTGCCGGGGACAGTGGAAGGTGTCCTCCAGGGCATGATGCGGAAGGTCTGATGTTATCTAGAAGCAGCAAATGGAGGAGTGGAAAGCGCAACCCTCATTTTCACCAACAATTCGGTATCAGCTACATGAGGATGAAAACTAGCCCCTAGTCCATAGACTCAAACGCCACCAATGTGCGACCAGTGCGTGTCCATGAATGTCGGGGAACACACTTAGTGGCACAGGTGCTGAGAGGGGATGCAGTCTGCAATGATGCCGGTACACAGATGTGAACTCCAACATTGCCAAATCAAGACTCTGTGACCTACTGGACCGCAGTGTAGGCCGGAGGCAGCGGTCAGCATGAGCCCACAGACACGTGTTGTGTGCCTGTGATGCAATTGTTTGCTTCACTGAAAGCAGGGAGTTTAGTGATATCACCCCTGCAGTAGACATCCGGTCACTGCCATGGTGTAATCAAGACTCAGTTCCAAATGTGTGACCTACCTGCCCGTGGTGTAGGCCTGAGACAGAGGTCAGCACGGCCCATTCACCGAGTGTCGCCGGCATAGGTTGGATGGCCCCACCGGCCTGCGTAGTTCAGGTTCAGTGGCACCACGTGTAGCCGGCTGGCGTTGAACATGGTTAGTGGCACCACGTGTAGCCGGCTGGCGTTGAACAGGGTTAGTGGCACCACGTGTCGCAAGATGCCCATATGGAACTATGCCTCACTGATCCGGGGGGTCTGGTGCAGTGGCCGCTGGCCCAGATTTGGGGTCACTGCCATTCATGACTCAGGACACAGTTTCACATATGGGACCTACTGGTCCGAAGAGTAGGCCTAAGGCGGCAGTGGTGTACGTCAACGAGGAAGGAATAAAGCGGGCCTGTGTCGTGGAGGCCGAGATGGTCTGAGGTGGCTGCCAAGGTCACAGGCTTCGGGCTTAGAGCTTGCGCCGACACGTGGTGGGCCCTCCTTGACACACGCCGATGTCGGCAGGTGATCAGTGTGGTCTGGCTGCGCAGGGGCGGGCCTGACGGGTTCGTGGTCCAGCGTGCCGGGGTCCGGCAGGCGCACAGCATCGCTGGCAACTCCGCTCACGAGGACGGCGTCGGCCTCGTGGCGGGGTGGGAGACTCCGACCTGGCAGAGACGTGGGTCTTTCCGGAAGAGGACCACGCCCTACGTGCTTTTTATTCACACCCCTATGCTGGCGTGGCGTACGCCGGGCCATCCCACTCCGGTGACGCTTAGGGGGGGGCATAACAGGCAACATTTCCGCGAGGTCCCCCACTGGCTGGGGTGACATGGTTGCGTCCACTGTCCACTACACTCCATACACCAGCGGTGTATTTTGCCATGGATAGGGGTGTGTTCTGCATACTGCGGTGTGTCCAGCACATCTCCGCCACCCATGGCATTGTGTACTTTCCCAATCATGGTTCTACTGCATCCTTCACACATGCCTGGTTGCCACCTCTCCACAAATTCGGCTATTATGTGGCTGTGGTGCCATGCCGTTGCTGGCTCATGTTCAGGGCTTGCACATGTGAACATTGTAAGTTGTTCTGTCATGTTTGGTGGGTGGGCATGTTGTTGTGCCTGTTGTATGTGATTTTGTGACGTGTGCATTGCCAGAGTTGTGAGTTGCATGGTTGTGGAGTTGAGGTGTGTACGGTGTTCATTTGGATATTGCCAAGGGGCTGTGCATTTCCCTTGTTGCCATCCTGGGAACACTGGTTGATGATGGACTGTCGGAGGATGAAGGTATCATGCACACTGGCTGTGTATTTGAAGGCGACATTGTTGGGGGTTCCACGGTGTTCTGTTATTGCCTGCACATTGATGTGAGACGTGTGCTTCCTGTTGCGGTGATTGTGTGCTGTGTCACCAGGGGGCACAGGTAGTACATGTGTGCTGTGTATTGCCCCCAACACGTGCGTGCATCCTGCTTGAGCGTATGGTCCTTGCTTGGTCTCCAGCGGATCCTGCGCATTGTGTTGTACGTATGGGGACTGGGGTGCCAGGGTGATGGTGATGTCCAGGACAGGTGTGGGGGACTTGGATGTGGCTGGCTGTGAGACTCCTCCGACTCTGGTGGGTGTTGGTTGGGGGGTACCAGGGGCCAACAGGTGCAGCCAAGCCAGCAGCTTTGTGTGGGGTGGAATGTTGGTTGTCTGCTGTGTTGTTGCCATAGTCCTGTTAGGCGATGATGGTCAGGATGCGTAGGATGTTTGTCACTTTCAGCCTGTAGTGGACGGTGACATTGTCAGATGTTGGGTCTGTGAGGCTGGTAAGCTTCCTGGGGGTCCGCTGTCTTGGTCTGCGCTGCGTCTGTGGTGGTCCGTGGGGGGGGGGGTGTTCCGGGTGTGGGTTGGGGTCCTGGGGTGGTGGCGGTGGGTGTTGTGGCCCTCGTGGGTGTCCGGGCCGCATGATGAGTGGCTCCATGGCATCTGTTGCCCTTCGGTTGTGGCCCTGGGCTATGCTCCCTTTTGTGGTGCTGGCTGCCGTCCGACTTTACACCAGGTCAGAGCAGGTGTAAATTTCCTGGCACCTTATCGCCTGTTTTGTGTTCTTATCGCCGATGTGGCTGGTTGTTGTGAATGTTGAGGTGTGATGTTGTCTCGGCTTTTGTCACGGGAACGCCTACTCTGCATCTCATTAGCGATATTTGCGGGGGTCCTCTGTGGCGATGTTTTTTGCGGCTGCTATCACGGGTAAACTGGTGCTGTGGGCTGTTAACACCGGCTTGTGAATGGGGAGGTAAATTTATCACGACTTTGGCTGCGATAATGTGCCGTTAATTCCGCGAAGGCTCCTTGTGAATATGCCCCTAAAAGTTCCAGCGGTCTACTTGGTGTTTAGTGGAAGCGAGTTGTATGGGCCCAGGTGAGTATATGGTAGTGGAGTATCTGTTGCTAGTACGCCGCTGGATCAGTTTTCTGGTAGCAGAGCTATGGTTGTTAGTGACTAGTTTGGTGATAAGTATAGATTATTGATTTTTGATTTATGTTTTAGCAAAAAAGAGTTAGCGTCCTGTTTTTATGTCGTCTGGAAAATTCCCGGGGAATGAATAGCGGGTTGCGATAGAAACCACACTGCAGTGAGGTTACTCGTCTGTTGGAATAACACTGTGGAGCTAGGAAAAGCTAGCAGTGTTAAAGTAGGGACTATTTTCTGTGTAAAAGTGAGAGTAATAGATAGCAAAGAGTTCGCTAGTGAAACTTTAGGCGTTATATCACCTAGAAAGGGTAACCCTGAAGGAGTAGCAGGTTCTTCTAAGCTAGATTGACAGCAAAAGGAGTTCGCTGGTGAAACTTTGGTCTCGGAATTTCCCAAACGGGTGATACCGAAGGAGTCACAGGTTCTCTGGCACTTGTATGAGGAGTAAGCAGAAGGTTTTACTCACAGTAGAAAGAAATAAACTATCCTTTGATTTAGTGGAACAGACAGAGTAGCGAATGTTTTTACGTCGTTAATAACAAAGAAGTTTAAAGAAAATATTGAGAAATAAACATTTGTATTACCTTGTAAAGGGAGGGTCAGTTGCCGGAGTGGTACTGACGTCACAGAGAGCCGTGCTGGGATTGGTAGACACAGCGGCCGTGTGACAGGAGGAGCTTTGTAAAGGAGGGGTGAGAAATCGCTTGAGTTGGACTGACGTCACAGAGAGCCGTGCTGGGATTGGTAGACACAGCAGGCATGTGACAGGAGCAGCCTTGTAAAGGAGGGGTCAGTAGTAAGGAGCAGAATTTACGTCAGGAAAAGGCCGCGCTGGCATTGGGTGGATTACGAGTGTGAGCCTGATTTGATTGGATAGCCAGTTAGAAGCCGCGCTAGGATTGGTGGAGAGAAGACTGTATGCAGGATTTTGATTTGACTGTAAGTGCAAGACGTACAGGTAGAAAATTTCAAGGGTTTGCGGAATACAATTTCCTACACCGTTCTTCAAAGATGTTTGGAGAGAAAAGAAAGATGTCAGTTTTTTAAGAAAATAAAGAATTTCTTTGTAAAGGATAAGCCTGTGTTGACTAGAGAGGGAATTCCTATTCCGCCATCGAAGACACCAGCATCTTTTATGATGATGGAAAGAGGATATCATACCTGCGTGTGGTTGGAAAAGTGGATAGAGTACACGAAGGATGCTGGTGTGTTAGCATTTCCTAGGGATGGTACGTTTAATGGGAGGATTCTTCAGAATTTAAGATTGAAAATGAATGATTTAGAACCTAGACCTAGGTTAACTCAATATGAGGCTTTGGAAGAATGGGAGCCTGAGTCATATGAACGAGAGAAATGCAGAGGTGGAAGATATAGAGGATTCTTTCCGAGACACCTGCATGAGTCACGAGAAGGGCAGATGAAACAGTGGAGGAGAGCTATGGTATCAGAAGGGTTATATCCAGTGTTGATGGCTGAGGAACAATCTGGAGGAAAGTGTAAGGAGAAAACAAAACATTTGAACACAGCAGGATATGGTGAATCAGACGATGAGTTGTTAGAGGATATTTTATTAAAAATCCACCACCGTATCAAGAAGCAGCTAGTAAGGTTGTCCCAAGTGCGCCAATAATGGGAATACCATTAACTCCACAGATTTTACATGAGACATCATACAACAGAGTGTTGCAAGATAATGAAAGAGAAGCTTTGAATAAAACTAGAGAAGAACTAGTTCAAAGGATAAATCAATTAAATTTAAATACTGAAGCTTTGACAGTACCAGTGACCATTGGTCCGGTAATCCCATTGTATGGAGATAATAAGATGTGCCAGAAACCACAACTTGTGAAAGTTCCATTAAATAGTCCTAGAAAAGAGATAGTAATCACAGATGATCAGGTTAGCGAAAGTGAGTCAGTTATTTCATTAATGGATCTCCCTAATGTGGAACCTCTGACGGAAACTCCAAAGAGAGTTACGCCTATGAATTTGAGAGAGAGAAGACCTTTGGTTCCTGCTGGAACCGGGGGCACAGCCGTAGTCACCTCTGAAGAAATAGAAAGGTGGGCTCAGGAAAGAGATAATCAGAACCCAACACCAAAGAGTTTAGAAATCAGCAGATTGAAAGTGGAATTGGAAGAGATGATGACAGGATGTGTGGGTACAGAAAGATTAAACGTTTACAATGATGAGGAATTATTGTTTCTATGTAAGAGTATAACTAGGAGAGCAAGAGTATTTCATGAGAGACTGACTGAAGTTGCTTCAGAGATTGGAATAGACATAGGGAAATCAAAGTTGTTACAGAAACCCTATCGAGTGGATTTTACTGATAAAGATTTAGAAAGTGTAAATGCTTCTGGAAAGAGACTACAGATAAAGGAATTAATAAACATTTTGCGAAAGTGGGGAGACATTGATAAATGGAGAATTAGATGGATAAGAAAGAAAGAGGAAGTACAAGCGAGAGAAGCAGCAGCTGCATTTCCAGTAAGAGAATCAGGTAGAGTGGAAAAATTGTGTCCAATGAGAGAGGTTCCTGGAGGTGGATATGTTCATGTCCCTTGGAGTAGACAAGATATTTTGTCATTCACAAATGATTTTCCAAAGTTGAGAGACAAACCAGTTGAGTGGTACAAACAGGTAGAAAGGTTTGTGAAAGTTTCAAAGGTTTTATTGAAAGATTTGGACGGTCTATTTGATATAGTGGTACCTGCTGATTTATGGACAGAATGTAAGATCACAATTGATTGGCCTAATGAGGAGTATCCTAGAGATGCAAAAACAGGAGCACCTTCGGAAGAGGTGATGAAAAAGTATCACCAAGTGATTACGTATTTGAAAGGGAAAATCCCTCCTAAAGCAACAGATTGAGTAAAAATAGATAGAACAACACAGGAACCAAATGAATCTGTACATGCGTACTATGAACGGTTATTGCAGCTGTTTAAGCAGTATAGTGGTTTTGAGAATATCGGGGACAAAGATATGGGACATTTTGTATATCGGTTTGTATATGGCTTGAAACCAGAAATCAGTCAGATGATACAGCAGCATATGTTGTGTTGGCAAAGCAAAACAGTAGATGAGATCCTAAAGTACGCGAAATATTGCGGAGATGACATTGAGGCCAGGCGTAGGAAGCTAAAAGAGAAAATGGCAGAGCAGCAAGAAGAGAAAGCAAATGACCAAAATAATAATCAAGTGAAAGAACAAAGTCAGAATAATCAAGGAGCGAATGGTAATAAATATAAGGGACGAATGGACAGAGAAGAAGCGAAAAAGAAGTTTCCTTGTCATGCGCGCGGAAAGCTTGGACATTGGAAGAACGAGTGTAAGAGTACTCAGAATAATAAGAACAATAATGGGCCAAATCAAAATTTAATCCCACAGATGCAGAATGAAGTACTTATGAATCAGCTTCAGCAGGTAGTTACTCCACAATATCAGGTGCCACCAGCTCCTATGCCAAATTTTGTGAACCATCAAAGTTTCAGTGCGAACACCGGATTTCAAGGAGAAAGTAGTAAGAATAATAGAACAATTGCACAATATTTTTTACAGAATGATGAAAAACATTCGGATGTCGCACAATGACGGTGCCTGAGGGGGGAGGAAGAGGAGTGCGTGCTTGGCGCATCCTTGACGGTAGATCAGTCAGGTCCATTTGTTGATGGGAGAGTAGAAGGCAAAGACATTACTTTCCTATTGGATACTGGTGCTACCAGGTCTACTGTGAGAACAGCAGACATCCCAAACCTACAATCCAAGTTGTAGGCGTATCTAACCAACAGATTAGAACCCCAATCACAAAACCAATGGAGGTGCACATTGGGAACTTCAAAGAAATGCATCGATTTGTAGTTTGCGATTCCAGTCTAGCAAATCTGTTGGGAGGAGATCTTTTGTGCAAGATGAATTGCACGATCTATTGTACACCGGATGGTGTTGCTTTCCAAACCCCCGATGAGGACGTTGTTTATAAGATGATGCTGGCCAAACAGGGAACGGAAGTAGATGAAATGTTTTCATTAATAACCAAGAATGAATTGCCAGAAGAGTTAAGAACGACAGTCAATCCAGAAGTGTGGGATTTTACAGGAAAAGACATTGGGCTAATGACAAATATAAACCCAGTTAAAGTGACAGTGAAAGAAGGTGCAGTGTATCCAAATACCCGACAGTACAAAATGAGTCCAGAAGTAAAAGCAGGAATTATTCCAGAAATTGAACGAATGGTTAAACAAGGTATTTTAAAAGAGGTGATGGGTAGTCCCTGTAATTCGCCAATAATGGGACTGAAAAAGCCTAGCGGAAAGTACAGAATAGTGCAACACTTACGGAAAATAAATAAAATTGTAATTCCCTGTTGTCCAATTGTGCCAAATCCAGCAGTGATCCTTTATCAGATACCTTGGAATGCAGGGTGGTTTACAGTAATTGATTTATGTCAAGCTTTCTTTTCAATTCCTTTGCACCCAGACAGCCAGTATCTTTTTACATTTAAGTTTGAGGATCGCATTTACGCATGGTGCCGAGTTCCTCAAGGGTACACAGAGAGTCCTTCAATTTTTAATCAGATTTTGAAAAAGTGGCTAGAGTCATTGATTATGCCTGGAAATTCTGTTCTGGTTCAGTACATTGATGACCTATTGGTGGCATCAAAAACACGAGAAGATTGTGTCACAGATACAATTGCATTACTGAACCATTTGGCTGAAGGAGGACACAAGGTGTCTCCAGAAAAGTTACAGTTCTGTCGACAAGAAGTAAGATATTTAGGGCATAAAATAGAAAGAGGAGTTAGAAAAGTGACACCGGAAAGAATAAAAATAATTAAAGAAATGCAATTACCACAAACTCAGAGAGAAATGAGAATGTTTCTAGGAGTGGTTGGATACTGTAGGCAATGGATTAATGGGTTTTCTATGTTAGCGAAACCATTAATACAAATGATCCGGAAACGAGCAAAAGATCCAATTGATTGGAATGATGACTGCATAGAAGCATTTGTGAAATTGCAAAATTGTTTGTGTGAGGCTCCTGCTTTGGGCATGCCTGACTATTCAAAGGACTTTGCTTTGTTTTGCTGTGAAAGAGAGAATTGTGCACTTTCAGTCTTAACACAGAGACATGGATTGAGACGACGACCAGTGGCATATTTTTCAGCTACACTGGACCCAGTGGCTTCAGCATTGCCTGGCTGCTTAAAAGCAGTAGCTGCTACCTGTATGAGTCTGGAGCGGAGTGAGTCAATAGTGATGGGACATCCGGTAAAGGTTTTTGTTCCACACTCAGTTGAGATTCTTTTGACGAGAACAAGAACACAGTACCTCACCCCTAGTCGTTTAACAAAGTATGAAAGAGTGATTTTGGGAGCTGAGAATGTGACTGTGATAAGGTGTACGATCATGAACCCAGCCACTCTATTGCCAGACCCCTGCGATGAGGAAGTGAAAGATGAAAGTGATCATGATTGCTTGGATGTGACTGAGTTATGCACGAAGCCCCACCCGGACATAAAAGAGTCACCTTTGAAAGAGGTGTTTGACCACGAGTTATTTGTAGACGGTTCCTGCCTTAGAACACAAGAAGGGGGACTAAGTGCTGCATATGCTGTTTGTAAAATTTCTGGGGTAATTGAAGCATCCTGTTTACCTGGGGTCAAGTCTGCACAAGTAGCTGAATTGGTTGCCTTAACAATGGCATGCAAAAAGGGGAAAAATTGGAGAGTAACCATATTTACAGACAGCCAATATGGTTTCGGGTTGTGCATGACTTTGGCCAGCTTTGGATGCAAAGGGGATTTCTGACTTCCTCAGGATCTCCTATCAGAAACAGCAAAAATGTGAAAGATTTGTTGGAAGCATTACAATTGCCAAAAGAGATAGCAGTTGTAAAATGCGCGGCACATCGGTCAGGAAATGACTATGTGACTGCTGGCAATAATTATGCTGACCAAGTGGCCAAATACTGTGCTAAAAATGCAGTAGCCATAAACAAAAAAATTGAAACGGGTGAAACCAGATGCCAACTTATGTATTTCTCAGTACCAGAAACATGGGATGAGATTAGACAATTGCAGGAAGAAGTTGAGGAAAAAGAAAAGGAAATTTGGAGAAAGGCAGCCTGTACAAAGAGACCACATGATGAGGTATGGGTGTATTTAGATGGAAGACCAGTCATGCCAGATTGTTTGCTTTAAAAAATGGCGAGAGTGTATCATGGAGCAACACACATAGGGAGAGATTCAATGATCAGACTATTCAGAGAGAGTTGGTACAAACCGAAGTTCAGGGTAATCGCAGAGAACCTTTGCCAAAGATGCTTAACCTGTCAACAGCAGAACCCAGGTAGAAAGACAGTGGTAAGCTGGGGAAAGATCGGAAAGGCAGAAGGACCCTTCACCAGATTACAGTTAGATTTTATTGAATTGCCCCCATGCAATGGATTGAAATACGTCCTTGTTATAGTATGCCTTTTCTCAAGATGGGTGGAAGCCTATCCCACTCGAAGAAATGACAGTCTTACAGTTGCAAAATTGTTGTTGAGGGAGTTAGTGCCGCGATTTGGTTTTCCGGTCACTTTGGAAACAGATAGAGGCCCTCATTTTAATAATGAAATAATTCGATTAATCTGTGCTGCGTTTAACATTGAACAAAAACTGCACTGTGCTTATCGTCCAGAGGCTTCTGGAGTTGTTGAGCAAATGAATGGCACAATCAAGTCAAGATTAGGAAAGGTGTGTGCATCCACAAAGCTGAAATGGCCAGATGCATTACCTCTTGTATTGATGGGTCTCAGAAGCATTCCAGACAGAAAAACAGGAATGAGCCCACATGAGGTTCTCATGGGAAGAGCCATGAGACAGGCATTTATTCCTGGAAATAAACTAATGAGTATAACTGATGATCTGGTATTGGACTATTGCAAAGGATTGGCTGAAATGATGCATTCTATCTCTCACCAGGTTGGAGAAGACGCAGTTGAAAGACAGCCAGACCAAGCGCATGATTTGAATCCTGGAGATTTGGTGCTGGTAAAGAAACACACAAGAAAATCGTGCCTAGCACCAAGGTGGGATGGACCACGGCAAGTCATACTAGTCACTACCACAGCAGTGAAGTGTGCAGGTCTGCCCAATTGGATTCATGCCAGCCATACCAGAAGAGTTCCGAGCCCATCAGATCAACAAGAGCCACCACTGACTGAGCAGGCTGAAGAGTCAGGAGTTGTAAACTGTGAAATTGAAGAATCTAGAGTGATAGATTCTGAAAGACAACCATATGACGAACAGCCAAGTACAAGTCAGGAAGACTGGATACCAGTGATAGAAATAATTGATGATGTCATTGAAACCAGAAGAAGAACAGAACTGAAAAGACAGGAAAGTAGTCAGGAAGAAACAGGGGAAGAAGAACACACTCAGGTGAAAATTGAAAAAGACACAAACGAACCTGAGGAGGGAAAAATAGAAGAACACGTTCAGGCGGAAGAAGAAAGGTTTGAATTAAGACCTGAACAGGACCAGATAGAGATAGAAGAACAAGTTCAGGCAGACGAAGAAAGGTTTGAAGTAAGACCTGAACAGAGTCAGATAGGATTAGAAGAACAAGCTCAGGAAGAAGTAGAACAAAATACTGTAGAACCTGAGCAGGAGGAAGCAAAAGAAGGTACAAGCGCAGAAAACAGAGAAACAGAACAGATTGTGCCTAAAATAAATGAAATAAAAAGAACTTTACAAAGAGACAAAGAAGGTGAAAACGCAGTACAATCAAAAGAGTCAGGAAGGGAGATAATTGGCCAACTGGAGTAAAGAAACTAAAATATCATTTGAGAAAATCTGACAAGAGACCAGAACAAGTAAACGAAGTCACAAGTCAAACAAGACCTAAACAAAACTTGGCAAAAATAACTCGAAGAAGTCCAAGATTGAGAAACTTAAACAGGAGATACAAGGCTCCTGAGTAGACATACGTTATACTCGAGGAATTTGAGTCCTTGGATCTGTCTGATGAAACAGAAGAGGTCCATATTGCACAAATTGATGAAAGCAAATTGAAACCTCCTAAAGAGCAAAAAGGAAGGCTAAGACTAAAAAGGACGAGATAAGAGAAAATAAATTTTCTCAGGAATAAAATGGCAGACACTGAAGTTACCGGAAAACCAAAATGTGGATTAAAAAGAAAGTGTTTTAGATTTTGTTTTTGTAGTGTTTTATTAACAGCATTAGGATGGTTATTCCTAACAGTAGGAGTACCTTTAATAATGAAAACAAGTGACAAGAATAATACAGATACTCATGTTAAGGTGGATAGAATAAGAGAAACTGAAATAGAAATAGGGGTAGAAGATGAAGCAAACTATCATAATGAATCAGACTATAATACGTCCTCTAATGTGTTTATTAAATTGTTATTTCAATATGTTAGCACTATGGAAATTAACAACTGTTACGTGTGTATGAAGTTACCCTCATCAGTATCAGAAGGGATGACGTATCACCATATACCTTTAACTTATGGTGTGTCATGTAGTATTTTGTCAAGTTTATTTTATGCTACAGGGAGACTTCAATATTTTTATTCAGATATAGATGTAGTATTTTCTGAATTACCTATTAGAAAGAATATGAATCCAGTAGCTAGTAGTAAAAACGCACAGTTTATGGGTGAATTTTTCTTAACAATGAGTTCAATAGATTTAGTTCAGGCACGTAAAGATAATCTAACATGTACATTAAGAAAAGAAGAAAAAGATTTTTTGAATTTAGTAGAAGAAAGGAGACAGGATTTATTGAGGAAGGCAATTACACAGAAAACCCATGTACCTCCATGGGTTGGGAAGGAGGGAATCTATGCAAGTGGCAAGGCTCATGCTGCGATGTCCCTGGACTTTGTGAAAAAGGGAAAATTCTGCCTCCATAGATTAAAGACAGATTATAACAATAACTACATTGGTTCCAGTGAATGTGAACATAACTTCCTAATATTAGGGGGATGGGGACTAAAAGGGGAACTGATCCTGTGTTTCCAGGAGTATATTATGTTTGTGGGAGCAATGCCTATTATAGGTTACCTGCAAGATGTTATGGAAGCTGTTATTTTGGAATAGTTTTTCCAAAGATTTATCATGTGGATAAAATCAGTGGAACCAATGGAAATTCTAATGGACTAACACGTAGAAGAAGAGCTAGTTTTTCTGAAATTGTAGGAGACATTTTTAGTGCACTGATACCCTCAGTTGGAGTCATTCTAAATTCACAGAAAATTTGTAAGTTATCAACCATAGTTGATCGTCTTTCTACAGACACTGCAGGAGGATTCTTAATGATTAACATAGAAATGGTTGCAATCAGGTCTATGGTTTTACAGAACCATCTTGCTCTTGATATATTGTTAGCAAAAAGAAGGTGGAGTCTGTGGCATGTTGAAAGTTCAACACTGCTGCACTTATATTCCGGACAAGAGCAGAGAAATTAAAGGATATAATGAAAACATTACAAGAATGCATAAAGACTTGACTCAACTGAAGGTTGACAGTGTGTGGGGAAGACTAACTAAAAGTATAACATTAATAGGGAAATGGTTTACTAACTTTGGGAAAGGTTTCTTAGGCCAAATAATAATACCATTAGTCATGATAATAACGGTAGTGATGTTAATAATAATTACATATAAGTGTTGTAGAAGAGATACGAAAGAAAAGGTACACTTGGAAAGAAAAGGAAAGGGACAGACACGAAAGAGAAAATATGATGAAATACGTTTGGAAGAAATGAAAGGCAAGTTATATAAGAAGATGCGAGATTTAGAAGGAAATGAGTTGATTGATGAAAATTTGAGAGGAAAACTAGAGAAATCTGAAAAGTGTTAAAGTTGGTATCTGGGATGGATGGGTAATTTTGTGATGGCTTAATATGCCATCAGAGAGGGGATTGATGGAGCAAGGACTCGTAAATGAGACTTGTTCGGAAGCAATCCTCTCGTTTAAACTCATTAACGAATTACTAACAACGTGTTTTGTGAATAATAATATGCATTTCCTTTACACGCGGGAGAAAATGAAGCTTGACTATGTGTTTACTAACTGCAATAACATAAATGAAGGACTAAGATGCATTCTAACACGGGATCTTTACTGAGCATGCGTCTACTGCATCTACGTAGTATGACGTACTAACGCTTGGAGGGAAATTCTGGCGCCTGCGCAAAGAACCATAAAATGGCTGCTTGAAAACTTACATGCATGGCACCTGCTTGCTGAAATTAGAAAATAAGTTTTATACTAACGCAAATGCAGAAAGGGAAATAATAAATGGAATGGGCTAGAGTAGAGGTTGGTGGTATACAGTGAAATCATTTATTTTTGAGAATAACATTTTTCCTTTTGACTTTATTATTAGTGCGTATTTGGGCCTGTCAAATTTGTCTGAGTCGAGCAGACTGACGTTGCGCAACGCATGCGCCCTGGCGAGAAAGTACGAAAGATGACTATGGACTTGTCACGAGTCCAAGGCCAGCGAAGATGTGCCCTGGGAACATGAGGGAGAAGAATTCATATGAAGGAACTTTATTCAAGAGATCGCAACATTTGTATTAATAAAGTTTGAAGATGTATGGGAAAGGAAGTGGGGAATAAAAGTTTGAGGGGAGGAGTTTTGAAACAATGGTTTAAAGAAATAAGTGAAATGTAAGCATGGTGTGATGATCATCCCCCCTCGCCTGTCCTATCAGAGTTAGTATTTTGTAGAATTGAAACATTAATGGGTGGTACATGCTTATGGAAGGGTATAATTGAGGTAGTTTTAGTTAGTTAGGTAGTCGTCGAGAGTGTGTTCGTCGTGAGATGTCGTTAGGAGCGGAAGCAGCAGACGCCATACATGGCTCGGGATGCTATTGGTGCTAAGGGTGGTGCTGATGCTGTGAGATGCCGAAGAAGAATTCGAATGCAGAACCATCTATTTAATTTAATTGGGTTAGAAAGAAGATCGCGGAAGAACCACGAGGAGGAAGAGAGTGTCAGAGAGGGGTGCGACGTAGTCGTTGGTATCTAGAGAGGTGAAGTATCCTGTCCTGATTCCTGTCCTGAAGTCTTTGTCTCCTGATCTGTCCTGGGGACCCTTACCAGCCCTTTGGCCAGGGGGTTGGTCTTCACACCATACTTTGTAAATATAAATTCATCATCTTGATAAATGCTCTTCTCTCTCTAACCTCTTCTTTCTGAGCATAGTTGTTGTGTGGATCTGAATTATTATATCTATTGAATTTTTGATTGAATTGGCACTCTTGCGAATGAGGGTGTTTGTACTAAAATGTTTGAGATGGTTCACAAACAACTAATTTAGATAAAGATTTTAAAACTTCCCGAGTCTGTGATTATTTCATTTAATCAAGAAAGGTTTTACAAGTTATGTTAATTATCACCATCAACTAGTTCCACCTAATGGTCCATTGACCAGAGGAAAGAACTATTTGATCAGTGAAAGGTTCTAGTTAAAGAAGGAATAACTAGATCTTGAGGTATGAAAATCATTAAAAACTAAAAGTTCCAGCGGTCTACTTGGTGTTTAGTGGAAGCGAGTTGTATGGGCCCAGGTGAGTTTATGGTAGTGGAGTATCTGTTGCTAGTACGCCGCTGGATCAAACGAGGGTGTCTCGAGCTGGCATACACTACAACTCCCTCTAGTACATAGGTCTTCAAAGTGTGGGGCGCGCCCAACAGGGGGTGCGGGTGCGGAATCACCTCAGGGGGGCGCGCACTCCACCCCACCATTTCACCTTCCCTTGTTGCTTCCCATGCCGGAGGTACATTTGCTGCCTTTTCTGCATACCCCTATCTTGAGTTAGGGCTCTCTGATTCGAGTAGACATTCAGAACAGCAAATCAGCATGCAATTCCTTCAATACTGATGTCACTACTGACGTTCCCCCAATGAAAGGTACAGCAGCACAGATGCCTGGAACTACCGCAAATTTTGCAGACATAAAAGTGAAAAATACTTCAACTTGGCTGATAAAGCAGCGCTTCTTCACTGCTGCTCGTAGTTGCTGAATTTCACATCTAGTTGCTGACCTTCGCCTCGCTGTTTAAGCCTTCCCCGCAATTGAAACCTTCCCCCTCGAGGTTATTCTGGTCTTCGTTCCAATACTAGTGGAAACGTTGAATGTTTCGAGTAGGAGAGGATGTGGCATTACTGCCAGAGCTGCTGACAAAGAATCTGGGGACCCCGGCATCGTCTCAACATCATGTGATCCTGGGCAAAAACACTTGATTACCCATGACTTACGGAAAATGGATTTGACCTTGATTAAAGTTTCTGGTGCTCGTTTAAAGTGCTCCAATACCCTAGAGCTAAGTCCAGAAGCCTGATTTAACAAATGTTATGAAATATGCCATCTTTCTTCACTTTTTTCGCAGGGCAAATATAAATGCTTTCTTTGGCAGCTATTTCTGAATCCTTGGAAGGCGATCTTCTTTATAAGCCAATTATGTTAACAATAGAATTACTCGATGCTGCTAGAGAAGAAAGGTATATATCCCCTTGAATCACTTATATCACATATGTGTCTGATGTAGAAGTGCCCTAGGCCTTCGTGGAAAACTGTGGATGGCCTCCTTCTGGCGACACCTGGCCATACGCCCCATAATCACAGATTTTTCAATTGTGTCACAAAGCATGTTTTGCGGGACCCCTTTTCCCAATATCTTGTCTAGGGGCAAGGATGTGGCGGAACGGTCAGAGCTGCTCATTTTGAAGCTGGGGAACTGGTTCAATTCTCGGCATCTGATCAACATCCTGTGATTCTAGGCAAATCACTTAATCTCCCTGTGCTTACAAAAAACGAATGTGTGCTTGTGTAATGTAAAAGATGCTCCTATAAAGCGCTCCAATACCTTTGAGTCATGTTGGCGCTATATAAAACTGCAAAAAATATATAAAAAATGTTGGTGAGTGCACCGTTTTTTTTACTGTTGTCTCAGCGAAACAGGCAAATAACAAACTGATTTATTTAAAGCCGGCTGCGGGTCGTGCCCTTCTGCTGACCATCCTCTGATGCTTATTTTGTTTAATAATCTTACTGATCCGGTTTCCTGAATAGAATATACAAATCTGCAACTATCTGTGACAAGTCTGTCTGCCAGATATAGTTATACAGATATTATCAGGTCACCAAATAGACCCATGGCACCAGCTGTGATACTCACACGTCATTAAATGGCACATCTGTAAGGTATTCAATTTGTTTTTGTATCTTTCCACCAGTGTTATATGTATCAAGCTTTCCTCAACCATAGACACAGGATTTGTTGAGGTGTGATTGCTCAGTTAAGTCTCATGTACTGACCTGAAGCCAGAAGTCAGTTCCTGCATATGCCTTAAGCAGTGCTGATTCCACTCTCCCACTCGCTGAATCCCTACAGGTTGAATTTCAGCGCCCAGGGTGGTCTTTCTGCTCGGTCATTATGTGCATCCTCTGGAGATATTTGCTCTCCTTGTGCATTGGGGTATCAATCAATCAATCAATCAATCAGGGGTTTGTAAAGTGTGACTATTCACCCGTGAGGGTCTCAAGGCACTGGCGGCGGTGGGGGCTGCTGGTCCCTCTGGGTGTGGAGGATCATTCGAAGAACCAGGTCTTGAGGTCCTTCTTGAATTGGGTCAGCAACGCGGTTTGCCTGAGGTGGAGGGGCAGAGGCAGGGTGTTCCAGGTCTTGGCGGCGGGGTAAGAGAATGAACTTCCTCCGGTTCTGGTCTGTTGAATCCTGGGGACGGAGGCTAGGGCGCGTTGGGCAGAACGGAATTGTCTGGTGGGTACCTGGAATGCGAGGCGGTGGTTCAGGTATGCTGGTCCTACGTTGTGGAGAGCTTTGTAGGCATATGGGAGGAGCTTGAAGGTGATTCTCTTGTTGACCGGGAGCCAATAGAGTTGTCGGAGGTGTTGCGTGATGTGGGTGCAGCGGGGGATGTTCAGGACCAGTTTGGAAGCGGCTTTTTCTGTAGTTTCTTGAGCTGTTTCTGGGTGACGCAGTGTGTTGCCGTAGTCGAGTCTGCTGGTGATCAGTGCGTGTGTGATCCAACTGAATGTCTTTCGAAGCAGGCGGAGTGTGTGGAAACTGCGTTGATTTTGCGGTTCATTGTGAGCGATGAGTCCAGTTTGATGCCAAGGTTGCGTGCGTGGTCTGTAGGGGTAAGAGGAGGGCCCAGAGCAGTTGACCACCAGGAGTCATCCCAGGCTGAAGGGGTGGGACCCAGGATGAGTACTTCGGTCTGGTCCGAGTTGAGCTTGAGGGAGCTGTCTTTCATCCAGGTGGCAACGGCCTTCATTCCGCTGTGGAAGTTGGTTCTGGCGGTTGTGGGTTCATTGGTGAGGGAGAGGATCAGCTGGGTGTCGGCGTAGGAAACAATGTTGAGTCCATGGCTTCTGACAATGGCTTCGAGGGGGGCCATGTAGATGTTGAAGCGGATGAGGCTCAGGGAGGAACCCTGGGGCAATCCGCAGCTGATCTCTGTAGGTTCTGAGAGAAACAGGGGTAGTCTAACTCGCTGTGTCCGGCCAGTGAGGAAGGAGTGGATCCAGTCCAGTGCCTTGTCGCGGATGCTGGAGTCGTGGAGTCTCATGATTAGGGTGCGGTGGGAGACAGTGTCGAAGGCGGGCAAGAGGTCCAGTAGAAAGAGGGCTGCGGTTTCGCCCCGGTCGAGGAGGGAGCGGATGTCATCAGCGGCGGCGAGCAGTGCGGTCTCCGTGCTTTGGTTGCTTCGGAAGCCGAAATGGGAAGTGTCCAGGACATGGTTCACTTTGATGAACTCGGAGAGTTGGGCATTGATGGCATTCTCGATGACCTTGGTTGGGAAGGGGAGGAGGGAGATGGGTCTGAAGTTCTTAAGGTCTGTCGGTTCTGAGGACGGCTTCTTCAGCAGGGGGTTGATCTCTGCGTGTTTCCACTCCGGCATAAGTCAGGTCAGCATTCTTCTCCTTGTCATTCTATTCTTGAAGAATGCTCAAGTGACTTATGAATTGGCATCCCTTTCTAGTTTGATAACTGGCACTGCCATGGGATTATACCTGATGATGTACTCTGGGTTACACGCACAGGAATTAATCTCCATACAACTGTGGGCATGGCATTTCGGCTATGATGTTGCTCTCCATTCCGGGTGGTGTTGTTTCAGTTCTCCCTGCACAGCTCAGTTTCTTCTTCAGGCAACTGTCATGTTTATAGTGGCTCAAACAGTATCTCTAACTTTTTTAACCTTTGCACAATCGATTGAAACAGCCCGTCTTTTTACTTTTTATAATATTGGAACATATGCATTTTATATTGTATATTTATATGTGGCCTCATTGCAATGATTTTAATTAATTGTGCAATAAAAATTATCTATCTATCTATCTATCTATCTTCTTCAGGCAACTGTGCTGTGGTTCACTTTTCTAAGCAGTTACTCGCTGTAGACACCTCCAATCGATGCCTCAAGCCTCCTCAAGTTCGTCTCACTGGGATGTTGCAGGACTTTGTTGTGTTCATGACCTGAGAAGGGGGATAACTGCCTTGAAACTTAGAATTCTTCCCTAGTCCATTGCTGTGGACTGCTTGGCACAGTCAGTTAGAAATTTCTAGAACACTTTTTTGGGGGATGTCATTCTATATTTATACTGGGATGGCAGGCTAAAATAAGAATCCCAAATTCCCTGCCTATTGTGGGATATGCCTGGCTTCACGGGAGTGTGTTTCACTTCACACTAACTACTTAGCCAATTATCTTTGTTCTGCTGATTTTGCAGAAAGGACGGTGGCCGAGAGCATTCCCTGACAGAGAACAAAGGCACAAAAGATGCTGGGCTTATCTCACCTTGATAATGAACAGAAGCTGCACACACCGCTGGAAAACAATGGAGCAGGAAGGAAACTCTAGGTGAGCCCCAATCTAAACCGTCCTTTTTTTAATCTCTTGTTTCATAGTGTAAACAGAATCACTTTCTACCAAGATCAGGGCCGTGGTTATATCGTCTAGTGGCTCAGTTGCCTAATTTGCAAATCAGAGTCATGTGGACGAATGATGAATTGCGGTATTGAAGTCTAAGTACCGCTCAAGACTGGAAGTGAAGCACAACCTCAGGATGGCAGTAGCAAGAATCCATCCACAGGGGGGGGCATGGCGAGCAACATGGCCCGGTATCTGCATCTGCAGTGAGCTCCGGCGGCTCGACATAAATCCTGACAAGAATCCTGCTTTAACCATCGACATCCACGCAAAAAAAAGGGCTCCAGAGATGGCTACACAGCCTCGATACAGCAGGAAGAAACATAGGGGCGATCTGTTCATCGGGAGCCCAGCACCATGCCGCACCAACAGGGAGGTCGTGATAAGATGGCGGCCGACCTCTGCTTTGGATAATGGCCACCAGAGAAACGCTGACTCCAGCATCGGAGGCGGTGGACCCCAGACGGAAGCGGAGCGCTGGCGCTACCCTGGCACCGGTGAAAGATAGCGCCAGCCGGGTGATTAGTGGCCCTTGGCGGTGAAACGAGGTGAGGAAACCCCCCATACCCCCATAGACAGACAGGTGGGCCGGGAGGCCGCAAAGACGAGAGAAGTGACTCGCAAACCCGCAGAGTCGGTCTCCCTGGCGTTGGAGGCCCGTGGGGGCGAGAGAGAAGTGGGTGCAACTGGGGGCCCTGGAGAGAGTATCCCTCCCCACTGACAGAGCGGAGTGGGGGGGAAAGGGCCCCGTTAAGGTGGGATAACGAGAGGGCAGAGGCGGCCTGAGGGGCATTCAGGGAGCTCGAGGAGACACCATTAGGAGGCGGCCCTGCCCCCACCAGCCGTGCGCACACCTGAAAGCGGGAGAAACCAGAGGTGAGATGCTTCCCCCTGAGTGAGGAGCCAGTTCCGCAGAAAGGGGACACAAAGGGAGCTCCAATGCCCAGACTGGGTGGTTAAACAGAGAGCGGGGGTCCACAACTCGGGCTGGTCCACCAGAGTCCCCCGCGTAATAGTCCACATCGGGACCACCGCGGACATAACCAAGGCTGGGTTGCAATGGATCCGGGACACAGGGCTTCCAGTCGTGCTTGAAAGCCTAAGCCCCACCTAGCCAACACCTGGGACTCACAGGAAAGAAGCCACCAGGGGCGTGACGCAGCCCCTGCAAGAGATACCAGCAGCGGACTCAGCGGAGGTGAATGCCCTCTATGAATTTAGGGGACCGTACCGCCAGTTGCGGCGAATAACCAAAAAAGGACCTCCCTGGGACCTGGACGTCGGGGTGAGAAGAGCCAGGTTCACAGTACCTGCCGAGCGACCTCACCAATGGGGATCGTGATGGCCAGAGATAAAGACCCCAGACCATCCAAGCAAGGGAAGATTGACAAATATGCGAAGGTGACCCCACCACCCCCCGAGATAGAGAGTGAAGCCAGCTCTCTACCAGACAACGCAACCATTCTCCAAGCGATCCATGCATCCAGAGAGGCCTTGGAAGGGAAAATGGCCGAGATCTGAGCCGGAGGTGACCCTCATGCGACAAGACATTCGAAATGTCTGTTAGAGAGTCACACAGGCAGAGGGTAGCGTTTCGGAGGTGGAAGACTCAACCCGGGGCCTACGCAAAGAAGTCGCTGGGCTAACGGCTGCCCTGAAAGTAGTGACCTGGAAGGTGGACGATGCCGTAAATAGGGCCCGCAGAAACAACCTATGATTCATGGGATTCCCGGAGAACTTGGAAGGTACGGACCCAGGGTCCTTCTTAATTACATGGCTCAGAGACTCCCTCCCGGCAGAGCAGTTCTCGCCATGCTTCATAATAGAACGAGTCCACAGAAAGGCTGGCATCTGCCCACCACCAGGGGCCCCCCCACGGCCCTTGATCTCGCGATTCCGTGACTATCAAGACCACAACCTCATACTTCGAGAGGTGAGGAGGAAGGGGGAAATCAGGTATAACAATGCCAAAATAATGGTATTCCCCGATTATTCCAGAGAGGTACAGAAACAACGACGTACATTTGACTCCATCAAAGCGAAGCTAAGAGCCCTCCAGATCCAGTATATGCTGCTCTTCCCGGCCAAATTAAAAGTGATCTTTCAGGGCACCTCTCACTTCTTCCAAACGCCAGAAGAGGCTTGGACCTGGATCGAAGAACGCCCCCCCCCGAGGACGTGGATTGGGCGCAACGGGGCCTTCCCTAAAAGAAACACCCAAGAGGCCAGATCCCAAACGGCAACAGGAACAGAGAGGGGAGTGGGACCCCGTTCCGTGCTGATACACGCCTGCGAGACGCAGTCCAGTTATCTGATTCAGAGGAAGATCTAGTACGCACCAAAGCAAATAAGAAAACTCTCAGGGACCGCGAACAAACATTTACAGATCAGTCAGATAAGGAATATATGGCGGATGCTGACAGAGACCACCCACTCCTCCGAAATATCCACCACATGGAAGGGTCGAGCTCTGAAGCTAATGACCAAGTGGTGGGACTGCAACAATCATCTAAGAGTGGTGATGATGGTTAGAATATGAGAGCCAGCCAGAGCTGAAGACAGTATTTGGTGAATAAGTAACCTACAGACACTAATACACCACGTCCCGTTGGGCAGCGACACTAGGTAGAGGACAATCTCCTAGCTGGTTGAGTATTAAAGTGGGGGGTGGGGTGGGACTACAGACCTCTCAGACTCTGCCTTCGCCGATAGTTGTCACAGTTGATGAATGGGGAAATTGGACGTGGGTGGTGGGAGAGTGTGAGGAGGGGGGAGTTCATGGGAGTTGGGAGGGAATAGAGAAATTCAAATGTTGTTGTTCTTTTCAGACCACAGCCAACCAAAGGGGACACTAGGTTATAGAAGTGGACAGAAGCGACTAATCCGGATACGAGATTTGCCAGAGACAGCGCAGGGGAGGGAGAAGTTAGAATCCAAAAATGGGTGAGGGAAACTACACTGTCCTGACATGGAATGTCAATGGACTAGGGAGCAAGTTTAAGAGAGGGTTGGTGACCAGATACCTCAAGAGGCTCATGCCTGACATTGCCCTCCTCCAAGAAACTCACCTGATAGGCACTCATTGTGCTTTTTTGGGAAGGGGTTAGCACATGCCGGGTTCACATCTGAATCACAGGGAGTTGCTATATTAATAAAGAAGACTCCCCCTTTCCACACTATTAAGACAAGGTCAGACCCCAATGGTACCTTTGTAGCAGTGGAGGGGACCTGGGGCGGGAGAGAACTAACCCTGATCAGTGTTTATGTCCCCCCAAGATTGCAAACCCAGACATTAGACAAGATAGCTAGGATACTACTGGAAGCAGACCTCTCCACACACATTATCCGGGGTGATTTTAATGATGTGGTAGATCCCCACGTCGACCTCTCACAGGGTGACAGAGGCATGCGCACACCCACTCCCCTAGCCGAATTCCTGGACACCCTGGGTTTAACTGATCTCTGGCGCCCGCAACACCCGCTTGAGAGGGCCCACTCTTTTTTCTCAGGGGCCCATAGAGTCTTCTCCAGGTTGGACTACCTCCTTGAGCCTGCAGGAGAGGTAACGGAAGTGGAACGAATAGAATACCTGGCGAGAGGCATATCTGATCACTCGCCCCTTTGGCTTACAGTGGGTGGGAGACCACACAGACGTAGACAGGAATGGAGGCTGGCAGCCTGGGAACTGCAAGATAGGGTAGTAGTAGCAGAGAAGATCCAGAGAAGAATCGGAGAGATACTTTAGTGAAAATGAGGGATCTGTGTCCTCCGCAGTCACCCTATGGGAGGCCTACAAAGCAGTATTAAGGGACAGAGCACAGAACATATTGGCATGCAAGAAGAGAGGGGAAACCCGAGAGACAGAGGCACTAGAACACAAACTCCTGCAGCTAGAAAGGCAGGTGCAAACCAGAGACGAAGAGGGTATTCGGCGCCAAATTGAGATAACACGCAGGGACTATCGGGCACTAGCTGAAAAGGAAGTGACAACTCAAATACAGGCCACACAGTATCGATTATATGAGACTGGTGATAAGGCGGAGAAGTTATTGGCCTGGCTGGGGAAAAAAGAGAGGGAAGCACGCTGGGTAGCCATGATTCGGGAAAAAGAAGAGACGCACACCATGGCATCGGTGATTGCGAGCGCTTTTGCCCGCTATTACGCAGAGCTATATGACAAATGGCCCCTAGCAAATAACCTCCAAATCAGTAATTACCTCAATGGCATTGACATGCCAACCCTTACCCAAGATCAATGCAACTCTCTCGAAGGAGATCTAACTCTCCAAGAAGTCATGAATGCCATCGGCAAAATGAAGAGAGGGAAAGCGCCGGGGCCAAATGGTCTCCTGGCGGAGCTATACAAGCGCAGTGCTTGCCTACTAGGTCCTCATCTTCTAAACGTGTACCAAGCGGTGAAGGAAAGCCGGACACTCCTACCTGATCTTTGTAGCGCCACAGTGGTAGTGGTCCATAAGCCTGGGAAACCTGCGGCGGACTGCGGGTCATATCGGCCCATATCACTGCTCAACATAGAGACCAAAATTCTGGCCTCCATACTCACCACACGACTCTTGTCGGTGATCCCCACCCTGGTCCATGGCGACCAATCCGGCTTTATGCAAAAGCGCTCCACGCAATACAGCATACGGCGGCTAGCGAACTGGCTTTCCACAGTGAAGGGCAGTTCTAGCCCGCATGTGTTCCTCTCACTAGATGCTGAAAAGGCATTTAATGCTGTCCACTGGCCCTATATGAGACAAGTCCTGATAAGATTAGGGTTCGGCCCAGTATTCAGGGACTGGGTGGAGTTGTTATACACTAATCCAAGAGCCAGAGTGCGTGTTAATGGGGTGCTGTCGACACACTTTCCAATCAGAAGAGGCACCAGACAGGGCTGTCCCCTGTCCCCCTTATTGTTTGCGATAGTGCTGGAGCCACTGGCATGCTTAGTTCGGATGCACCCAGGACTGAGTGGGTTCAGGGATGATTTGGGGCAGCTAAGGGATGAAAGGATATCATTATACGCAGATGATATAGTCCTCTATGTCACTAACCCAGCCCAGAAGCTCCCCCGGATCTTGCAGATATTCTGAGAATATGGTACATATGCGGGATACAATATAAATTGGGACAAATCCAGCCTCTACTCGACAGGGGGCACCCTAGATCTCCGAGACCCCCCCCAGGTCACCTTAGGGTGGCTCAAGACGGATTTCTCTACTTAGGCCTATACATCACCATAGATGGCGCAGCAAACGTTAATCATAACATCAAGAAGGTCTGCTCAGAATTTCGCGAAATGGCGGGGAGGTGGAGGCGATTGCCCCTGACCCTAATGGGTAGAGCGGCAATGTATAAAATGATCATGCTCCCCAAATTGCTCTATATGCTGCAGAATATGTACTGCAAGTTGCCAGATAAGGTCTTTGTCACAATAGATCAGGAACTTCGAACATTGCTGTGGGATGGGGGTCATCATAGAGTTGCACTGCAGACACTGCAACGCAATCAGTATAATGGGGGTATTGCCCTGCCGGATATAAGGGCGTATTACAGGGCAGCACACCTGATAGCGGCTAATGAATGGGGACATGCGGCGGGAGACCATCCCGCCTATGCCCTGGAGAGGCTGCAATTTCAGAGCCGCACATACCACCACTACCTATATGGAGGTGGGGGAACCCATAGACTGCTCCCTGCCACCCAGAGATCAATAGAGGCCTGGAAAGGGGAACAGCGGCAAATGCGATGGGATAAAAGAAGAACGAGGGAGACCCCACTCTGGGAGGGCACCTGGTTACTGGAGCAATACAAGCTCCAAGGGTTTCAGCAGTGGGACACCCAGAGATACAAGTACATGCAGCTGAGACATGCGTGGAGTGCGGAAGGGCTGAACATCACTGACATACCCGAATATGCTCCCCTGGAGGGTAGACTGCTACAGGAAGAACTAACAAGTAAAGCTGTCTCATGGACATATAAAACTCTAATTAACAATATGCCTGGCAACTTGAGAACCCTCAGATCTAAATGGGAAGCAACCACAGGGACACTAGAAGATATTGATTGGGAAGCTGGCTTGATGCACCCACGGGAAGTGGCAATCAAATCAAGACTCAGACTGATCCAATACAAGATCCTGAATAGGACATACTTTGATAGGGCGTGCTTGCACGCCATGGGGAGGGCTGAGACACCTACTTGCTTGCGTTGTAGGACAGAATGCGGTACATATATGCATACGCTCTGGGAATGCCAACATATCATAAAGTATTGGACCCAGATAGTATAGGAGCTAAATGAAATATTGGGGGAGCAACTCACTAGGGATGTTAAATATATTCTACTAGGTATCCCCTCGGAAATAGATCTCCCTCGAAGTACACTATTGTGCAATCTAGGATTGGTGGCTGCAAAGAGGGACATTGCCCGGCGCAGGGGGGCCCCTGACCTTCCCACACTCAGGGACTGGAGAGCGTGCATGGACCTATACATGGTGGCAGAAAGGGTAATCTATAAGGCTAGGGGATGCCCGGATAAATTCAAGAAACTCTGGTCCCCATGGTTGACATATTATGGACTTGAGACTGGGGAGGATGCCAACGATCCCTTAACCCATACCCAATCGTAGGAAAGAGACGGGGCAAAGAGGAGGTTGCTCCTGGTTTCTCACTCTCAGAACCTAAAACTTATTAACAGACTTTTCTTTAAAAAAACAAAAAACTGACACCTAAATGTTGATATGTGCTGTATATGGGGATGTGGCATATGTACTTGAAATCCCTCAAGCAGATCTCATGATCACTTTAAAGATTGGTCACTTGTACTTGTCACCACTGTGCTGCAGAACTGTAACTTATGTATCCCACCGCAAGGCTGATGTTACGTTTTGGAAAAATGTCAATAAAAACATATTTAAAAAAGAATCCATCCACAGATTGACCATCTCTGTGGAGAAAAACAGGCACACCCATCACATTAATTTAGAAAGTGTTTTTATTATTGTTGCGTCTCACGCAAAGGGGAGCAGAAGAACACTGCAGCTACATCCTAGAAAGCGACATTAGGACTGGGAACTACAAATCCCATGAGCCTCCGCGGTTCTGACGTCAATGACGTCAGCGCGGGTCTGAGGCGTTCCATTCAAAGGACGCGCTGAACCTCGGTGAGACGCCGATTACTTTATTCTTGAGCTGCTGTGAAGAAGGAGGCGGGTAAGGGTGCTTCGAGCACCAAACATCCTAGACTTATTCTCCTCATAACAGTGGGCTCCTTTCCTTGTGGTGGCGACTGTGGGGGTAATCACGCTGCTTCGGTCAGTTGCTCTGTTGGTGGAACTCACTTCAAGTTCCTTGCAGAGCAACCTTGCAGCCAAGCCCTCCCTCTTGTCGAGTGTTGTACTTTCCGGACATATTCCCGTTTTTGGGGGGAAAAACTAAACAGGAGGTTTTCTCACATTGGCGAACCATTCGGCTCATGCGGGGAAAACCATTCTAGTTCATAGCCCTGAACTGGCGATTGATTTACTAATCGCATTACTTTAACTTTGGTTTCCTGCCCGGAGCTGTGGGCTTTGCATTTTTTTTGTTCAAGTTGTTTCTTCCAAGTTGGGGGCACGCTTTCCTGGAACAGGGTGCATGTTCTCGAGTGTGAGTGTGTGACGATACAGTGCCCTTACCGACGATCTTACTCCTCTGCTCAAGACGTATTGAACAGAGGACAAGTCTTCCAGCCCTGAATATTTGGTGTGCTTCCTACTTTGACTTATTAGTTACGCCTGTTTCCTTATGTGTTTAAAAACAGGGGTATAGAGAGGGAGCAGGAGGACGGCTCTTCCACACCCCTGTCTCAGCGAAAAGGAGTAACTAAGGGGTATGTCGTTTTAGGTTCTGTGAGCCCTCAGTAGCGATGCATTTCTGTCGACTAAAGGTATAATGTTTCATTATGTGTCACCTCCAGATTTAGCTGAAATCCATTGTCTGAACTTATTGAATCGCAGAATTGAAGAGGAGGCTTTATCTTTCTTTACAGGTATACTCTTCATGTTCAGCACTACTATTTCTGAGAGTTAGACTAAAACGGAAGCTGCTATAGGTTATATCATTAGTTACACCTATTGTTGTTTTCTTCACAGGTCTCCCTCCACGCTGTCCCCTTCCTTCCCTTCCCCCGCTTGACCACTCCATGGAGTCTGTGTACACATAGTCAGACCGTGGTGGTGTCGAGAGGTGGACCAAACTTTGCAACGTGCGATCCTGAGGAGTTTCGGCCACGACAATTATTCTTTGTAAAATTTTGTGTTTTATGTGATAAATAAAGCACGTTGTAATTTTTTTGTGCAATATTTTTTAGGGAGACTTCTCGTTTCAACTTTGTAATAAGCGCCTGTCACCTAACCAAAGGCACTACAAACACTTCAGTTTACTAAAATTACTTTATTTAATATTATTTGCCATATAGGACCTGGACTCTGTGAGTTGGAATGGCTATCGATGATGCAGAGTACCAGCTTCCAGAATTTTTTGTCAGGTGCTGTAATGGGTGGGGGGGTGGGGGGGTCTGGGGGGGTACCCGACGTCTAAAAAAGTTTCGATGGGGGAGGCTCAGCCTAAAATTGTTTAAAGACCTCTGCTCTAGTCCCATCCAGGTGATGTCTGCACCATGAGACACAGGAAACCAAATTGTTTCTTTTCTTCTGCAATAAAGCAAACGAGATATAAAAAACAGTATTTCTTATCTGTGGGCAGGTGTGTACAACTGACGTATTAACTGGCTGCAACCTAGGCCTAGTGGATTTTCAGAGATCCTGTGATCTGAAAGACGACCCTCTCAACCCCCGAGACCAGAAACAACGATTCCAGCTCCAGGCTATGGAGCCACACGGGCCCATTTTGTGATAATCAGTCCTTGATGTCACAGCTTTTACTCTTCACAACACAGTAAATAAATAAAATGAGCAACAATTACTCAACTGCACTCTTTTTACTAACATTAAAATGACAAATGGCTCAAACAGCTCTTATGAGCTACACAGTGTGATCTGTTAATAGAATTGCTTCGTTTTGTAGTTATGATTCCTGCAGCAAATGCATTAACTCCGTACCGTTTTTTGATACCCTTGTAGATGTACATGTTGTGGGCCTAGCTTGGTTACGACTTAAAACCCTTATTTGTGCACAGCTGATAACCCAGAGATCTTGTTTGCATGCTACGTAGCCATGAAAAACATAGCGTCCCATTTCATGCATTCCCTGGAAGTCTGTCGCAGCCTGGGGGCGAATTAGTCAGAGATTTACTGGAATGTATGTGCTAAAGAAATGACTTTGGGCACATTTCCTTTTAATGTATTGCAGTTCGTTTGGAACAGGTTGCTCATTTACAACAATGCAATGATTTATGGCCAACCTAAAATGCCTGAGACATACCTGCAAGCAAGTAACTATTCCGTCGTGAGTCAACTAAATAAAGTTACCGATCAATGTAATACGATTTCGATAAAAAAAACTATAAAGCTTTCAGCGACAGAGTCGTGTTTAAGGAGCTGAGATGTGAGGAACTGTATTACACAGTCTTGTTTTAAGGGATGTATATGTAAGTGTTGGAACTTATGTAGGGCAAACTATGCCAAGAAAGAAGTGGTCTCCTCACTATATACATATATATATATATATATATATATATATATATATATATATATATATATATATATATATATATATATATATATATATATATATATATATATATATATATCTGCTCCAAACTCCTTCAACAATTGTGAGAAAGAGAACAGCACTCACGGGGCAGTTTACCGATGTTTAATTCGCAGCGCAACAAACGCGTTTCGGAAGACTCCTTCTTCAGTGTTTACACGGCACACCAATTGTTGAAGGAGTTTGGAGCAGTTATGTATCGTTGGGGCACCACCACGTACGAAGCACCTGTCGGCGAGTGATCCGCCGTATGGTGCAGTGGAGCTGATATATATATATGTATATATATATATATATTCACTGAAAAAACCATAGGTTTCAGACACGTTATAGTTACAAATTAGCATTTAAAAAACCTTTGAAATTCACTGAAAAAACCATAGGTTTTAGGGACAGTTATAGTTACTTGGACATTGCACTCGTACAAAACCCGTGAAATTCCCCCGTTATAGTTAGTTCAGCTAACTATAACTCGCGCCTCGCAATGCACTGCTGATGACGTCACATATTACATCACTCATGACATGGTCAGTGACATCACTGATGACATCACTGATGACATCTCAAATGTATTTCACTATCAGGACATGTCACACACATCAGTACATGCAGTAGCGGCCCATGGTGGGAGTGCTGCTGGGCGGTGACGAGGGGCGGGGGGTAGTAAACTACGGAATACGGCCGCACTGAGGTAAGTAAACAAAAAAATAAATAAAACGAATTTCGTTGCGCGCGTTGCATCGCATTTGGCGATGCAGTGTGCGCAACGAAATTCGTTTTATTTATTTTTTTGTTTACTTACCTCAGTGCGGCCGTATTCCATGGTTTACTACCCCCGCCCCTAGTCACCGCCAGCAGCACTCCCACCATGGGCCGCTACTGCATGTACTGATGTGTGTGACATGTCCTGATAGTGAAATACAGTGTATTTCGTTTTTCACTATTGAAAGGCTATCTGTCCCATAGGACAGAATGGGAGTTTACTTATAACATCTTATAAATATAACTTCCCATTGGGACAAGATAGAGAAATAGAGTTTAGTATGCCTTAACTCAGAATATAAAAATACATCTTTTAGTAATGATGATTTTTATATTGTGTGGTTGAAAATACCACTGCTGGCTTCTGGATTGACTGTCTGGCTTTGGAGTGACAGGGGCTGGAGAAGTGCATTCACTGTAGACAGCCACTGGGGGTGTTGAGGTGTGTCCTGCCTTCCTGGATGAGTCAGGGCTGGGCTGAATAGACCCGGGCTACATTTAGAGTAGGGGGGTAGATTTGTTTGCACCTGAATGGGCATGGTCTGCCTTTCACAATGCTGTCTCCACCTCCTGCTGGGAAGCTGGGCCAGAGAGGGCAGAACTGGTTTTGACTGAGCACAGAGCCTCTCTGCCACAAGAGAACAAAGGGAAATGCTGTATAAATATTGGGGCCCAGACCCCAGAACTTTAGATCATTTCTGGAATTCAAGAGGAACCTTTGCCAAGGAGAACTACTGCCCCATTGCTGAGTTGTGTCTGGGGTTGGCCTGCAGTGGCTGTTTCTGCCAAGGAAAAGACAAGGACTTTGCTGTGTGCTGTGTACCCTGCTTGAGGAAGATCTCCAAGGGCTTGAAGTAGAGCTTGCCTCCTGTTCTGAAGTCTCAGGAACACAAAGGCTTCACTACCAGCTCCCCTGAACTTCCTTGCTGAGAGTTCTGACCTGCCAAGAGGTGCCTGTTGCTGTTCTGAGCCTCTGGAGGTTGTTCCTGCTGTGGGAAGCTGGAAAAGAGACACAACTAAGAGAAGTGTGACGCATCTGCACCCGTTTCTGACGCATCGCCGCTGTGCCGCTGAAGAAACCGACGCATCGTCTGCCCACGACTGGAGAAATCGCTGCACGCTGAATCCTGTGCACCGATTGCTGAAGTCCGAGGTCACCGCACCAATTCCGACGCAGGCCCTGCTGTGCGGCTGCAAGAACCGACGCGTCATGGGACCGCGGCTGGATAGAACAACGCAGCGCCATTGCCGCCGCATCGAGAATTGACGCATCACTGATCTCTACACATCTCACCGGGGCGCCAAGTCTACGAGAACGCTGGGGCTGCAGTAAGAAACCAACGCCTCATCTCTCGCACAGTAAGAAACCGACGCATCACCTCCCTTTCAGTAAGGAACAGACGCCTCACCTCCCCTGCGTGGCAGTAAGGAACCGACGCATCATCTCCCCTGAAGTAAGGAACTGATGCATCACCTTCCCTGGGCGTAAGGAACCAACGCATCACCTTCCCTGTGGCGGTTTTTGTTCATGATTTTGACGCATCCAAGGTACTTTGTGTTGAAAGTGTTGCATCTTTAGTTTGCTATGGACAGAACTGTTTTTACCTTCTAAAAATCATATTTTGATAACTGTATGTTGGATTTTTGTCACTTTGGTCTTGTTTGGTTTAGATAAAGATTACTTATTTTTCTAAACTGGCGTGGTGTCCACTTTTAGTGTTTTCACTGTATTACTGTATGTGTGCACAAATGCTTTACACACTGTCTCTGAGATAAGCCTGTCTGTTCGTGTCAAGCTACCAAGAGGGTGAGCAGGTGTTAGTTTAGAAGTGTATCCCCGTTACCCTGACTAGGAAGAAGGGTCCCTACTTGGACAAAGGTACCTACCGCTGCCAACTAGAGACCCCCATTTCTAACATTGGTGGTCAGTGGTGAGGATCTGGACTTGCATTTGTGCCTTACATACAGTGATTGGTGTACACTACTAGTATAGTGCAGACCATTAAGCAACAACATACTATTGGTGGAACATTTTCTTTTTGGACTTATTTGCAATCTGTGTACTGCCAATTTTCACCATGACAAAACCAGCATCAATTGCATCTGTGGATACTGAGTTTGAAGAGGATAGGGTGGAAACCTATACTGTGCCACAATTGAAAACCATCTGCAAAAAATGTAAAATCTCAGTAAGAGGCCTCACCAAGAAGGAGGAATTCCAAAAGGCGCAGAGGGCCTGGTTGGAATCAAGGAATGCCAGTGGGCAGACCGAGGAGCCTATGGTGGAGGCAGAGAATTTAGATGGGCAGCAGGATGGGCCATTGGTTCTGCCTGGAGCGAGGGTGTCTTCCAGGGGGGGCAGCAGTGTGTCTTCAAACGGGCTGTCTCCAGAGGAAATGGAGGACAGAGAGAAAAGCAGAGTGCATGAGATGGAGCTTGCTAAGCTTAGGTTGGAGAAAGAGAGTGACACAGAAGAGAAGAGATTGGAGTTAGAGAGGCAGAAACTTGCTATGGAGGAAAAGAGGATGCTCTTAGAGCATGAGAGACATTTGAAGGAGCTGGGCAAAAAAGCCAAGAGTGTGGAGTCCAGTTCCAATGGTGGCAGCTTGTCTCCAGTGCATGCAGAATGGAGGGTGTATATTCCTAAGGAAGTGATCAAGGATTTTGTGAGAAGTGATGACATTACTCAGTGGTTCAAGGGGTATGAGGTAGCAATGAGGTCCCACACGATCCCTGAGAGAGACTAGGGAGCGTGGTTGGGGAGCCGCTTAATGGCAGAGGGGAGAGACACCTTGCTAGCCTTACCAGAGGAGGATAAAATGGTTTATGCTCCTATGAAGGAGGCCTTAGTCAGAAGATATGGCTTAACCCCAGAACTGTACAGGCAGAAGTTCAGGGCATGTAAGAAACTTGAGTCACAAACTTGGTGCGAGTATCTTGCCTTCTTTTGCAGAGCACTAGATGGTTGGGTGAAGGGTAGCCAGATCACTGATTTTCAGGGGCTCTATGATTTGATGGCATGGGAGCACTTGTCTGCTAATAGTTTTCCAGAGCTACGCCAGCACTTGATTGACAGTAAGCTGACGGACCCCAGAAAGCTTGCTGTGGAGGCAGACCACTGGGTCAGCACCAGGGTCCACAAGGGGTATGTGGGAGACTCAGCCAAGGGTGGGCAGGGTCCCTAGCAGAAGAATGGGGGGGGACAAAGGTAAACAAAAGGAGTTCCAAAAAGGACCCCAAAGTAATTCCCAAGGGAACCAAGGGAAAGGTTCCCAGCCCCCCGATGGTAAGAAACCAGGGGTCTCTTTAGGTAAGCCTGCAGAGCAGGGTCCCCACAAGTATTATGCTTGGGATCAGGTGGGTCACTTCATAGGGGATCCTAAGTGTCCCAAGACCACCACTGCACCCACTGGTGCACTGCCCCGTGGGTTGACTAGTATAGCCTCGGGGGAGGAGTTGAGTCCCCAAGGAGGGTGGAAGCCAGCAGAATTGACCCTTGTCTCACTAGGGGACAGTGAGATGTTCCCAAGGACCCACCTGCCCACTAACACTAAGAAATATGGGCAGTAGGTGACCATAAATGGCCATAGGGTGCAGGCTCTGAGAGACACTGGAGCCAGTGTGACAGCTGTCAGTTGTCAGCTAGTGTCTGAAGAGCAGGTGGTCCCCAACGTACTTTACCCAGTAGTTGCAGTTGACAACTCAGACTGTCTCTGCAAAGTGGCACCAGTTCCCTTTGAGTGGGGGGGTCTCAGGTACCTTGGAAGTAGTTGTGAGACCAGCCATGCCTGTTGACTGTCTGCTTGGTAACGATCTGGAGAGTTCCCCTTGGGAGAAGATGGAACACAGGTCTCATCCGGAGATGTAGGGTCTGCCTGAGTGGGCGTGTGTGAACACTTGGTCAAAGGCAGCCGGTAAGGGCAATCAAGAGGAGCTGGAGCCTTAAAGAGTGGCCCGGGTGCCTGCCAGAAAGAGAAGAGGCAGTGGGCGCGGGAAACCGGCCCCCAAAGTTCCCACAGTGCAGGAGGAGGCAAACCTTGAGGGGGATGCCCTGGAGCCTACAGGGGAGCAAGTGGCTGAACTGGGGAACCTGCCTGAGCTGACCCATTGGCAGCAGGAAGGTGGCCCTTCCAGGGAGTAATTCTGCAAGGAGCAGCAGGAATGTCCTTCTCTTGTTGGTTTGCGGCAGCAGGCTGCAAACCAGACAGCTGGTGATCAGTCCGGATCACATTGGATTTACTGAGAGAATGGTCTCCTGTATAGTGAGCCTAATGTTGCTGAGCCTGGGTCAGTTTGTGTGCTGGTGGTACCCCAGCGCTTCAGAGCCTTCCTATTGGGTTTGGCTCATGATGTGCCTATGGCAGGGCATTTGGGGCAGGACAAGACCTTTGAAAGGCTTGTCACCTACCTTTACTGGCCCCAAATGCGCAAGAGCTCTGACACGCATTTTAAGTCTTGCCAGACTTGCCAGGCATGCGGTTTGAGTGGGAGGAAGTGTAAGGCTCCTCTCCAACCTTTTCCTGTAGTCAGCACCCCCTTTAAGAGGGTGGATATTGACATTGTGGGGCCTCTAGACCCCAAGACAGCCATGGGCAACAGGTTCATACTGGTCTTGCTGGACCATACCACCCAGTACCCCGAGGCTATCCCTCTCTGGACCACGACGGCCCCCGTGGTGCGTCCAGCGTTGATAGAGATCTTTTCCCGTGTGGGACTCCCCAGAGAGGTGGTATCCGACCAGGGTACCAACTTCATATCCAAGTTCATTAAGTCTTTGTGGCAGGAGTGTGGTGTTACCTATAAGTTCACCACTCCTTACCACCCCAAGGTAATGGATTGGTTGAGAGATTCAACCGGACCCTCAAGGGCATGATTATGGGTCTTGGAGAACCCAAGGGACGTAAGTAAGACATCCTCTTACCATGTCTGCTGTTTGCTTACAGGGAGGTACCGCGGAAGTCCTTCGGGTTCAGTCCCTTTGAACTCCTGTATGGGCATCCTGTAAGAGGACCTCTGAGTCTGGTCAAGGAAGGCTGGGAGAAAGCTCCCAGTAAACCTCCCCAGGATGTATATTGCTACATGCTGGTCTTCAGGAACCAGACTAAGCGCTTCAGGCCACTCGCTCAGGCGAATCTGGAAGCCAGCCAGGAGAAGATGAAACGGTGGTATGATCAGAATGCCACCCTGATCAAGTTTCAGCCTGGCCAAAAAGTATATGTCATGGCCTCAGTGGAGCCTTGTGCTCTCCAGGACAAGTGGACTGGGCCCTTTGAGGTGGTGGAGCGTAACAGTAAAGTCACCTATCTGGTGGACTTGCAGTCTCCCAGGAACCCTTTGCGGGTCCTACACGTAAACCACCTAAAGGCCCACGTGGAGAGGTCCAAAGTGGGCATGCTCCTAGCGACAGATAATGGAATGGAGGAGGAGACTGAGCCTCTCCCTGACCTCCTGTCTGCTAAGGAACATGATGGGTCAATGGACGGTGTAAACCTCTCCCCTGCCCTGAACCCTGAACAACAGAGGGACTGCCACCAACTGTTGGGGCAGTTTGCTACTCTGTTTTCCCTGACCCCTGGTGTCACTCAGTGGTGTGTCCATGATGTGGACACTGGGCAAAGTCCTCCTGTAAAACACAAAATCTACAGGTTGACTGACAGGGTCAGAGCTAGCATCAAGGAGGAAGTCTCCAAGAGGTTGGCTCTAGGGGTGCTTGAGCCCTCAAATAGCCCTTGGGCCAGCCCAGTGGTCTTGGTCCTGAAGGTTGCCGCACCCGGTGCCACGACAGAACTCCGGTTTTGTGTGGACTACTGAGGGCTCAATTTAGTCACGTGGACTGATGCACACCCCATCCCCAGGGCTGATGAGCTCATCGATCAGTTGGGAGCTGCCAAGTACCTTAGTACGTTTGACTTAACGTCTGGGTACTGGCAGATTGCTTTAACTGATGGGGCCAAGGAGAGGTCTGCATTTTCAACCCCAGAGGGGCACTACCAGTTTTGGGTGATGCCCTTTGGGTTGAAAAATGCCCCTGCCACCTTTCAGAGGTTGGTCAACCAGGTGTTGGCCGGACTGGAGGATTTCAGTGCTGCCTACCTGTATGACATCGCAGTGTTCAGTGCCACTTGGGAGGAACATCCAGACCACCTCTGGGAAGTGTTGAAGGCCCTGCAGAGGGCAGGCCTTGCGATCAAGGCCAGCAAGTGTCAGATGGGGCAAGGATCAGTGGTGTGCTTAGGAGACCAGGTAGGATGCGGCCAGGTGGCGCCCCTACAGCCTAAGATTGACACCATTCTGACTTGGGAACCCGCCAAGACCCAGACAGAGGTGAGAGCCTTCTTAGGCCTCACCGGATATTACAGGAGATTTTTCAAGGGGTATGGCACCATTGTGGCCCCCTTGACTGAGCTGACTTCCAGGAAGCAGCCCAGGAAGCTGAACTGGATCAACGCCTGTCAGAAAGCTTTTGATGCCCTGAAATCTGCCATGTGCACGGCGCCCGTGCTCAAGGCGCCCAACTTCTCAAAGGAATTTGTGGTGCAGACAGATGCTTCAGAGCATGGTGTGGGGGCTGTTCTCGCACAACTAAATGATGAGGGCCTAGACCAACCTGTGGCCTTCATTAGCAGGAGGTCCCTTCCCCGGGAACAGAGGTGGAGTGTGATTGAGCGTGAGGCTTTTGCTGTGTTCTGGGCACTGAAGAAGCTGAGGCCCTACTTGTTTGGGACTCACTTCCGGGTTCAGACCGACTACAGGCCCCTAAGATGGTTGATGCAGATGAGGGGTGAGAATCCAAAACTGTTGAGGTGGTCCATTTCCCTACAGGGGATGGACTTTACGGTGGAACACCGACCTGGTACAGAACACGCCAATTTTGATTGTCTGTCCAGATTTTTCAGCCTTAGTGAAGAGAACTCCCAGGAGGGTGGGTAGTTCTTCCCACTTTTCAGCTGGAGGGGACACGTGTTAGACCTGGCATCCTTGGCGTGGTTTTCCCCTGTCTTTTTGCCTCTGCCTCCTGTATTTTTGCTGTGTGCTGGATTTCGTTTTTGCTGGTCTAGATGCTTTGGGCACTTTGCCACTCCTAATCAGTGCCAAAGTGCAAGTGCTCGCTCTGTAAATTATGAATATGGATTTGTGTGTCCATGATTGGCTTATTTGACTTAACACTAAGTCCCTAGTACAGTGCACTGTGTGTGCCCAGGGCCTGTAAGACAAATGCTGCTAGTGGGCATGCAGCACTGATTGTGCCACCCACACAAGCAGTCTTTCAAAGGGGTCTCAGACCTGCCACTGCAGTGTCTGCGTGCAGCAGTCTCTAATGCCATTTCGACCTGGCAAGTGCACCCACTTGACAGGCTCTAACCTTCTCTTTTATTGCATGTAAGTCACCCCTAAGGTAGGCCTAAGGTACCCCTGTGGGCAGGGCGCAGTGTATGTGAAAGGTAGGACATGTACTGATATGTGTGACATGTCCTGATAGTGAAATACAGTGTAACTTGTTTTTCACTACTGAAAGGCTATCTGTCTCATAGGATAGAATGGGAGTTTACTTGTAACATCTTATAAATATAACTTCCTATTGGGACAAGATAGAGAAATAGAGTTTAGTATGCCTGAACTCAGAATATAAAAATACATCTTTTAGTAAAGATGATTTTTATATTGTGTGTTTGAAAATACCACTTTTAGAAAGTGGTTAATTTCTTGGTTAGCCATCCTGTGTGCCTCTGCTGGTTTGTGGATTGACTGTCTGGCTTTGGAAAGATGCGGGGCTGGGGAAGTGCATTCACTGTAGACAGCACTGGGGGGGTTGAGGTGTGTCCTGCCTTCCTGGATGAGTCAGGGCTGGGCTGCATTTAGAGTAGGGGGAGGAGATTTCCTTGCACCTGAATGGGCCTGGTCTGCCTTACACAATGCTGTCTCCACATCCTGCTGGGAAGCTGGGCCAGAGAGGACAGAAGTTGGTTTTGACTGAGCACAGAGCCTCTCTGCCACAAGAGAACAAAGAGAAATGCTGTATAAATATTGAGGCCCAGAACTTTAGATCATTTCTGGAATTCAAGAGGAACCTTTGCCAAGGAGAAGAGCTGGAGAAACTGAAGGAGAAGTACTGCCCCTTTGCTGTGTGCTGTCTGGGGTTGGCCTGCAGTGGCTGTTTCTGCCAAGGAACGGACAAGGACTTTGTTGTGTGCTGTGTCCCCTGCTTGAGAAAGATCTCCAAGGGCTTGAAGTAGAGCTTGCCTCCTGCTCTGAAGTCTCAGGGACACAAAGACTTCACCACCAGCTCCCCTGAACTTCCTTGCTGGGAGTTCTGACCTGCCACGAGGTGCCTGTTGCTGTTCTGGACCTCTGGAGGTTGTTCCTGCTGTGGGGAGCTGGAAAAGAGACGCAACTAAGAGAAGCACGACGCATCCGCACCCGTTTCCGATGCATCGCCACTGTGCTGCTGAAGAAACCAACGCAGCGCCTGCCTGCGGCTGGAGAAATTGCCGCACACAGAATCTTTTGCACCGATCGCCGAAGTACGAGATCACCGCACCGATTCCGACGCAGGCCCTGCTGTGTGGCTGCAAAACCAACGCATCGTGGGACCGCGGCTGGAGAGACCAATGCAGCGGCATTGCCGCCACCGCTGCATTGAGAACCAACGCATCCCTCATCTCCACGCATTGCACCGGGGTGCCAAGCCTACGAGAACGCTGGGGCCGCAGTAATAAACCGAAGCATCACCTCCCCGCACAGGAAGAAACCGACGCATCATGTCCCCTTCAGTAAGGAACCGACCCATCACCTACCCTGCGTGGCAGTAAGGAACTAATGCATCACCTCCCCTGAAGTAAGGAACCAACACATCACCTTCCCTGAGCGTAAGGAACCGACGCATCACCTTCCCTGCGGCTGTTTTTGTTTCTGATTTTGAAGCATCCAAGATACTTGTGTTGAAAGTGTTGCATCTATAGTTTGCTATGAACAGAACTGTTTTTACCTTCTAAAAATAATATTTTGATAACTATGTTGGATTTTTGTCGTTTTGGTCTTGTTTGGTTTAGATAAAGATTACTTATTTTTCTAAACTGGTGTGGTGTCCATTTGTAGTGTTTTCACTGTAATACTATATGTGTGCACAAATGCTTTACACACTGCCTCTGAGATCAGCCTTTCTGCTCAAGCGAAACTGCCAAGGGAGTGAGCAGGGGTTATTTTAGAAGTGTATTCCCCTTTCCCTGACTAGGAAGAAGGGTCCCTACTTGGACAAAGGTACCTACCTCTGCCAACAAGAGACCCCCATTGCTAACACCCCCGCTCCGGAGTCAGCCACTCTGGCCGCTGCGCCACACCTCTCCACTAACTCAATGTTATTAAGCGTACCATATTTCTAACCCTGCTGGGCTTTTCCCCTACTAATTAGAGCTATCAGATGTGTTGGCCTAATTTGTTAAATGAAAACAAACCACAAGGCAACACCCAAAAAGCATTATGTATCCACACGAAAGCCCGGGTCTGAAAACGGTGGCTGTCTGAGATGACACTGAGCGAAGAGACCAGCTTAGCTAGGAGCAACAGAGCTCTGTAGGCAGTAGGGGTAAATAGTACAGCTAAAGCTCTCGAGTTACAGCAAGTGGGACAGAGAGAGGGACAAAGAGAATTCAGCCCTTAGGCAGAATGACCACAGAGATCAATGGTGCCAATCAACAAGCATTGGGAAAGTCAATGTCTTGCCTGCTGGAGAACTATTGTATTGTATTGTAATTGCATTTATATAGCGCTTACTACCCCTGACAAGGCGTCGAAGCGCTTTTTCGTCGAGTAGCACGCTACTCCGGAACCCATAAAGGATTAGTGGTGAATTAGTATAGTGAAATATGAAATTAATTTGAGCGGTGGATATGTTAGTGTATTATCTGGATTGAGAAGGATAGTGGAGGAATAGAAGAGGGAAAAGGTTTGCATTTATATAGCGCTTGCTACCCCTGATGAGGTGTTGAAGCGCTTTTAGGCGAGTAGCCCGCTACTCCCGAACCAAAAATTGGCTGTGTCAGTTTCATTTAGCCATGTGGTACGCGAGGGGCAGTGATCTGTTTTCTAGTATGGGATTATTATGGTTCAGGGGTGGTTAAAGGTAAAGGAAGGTGAGGGTAACTTGCGGGCTCAGGTAGGTGCAGGTAAAGGGAGGTGACGGTGACTTGTGGGTTATGGGGTGGGTAGAGGTCAAGGGAGGTGAGGGTGACTTGAGGGCTCGGAGTGGGTAGTGGTCAAGCGAGGTGAGGGTGACTTGAGGGTTCAAGCGTGGGTAGAGGTAAAGGGAGCTGAGGCTGACTTGAGGGTTTAGGGATGGTTACGGCAAAGAGGGGGTGAGGGTGACTTGAAGGTTGAGAGCTAAGGGCTGGTTAGAGATAAAGGGATGTGACTTGAGGGCTCAGGGGTGGGTAGAGGTAAGGGGACGTGAGGGTGACTTGAGGGCTCAAGGGTGGTAGAGGTAAAAAGAGGTGAGGGTGACTTGAGGACTCATGGGTGGGTAGAGTTAAAGGGAGGTGAGGGTTACTTGAGGGCTCAGGGGTGGGTAGAGGTAAAGTGAAGTGAGAGTGACTTGGGGGTTCAGGATGGGTAGAGGGAGGTAAGGGTGACTTAAGGGTTCAGGGATTGGTAGAGGTAGAGGAAGGTGAGGGTGACTTGAGGGTTCAGGGGTGGGCAGAGGTAAAAAGAGGTGAGGGTGACTTGATTGGATAGTATGATAAGGTACTGTCAGTCATTGAACAGTATGGTATAGTATGGTATGGTATGGTATGGTATGGTATGGTTTGGTATCAGTGTATTTAGGCAAAAAGATGAAATGGCCCTGCGCAAGCTGGCTCGTACAAAGGCCAGTTGCCCAATCTGGCCCATATATTCAAGATACAATATTAATGTTTGCCGGGCGCTGAATAAAATAGATACTCAATAATATAATTTTGTAGTTGAAGTCTCTTTTATTCTCAGTCTTATTTGAAACTGTATACGATTCACAAATGTAAGCACACAAATAACAAAAACATCTGATGGGGTCAGGGGCAACTTACTGGATCTGACTCAGGGGCAGATGGTAACCTGAATCATATTACAAGAGAAAGATTTATACTACTAATGTAAAGGAGTGCTTTAAGGAATCCAATATTGCAATTTATACAACGGTTGTTTCTTTGGGCAAACAGGAAAACCTGAATAGGGCTTTGCTTAGAATTTGTTAAATCCTATATTTTCTTACTTGTCAAAACATAGCGTATATAGTGATGTAAAATGCAACACTCATCTGTGAATGAACTTCACAATGATTATATGTCACTGAATATAGTTGACCCTTATCATTCAGTTCATTTCATACTTTTGGAATAAATGTTATGTTTAATTCATTTCGTTTCAGCCCTGAAGAAGCGGCTTAGTTCGCCGCGATATATGTGTTGGCTGAAGTTTGCTAAGGCTGAATTTGGCTGTGGATGGAGTCATTTAGATGTGTACTTCATGGAATAATCATGTCGTAACTGATTTTTATTGTTATTTGAGTGCTTACATTAGTAAATCGTATACAGATTCAATGGAGATTTCAAATAAGATTGAGAATAAAAGAGACTTCAACTACAAAATTATATTATTGAGTATCTAAGTTAATGAGCTCCCGACAAACATTAATATGGTACGGTATGGCATGGACTATAATTGTATTGTATGTTATGGTATGACCTGTTATTGTATAGTATAGTATAGTGTATTATGGTATGGTATAGTTTGTTATTGTATAATATGGTATGTCTTGGACTAGACCTCCAATACAAGAAACAAGTTCACGGCCTAAATGACCGAAGTCGCTTATGAGATGAAAGCCAACTGTCTCAAGCTCAATACAGAAGTAGTGATCTTTGGCAAGAACACCTCACTATGGGACTCCAACTGGTGAGCAGCTGAACTTGGGCCTACACCCTGCACTCACGCCAGAAACCTCAGAATAGTCATCGACAGCAAACTGTATATGACCGCAAAAGTCAACACCATCACTGCATCAGGCCTCCTGACCCTGAAGATGCTGAGGAATATCTTCAAGTGGCTCCAAAGCAACAGTAGAAAAACTGTCACTCATGCCCTAGTCACCAGCATTTTGAACTAGGGGTACACCCTCTACGCCAGTATCACCAAGCAATTCACTAGAAGACTACAAACCTTCCAAAACTCGGCATCTAGACTGATTCTCAACTTTCCACACATAACTCACATCACACCACACCTCAGGAAGTTCCACTGGCTCCAGATACAGAAACGCGCTCATTTCAAACTCCTTATCACGCATTCAAGGCACTACACAACGTAGGCCCCATCTACCTGAGCAGTTGCATCTTCTTCCTTCAACCACCCAGACACCTCGGCTCCAAAGGACTCCTACTCACACATATCCTGTGGATAACCATAGCCAGGTCAGGAGGATGGGCATCTCTTACATCGCTCCCAAAGCGTGAAACAGCCTCCCACTCAACATTAGCACTTGCTCCTCACTTCTTGAAATCTGCAAGAAGCTGAAGACCTGGCTTTTCAATTAACCAACCTGCCAGGTTTCCCCGTTTCAACAATTTCAGAACTGCATGTGCAACATAAACAGATGGATGAGTACACATTGTCTCAGACTCAACTCTGAAAAGACTGAGGTCCTGATTTTTGGCAATATGCAGCCAAACTAGGGTAATCTATGGTGGCCCGTAGAGATGGGAGAACCACCAAAACCAGCGGTCAAGGCTAAGAACCTTGGCGTTTGGTTTGATAACAAACTATCGCTTTCTCAGCAGATAAATTCAACTGTATCTGCCTCCCACTTTCTTATTAAGAAAATAAGGAAGATCTTTCCTTATATCCCTGCAGATTCCAGGAAAATGGTGGTTACCTCGTTAATCCAGTCTAAATTGGATTACTGCAACGGGCTTTACTTGAACATACAGAAACAGTGCTTAAAAAAGCTTCAGATGGTTCAAAACTCAGCAGCACGTTTATTGGTCGACATCCCCAGGGGAAACTCTGTATCTAAAGAGATTCGTAACCTGCATTGGCTTCCGGTGTCACAACGCATCAAATTCAAGGCTCTTTGTTTGGCATATAAAGCTCTGAACCACACAGGTCCTTCCTTTTTGCAAAACCTGTTTGTCTGGTATGAACCAACAAGACACCTCCGTTCAACAGGGGCCAGACTTTTGGCAGTGCCCAGAGTTCGAACATTGCATTGGGGCGGTCGCAGCTTTCACTACGGCACCTCCAAACTCTGGAACACTCTTCCGAATGTGCTCAGAGCTGCGAGCTCCCTTTCCACCTTCAGGAAGGAACTAAAAACCTGGCTGTTCATGAATTAGACGTTACAGTGGGCGTACTGTGTCCTCAGCGCCAAGACGCCTCCGGGTATTCGTGCGCTTTACAAATCTCGTTAACATTAACATTAACATAGGCAGGGCTAAGCCCAAACACATGCTCAGCACCAGGATACTCTCACTGGTGATAGTATGATTTAAATATACACATAACATAACATGTTATGTTATTTCTATTTAGTAAAGCGCAACGAATCACACCTGGAGGTGTATCTCGGTGCTTGGCCTCCACAATAAAAAGCACCTAATAATTTAAAAGAGCCAGGTTTCTATAAATCTTTTAAATAGAGCAAAATTTCAACAGCCGCAAAGGTGGCTTGAAAGCTGATTCCACATTGTTGGAGCAGTTTAAGTAAAGGCTCTCCCCCCATATCTTGTGGCTCGGACATGGGGAATAGACAGCAATGCCTTATCGCTGGATCTTAGTGTGCGAGAGGGACAGTAGTAACGTAGTTTGTCTTTAAGATACAGAGGGGACTTGCCAAATAAGGCTTTATGGGCAAGACAACATATCGTAAAGACAATACGTCTCCTGACTGGAAGCCAGTGAAGAGAACGGAGTATGGGGGCAGAAGGAGAGCCTGCCGGGAGATTACAGACCATCCGAGCACCCATATTTTGCACCACATGCAATTTAGTCAGGAGGGTATCATTGGCTGCCATCAGCAGAGCGTAACTGTAGTCTAAACGGCTGATGATCAAAGCCTGGAACAACATTTTTCGGGCCGAAGAAGAAAGCCAGTGAAAGACTTTCTTCAGGAGCCGCAAGGTAGCAAAACAAGACCCTCTTATGGCGTCTACATGACTTTTCATGAATAATTCATGATCTAGTTTGATACCCAGATTTTTCACTAATTTACTTGGACAAGGGCCAGGTCCCAGTTCAGAAGGCCACCAGTTTGGGGACCAGAGGCATTGGGCTTTGCCACACAACAGAACCTCCGTCTTCTCACTGTTCAGCTGAAGACAGTTTTTGGACATCCAGGCTGCAATTTTCCTCATGCAAGCTTGAAGATGACACCTGGCATCATCAATGTCCTGTCCCAAAGGAATAATTTGCTCTGTATCATCAGCATAAGAAATTACTTGAAAACCTGTTGCTTTGACAATCTGGGCCAGGGCAGCAACATAGGTATTGAACAGCGTTGGGCTCAGAGATGAGCCCTGCGGCAATCCCTTGGTGATGGAAACTGTACAGGATTTGAAGAGACACAGAGTAATAAATTGAGACCGATCTTCTAAGAAATTGGCCAGCCATTGCAGGAAAGTGCCTCTGACACCCATCTCATGCAGTCTGCTGATCAGTATTGCATGAGAAACTGTGTCGAAATCCGCAGAGAGATCAAGCAGCACAAGCATAGCAGGCGTACCTGCATCCAGAGAGAGACGGATGGAATCTGTGACAGCAACCAATGCAGTGTCAGTGCAGTGTGCCGCTCTAAATCTTTATTGGGAGGGGTCTAGGATCGCATGAATAACATAAGCTGTTTGTTTACATAGCTTTCAAGCATTTTCCCTAGTAATGGGAGGAGGGAAATGGGACGATATTTAGTCAGGTTGTTGGGATCCGCATTTGTTTTTTTAAGAATGGGGTAGACCAACGCCGTCTTCCAAACTAAAGGTAGTTTAGCAGATTCGAGAGAATGATTAAATAGAGAAAGAATAGCAGGAGCTATCACTGCTGATAGAGTGGCTGAGATTCTAGGGGGGCAGACATCAGCAGGAGAGCCAGATTTGGCTTTGGATAAGAGTATTAAAATATGGTTGAGTGTGAGGGGTTCAAACCTATCCCATAGCGAAGGAGAATCATTACAGGACGACATGGATGAAATGGGTTGATCGGCCCCGCATTGATAGGGAATTTCTTGTAAATAGCATCAATTTTGTCCTCAAAAAAACATAACAACATGACATATGTTATGGTCAGTTATTGTATGGGATGGTGTGGTATGCCAAGGCCTGTTATTGTAGAGTACATTATGGTATGAGTACAGTATGGCATGTTATGAAAGCATACAACCTATGAACTTCTAATAGCATGCATACACATGCATTTAGGCAAGCACAGATATCACCTATCGGTACAATTGAAAAACATGTAACTTACGTTGGCTTTCCCAAATTGGAAAGGAAGGCAGCATTGCAAAGAATGCAACCAAAACGAGGACAAGGCTTAAACAAACGCACCCTTAGTGAATGCTGCAACATGTAACTCTATAAAAAATGTAATACATTGTTTAGTGTTGTTATGTGGCTTGGACAAGACTGGCTGGAGAAAAGCGGCAGCTTACTGGAAAGTGAAGTCTTGAAAAATATGGAAAGCAAACAATGAGAGAGGGAAGTGGCAGGCCCAAGATGAAAAATCAAAAATGAAGGGGCATAAAAAGCAGATTAAAAATGAGATAGAGCACCACAGGAGCATGTAAAAAGAACATGCAAACAAAAAATACACACTCGCAAGTAGCACAATCTGAGTGAAATCAGCAACGAAGACACTAATCAAGAATTCAATCAGTACTTTGTTACTGGAAAGAAAAAAAGCTCGAGACAAAGTGAAGCCGACAAAAATGATATTAACGTTGTTATTATAATTTTATTTTTCCCTTTTTCACTGCTCTAAGAACAGTGGGGTGACGCTCCTCCGCCTTAACGGAGGAGCCACCACTGATTCCGAGACTTACAGCGCCATCAAAAGAAATTAGTAAAGCCATAGGTCCCAAAGGTGAGACCTATTGGCTTTGACAATGCTTTCCCCTTTTCTTCTTCCAGTGTTCATGTACATATGGATTGAGGGTGATAAATGGCTATTGTACATGCAGATAGTGGTGAAGATGTATATTTTTGCGGCTTTGTGGTTTGCACTAGAATGCATTTTTTTATATGAATATCCTAAATAGTTACCAAATATACAGCTTCCGGCACATGCGCATTATACTCTCACCTGGTGCCCTCTATTTACGTAACGGATGGAGGAAAATTCACCAAACAAAAAAAGGCACTGAATGGTGAAAAGGTTGTCAATATATTATTATTTTTAAAAAATGTAATGTACTTTCGATCAGCAATTTCGTACAGTGTGGTAGAACATTGTTATAGGAAAACCCATGTTAAATTTCTAAGTGCAAGTTTTGGTGCCTCCGTTATAACTTTTGATCCATCTGACAAATTTGCACGAAATTCGGCATGCTCCATCTTAACTGATGGGTGCTGTTTCCACAAAGTTTGGAGCAAATTTGTCACTGGTGAACAAAGTTATTAAGGATGCAGCAACTGCCTATAACATATCGCAGATTTTCTGCTAGAGCTTTATTGTTAGCAAAACGAAATATGACAATCCGCTGGGACAATGCTGCATGTCCTACCATCAAGGCCTGGCTACGAAGCATGACATACTGCGACCTAACACGCGAGGTCTACGCCATGTTACAGTCCCCCTCTGCCAGACCAAAGGACAATGACAGCCTCTTTATTCATATTTGCTTACCCTAGGCTCAGACTCCTCGGTATCTACACCTCTAGCACCCGTGCCTCCCCTATCCACAGGTTACACCAGCCAAGATATGACCGAATGACTATCTACCAACTATTGCCCCTTTCCGCCCCTCTGAGGGCAGTGGGGGCCGGCACGGCTCGCGGGTGGCAGGGTGGGGGCAGGACCCAGGCTGCAATGTAGAAAAAAGTATTAAAAAAATAACGCTTACCTTGCTGCCGGGTCCCGCGTCTCTGCTCCTGCTCTCCTGCGTCCCACTCCAGGAACAGGAAGCAGGCATCCAGGCTCCCTCCCCTAAGCAAATCACAACGCTGCAATGCAGCGTTGTGATTGGTCTGAATGCCGTGACACGGCGCTCAGCCAGGGGCTGGAGGGGTAGGCATGTTCTCCATGCAGGCTGTAATGCAGCCTGCATGGAGAACAGGGAAGTGCGCATGCCTATTTTGGGCGGCCCGTGAGGGCCAACAAAACAGTCATTGCGCACTTAGGAGTGGGCAAACCACTCCTCCCCTGCTCTGCAGCCTCACCCCCTTACGCAAAGCTGCCGCAGCAGGAGGTCAAAATAAAATGGTAATAACATTACGTTAATATCATTTTATTTTTTCCTTTCGGAACTGCTGAAGAGTAGTGGGGCGACGCTCCTCCGCCTTAGCGGAGGAGCCGCCACTGTCTGAGGGCTTCTTTACTGTTCCCTATTCAAACTGCGATATTGTTTTTTCTTTTTTTTGTGATGTAACGCAGCTTTATCTTATAACCATGTTGAGATATGATCATACACAAAAGCCGTGATGTCTTGGACCTCGTCTTCTTCTCTTCTCTTGTATTGTAACTCTGAAAAATTGTTTGATAAAGCTTCCAAAAAAAAAAAAAAGGATGCAGGAACCTGATTCCTTTTGTAGTGAGCTGTCAGCCTTGAAAACGGATCTGCAACTCCCCATCTGCAACATGTACAGGGTCAAGTGGAAGGTTAAGGGCATCTTCAGACACGTCATCAGAGTCATTAAAAAGGTTAAAAGGTGGCAGTGTCACTGACGTAGACGTCTTTTGAGTTTCTTTTTGAATGTTTCCTACTAGGAGTTATTAGTTCTGAATGTTATTTACTGGTAATAACTGCAAACAGTGTTTTGAAAATAATGTATATAAAAAAGCACTTACATCACCGACTAGAAGGTTCCTGCTCCACCGTTCAAATCTCCTGGGTCTGCCTGGGTCTTTCATCTTTCCAAGGTCGATCAAATGATTGATATTAAATTTGAATAAAACCTTTGTTCATAAAACGTAAGTCTTGCTCCAGTACAAAAATAGTTTAATTCAAGTTTGTGCTGTTTTGAATCTTCTGAGGAAGGGATAGTGCAGACAAATTTTGCTCCAGTATATATGACAGAAACGTGTTTGCATCTGGATAAAAAGGAGGAAATGGACTGCGTAAAACAATATTAAGTGTATACAACACATTTACTACTTACAAATAATTTTATGCAAGTGACTGAGAAATTAACAAAGAAATCCTAGTCCGTGGATAAATTTATGGAGCAATCTGATTTGCACTGTTTTTCTACTTATGTGATAAAATAGAAGAAACATATTCTGCCCCAAACGTATTCCCATTTTTCATATTCTTCATTTTTACAGTGTAAACTCAGCAAAAACATGGTGTGAAACCCCTTGATCCACGTTTTTCACTGGTGCAAATCTTTAGTTTGGATCAAACTCTGTTTTCTCCATTCTGTATCACACAAACAACAAAAAAAGTCTAAATAAATGTCCTGGTTTTAAAAAACATATAAATATTTTAAGAATTGCTACATTTTGGTAGAGCCGTCTCTGGTATTTGCAGGATTATTACGAAACAAGACATTTGCCAGCACTAATCACTTAGGGACCAGCGAAGTCACCTTATTATTAGGCGGGCACCAGAAAGTGGATTTTGGCGACGAGGCAGGCGAAGGATGAATATTTTGCGGCTGCCCGAGGCCCCCGCAGGGGGCCACTAAAGAGGGCGGCCCTCTAGTGCCATCGGGGCACCATCCCACCCCTTATTGGTGCGGGGACTCGGGGAGGAGTCCCCCCCCAGCCTGGTCTGCGGCGTGCAAGGCGCGCGTAACTTCTGGTGCGCGAGGAACGGGGGAGGGGTATATAGGCCTCCCCCACCATCTGGACTTCCTCTTTTGCGCACCGGACACGCCGTCTAGCTGTATCGTGCGTTCCCGGGTCCGGAGGTACCGAGGGCGTCGTTTGGTCGCGGTGAGTTGAGGCTTCAGGGGCCTGTTGCCCCTGCAGTGTTCACAATAAGGTAGACTAGGCGTGTGGTTTTAGGCCTGGAGGCAGGCTGCGGCACAGGTTTAATATGTGGGCGTCGAATTTGTGTTGCGGTGAGTGTGGGCCGGGAGGGGCCAGTGTGTGCACCGAACAGCCTCCCTCCCCTTGTTTCCCCTTTAAGGGACCCGGTGGTTCCGACCGCTTGGTTGTTGCTCGGTATGGGGTTGAGGCAGTCTCGGATGCCCTGGTTTCGATTTGTGTTGTTTGGGGGCAAGAGAGCTGCATGTATGGGGGGCCGCGGCCTGGATGGGCCTGGGTGTGCCTGGGCCCAACGGGTTTTTGGGATGCCGGAGCGGCTTGCCGTGGGTCAGTCTGTGCCCTGTGAGGGTGGGATTGGCTTTGTTGGCTTTCCTTGATGTGGGGTCAGAGGCGATGCGGCCGGTAGGAGGGGGTGCGTCCTGCCCAGTGCGAGCGGCAGGGAGGATGGCCTCCCTCAATCCTGTGTTTTGTGTTCCAATTTTCGCCGGCAGTCACAACTGTATTTACATGCGTACATTCTCCTGTGCCACTGGAGGTCGTCGCTCTCCCTTGTGCTTACGTGGGGTGGGATGTTACCCGCGTTGTTGGGAGGAATGTTAGCGCTGCACATGGCCGGCCAGCAGCTCTGTCCGTTAGTCGTTGCGCTGCGGGCAGCCGCTTTCACTGATAACAAAAGTGCGCACACGTATTACAAAATTAGGGATTTACGTGTGCAATACTCTCCGCGTGTCTTTTGATGCCATGCTATAGACCTGGTCAGGATTCGCAACTAATATCCCAGTCTAGTGTTATTTGTGCTCGAATGGTTTTGCGACTGTAATTAAGGCGCGTGCAGTGATCTGAATGTGAGAGCAAACCCGTGAGCCAGGAGTCCTTCCCTGAAGCCCACAAAGTGCCCCCCAATGTCAAAAACAATAAGGCAGGGCCCGTGTGCGAGTGAGTATGCGTCTAGGGGTCCCCGGGGCGGTGGGAAATCGCTAGATGGTTGGTTGCATGCATGTTGTGGACGGATATGGATGCGAGATGCCAGCACAGGCCGGTGGCACACCGACCCCCCTCAATGCATTAAGGTGGCATTTATTACCTCCCGTAGTACCCAGGTAGCGCTGATGGCCAATGGCTCCTGCCTCCGGCCGCTTAAGAGGAGCACTTCCTGCCCATGGCAAAGTTGGTGTACCCCGAGAAGCCACGAGGTAAGGTAATTAATTCGGTTGATTCTTCGGTATGAGTGGGCCCACCGGGGCGCTGCAACCCGGGACTAATGGATCCGGTCTCCTGGATGCTAGCTAGGATTGGATCAAGCACCGCATGTCTCACGATGGCACTGTCGTAGATCGGCAGTGTATGAGCATTGGTTATGCCTCAGGGGGCGGCAAGCGGTGCGGGTCATCGGGCCAGAGTTAACCCCAAGAAGGTAAGGGGTTTCTTGTCAGTTCGCAGGCGCAAGAGGCCTCTAAACACCTTGATAACCACATGCTGTGAGGTATCTCGTCCAGAGGCATAGTGTGGCATGGCGCGGCCGGTTAATTGAAGAGGCCTCATGACGCTGCAGGGGGCAACATACATCAGGGGAGAATTAGATCTCTGCACCCGGGTGGGGCCAGTGTATAGGCCCCCGGGTTGACATGCTGTTTTCAGGTGGGGGCGGCATGGTGTAGGGCCCCCGGCCTGGTTGTGGACAGGCCCGACGTGTTGGCTGTCTTATTGCAAGGATGAAAGGAAGCGCTTCTGCTCGCTGGCAATGGGCTGGAGAGCTGTCCATGTCTTTCCCAGTGCTCGCCTGGCTGTCATGAGCGGGGAACAATTTGAGCCGCCGGTCCTTTGCCCAGGAGCGCAACAGATGCTGCTGTGGGCGTGATCTCGACGTCCGCACGGGCCAAGTATTGTTGAAGAATTCAATTGTGGTTCTTCAGAGCAGTGGGCGTGAATGAGTTGGTGCGAGTAGTTAGATATCGCAGCACACCGGGGGAAGGCAGCCCATTTCTGAGGGCTGATATTGTTCGGACAGACGCAGCATGCGTCATGACAGTCATTGAATGTGGCAAGGGTGCGGATTACATCGCGGTAGAGTACCACTGGGGTAGGCTATGTTTGTCCCGTTTCTGGTTGAGAGCCTCCGGGTGTTGGTGCATGCCCCTGTGGCGGAAGTTGGAGCGGCAGCCATAGTGCTGGGTTTGAATGCGGTGGGGGGGGACAGGCCGGCATGCACATGCTGCAGGCCCTGTGGATGCCCCTCTATTGGTTTGGGGAAAGACCCTGTTTTGAAACAGGGCATGCTCAACCACAGTGTCCAGCAAACCACAGCCTATGTTATTTACAGGGTTCGCCCAAGTTTCCCGGAGGTGGTGCATATTTTGGTTTTATATTGGCTTAAAACAGAGATTGGAAGGGACATTCTACGCAGCCTGCTCACATATGGTAGGGCTCCCAGCTTTTTATCCTTCGGTGGTCGCTAAAAGTTGTACAATTAAACAGTCACTCACTCCTAGCTCCAGGTGGTGTTTCTTTGCCTTATCGTTTTGCTAACTTAACAATAGGTGCAGATTCGAATCTGGGATCCCTGTGCGGCATTATGCCGGTTGCATGTAAGGCATCTACCCAGACCTGGCGCGGTACAGTGGGGATGTTGACTGTAGCCGTGAGTTGGGGGCAGCGGCTACAACTGCAGTGGTCTGGGCACCAAGAAGCTCGGAATGTCTCACAGAAGCGGCCTTAAAACAGGGTCTTCTTAGAGTTTCTCGTTGGTCAAATGGGTATAATTACTGATATCGATATGCCTCCCTCATCTTCATTGTTTTAATTTGCTCGCAAGAAAGTGTCATTCATAGTCTTTTAAATGTCACTCATAGTTGCACTGAAATGATGACACACATAGCAATCTGAAACCTTGGCAGATATGGATGGGGGCGGCTAGCTCCCGGTTGGCTATGCAACTAAGCTGTAACTGTGGCTTATTCATCTTATGCAACTAATAAGCATTGACTAAGCCAATAGATGGGCTTGTTGTAGGTGTAGTGCTCCTTTTGTGGTAAATATAGGGAGGAGATGACATAGCGGAAAAATGCCAAGCAAAGGGCTAGGCACAGCCTCCTTCAGCGTGCGTGGGGGGGCTCTGACGCAGTAAAACACGGCATCCTGAAGGTTTGAGGTCAATTTACACTATTCAAATCACTATTGCCTGCTGCCCAAGCCATTCTTATAACTTTGAAGGCTTGGAATTGGCGGAATTGTCACGCTTGCACGAGTGTCAGGGTTAGTAGTTGTGGTGTTACTAGGATTGGCAGCACGGCAGGAGCAAGGTGTGGTGCAAAAGGAAGTGGCCGCCTGACGTGAGTCCTGGCATATAGTGGCATAAGTGTCAGGTTTTCTGTAGAACTGCCTTGCGGTAATGTAGAGCGGGCGAATGCTGATTCTAGTTTCGCGCAATATTGGGCGTCTCTATGTATGTGTCGCCCTGAACAGCTCTAGGTCAGAACTTGTGTTACCCTGCCTTCAGTTGGCGTTGCGGTGCGTCTGCCTTGGCGGTAACCGGACAGGGTGCCCTGGGTGGGGCAAAACAGTATATCAGTTTGGGGATGATTATTGGTGCGTTAAACCAATTTGTACTACCACAGTGCCATAAAGTGGGAAGGCCACTTGGGGGCAGTGTTTCTCACTTTCTCGCTGAACATGAATGAATAGTGTCTTCATTCACTAATACCGATAATGGGCATTGCTCCATCCTTTTCAGTAAGGCAGACCAAAGCGGTTTGATATGTCCTTTGACTTTGATGAGCAATTTGTTCAATGCTTTTCTTTCATAGAACTAATTTCGCTAATTTTAATTCAGTCGTTTTTGATGGCGCCTATGTCTCATATCCAACACTATTTCATTGACGATCTGGTGACTCGCATTTAAGGGGATGTCCATGGTTCTTTGTGCGGCTAATTAATGTTTCCAGTACACAAAGACACCCGTTGTTTAAGGCCTCATGCTCCTATTGCTTCAGCCTTGGTTTGTTGGTACCATAATGGGGGGCAGTCACTTACGTATAAACCGTCGGTTGGCTACGTTAGAAAGACTTTTCTCACACCTGAGATTATCTGGAGCCCCTATAGCGGAGAATTCGGAGGAGAACTGGACAGACCACTGCCTCCAGTGGGCCGGCTGTCCACCGGTTCTTGTTCAAGACTCTGTCTCATGGCGCCCGAGTTAAATCGTGGAACATGTAGGTTTCAATATCAGTTCTGTCTGGGCATTCGACCCAATCGGTGTCGCGAATGACCACTCAGTTGGTCATTGTTTCTCTGCCCCCACCCCCCCTAGCACACGTGCATGTCAGGGGGCCAAGGTGGGGCACTCCAGAGAGGTCCACCTTCTCTTTAGTTTTGTTGGTTTCGAAGTAGGCAGGAACTGTACTTCTTCCCTCAGTGGGCTTTAAACCGTAGAGGGTTCTTCTTGGATGTGGCACCGCTGTGTCCGGCTGTCCTTTTGTTTGCTTATATCGATGTGCGGTTCTAACTTAGTATTATGCCCGGGTTGCAAGGATGGAATTCGCACGTTCTTTCACCTTTACCAGAGTCGCCTGTTTGCCCCCCGGGTGTATGTCTGGATTGCGGGATTATGGGGGTTACTGGTTCGTGGCCGATTTTCGGGGATGTGGCCCATTGGCTAGTTCCTGCATGATGCGGAGGTTTCCTGGCGGTTTCTTAATTGGCACTAATGCTTTAGACCTCTATTCCGTTCCACGAGTCCTCGTAGTGCCCTCACTAAGTGTGACGATATTGATAAGTTGGATACATGGCATCTAGTATTGGGACGATCGCCGAACCTCACGTGCGCCTTACAAATCCAGGTTCAGCATCATAGGATTAGTGGAGAAATCCCGGCAGATGGTATTTTGTTGACCACAAAGGCAGAATGGGTTGATATGTCACCTATGTCATTGAATTGGATGACATCTGCATAGCAATAGGTGGATAGCGCATTGGGTGCTTGGGGCACATTTGATAATGGTGCAGGATAATTATTGTTTTACTCTAGGAAACGGGGATCTTATGCCCAGGTTCTGCCTTTCTTTGCCGTCAGTTACCAGCCCAATGGTGGGACAGTACAATTTTACACTTACTCTGGGCAATTACAACGAAAAGAGAGGTGCTGCGAAGGCCATGCCGCGGCCCCTGATGGTCTATGTATAATTTTAGTTGTGTGGGAGTGGGGCTCGCAAGCTCGTCTCGTCTTGCTATGTCTGGTCGATGCAGCCAAAAAGTGCCCTCTACAAACAAGGGCAGGTTACAGGTCGCTTCAGTTAAGACATATTCACTCGCGCTTTAGCCAGGGCAGCAGGCGGGTTGTGGTAGTTGTCATCTAACAAGTGTGCTGCGGTGCAAAAAAGTTTGGTAAACACTGCGTCAGAGCCAAATGGCGACAGGGTATTATAGACCTTTTGGCATTCCCAATATTCAGGAAAGGGCAGGTATTTGCACATAATGTTCCCCCTGGTTCCCACAGACTTGTCTGACCCCTGGGTTATCCTTCTATGGGCTAGAACCAGAGACTGGAAGGGGCATCTTCTGCGACCTGTGTCCCAAATACGTTGATAGTCAACGCTGGGGTAGATGTACCTTGAAGGGCATAATTACTCCTTGGGTTGTCCCAAAATTTTGGGGTCAAACTGGGTTGGAGTATTAAGTCCACGGTCCTTAGGAATCATCCAGCATTCCTTCAATCCAAGTAAGGGCAGTTAGCGATACACAGTATCAGCGAGTGGGTAACATACACCGATTATTCAGCGACATCATGCCCAGGGGGCACGCACGCTTCACAAAAACACAGAGCTGCAACCAGAAAGGTGCCAAGTGGCAGAAACCAGTATATAGGTTTAATATATGTGTGTCTCTGGCCTTACAGCTGTGTGGAGCCAATCTCCTTTAGAAGTATGCCCAGGTGAAAATTGGGTGCTTCTTAAGGTTCGCATGACCAATGCGGTTTGTGGTATCTCCCAGCGGATCCACTGAAGGTGTACTGCAGCTAAACATAAAATGGGGAATCTGGGAGTCCGACACTTTGGCGAGTTTAAGCATACAGAGTCAGAGATGGTTAGCAGGTACTGGCATCTGTGATCCGACGGCAGTTAAGCAAGCGGGGTGTGCTGCGTAAGTTGTCACTACACGAAAGGGTGAGGTGTCGCCAATAGTGGGACAATACATATATGGTTCAAACCAGATTTGACACCAATAAGGTGTTCACCAGGGTTTAGCAATCATAAGGGTCTGTGCAATTGCTGGTCAACAGGGCGAAGTAAGTGCATCCCAGAACCAAGGGTAGGTGACCTGTTGCTGCAGTTAAGCTCAAAAGCCCCGCACGGTCAGGTATATTAGCCACGCTGGGTGTGGACGCCGTCAGCCAACATAGCGTGCTGATGTTCCAATAAAGGGGAAAACAGGGTGTTGAGCACAAAAGGCTACTACGCAAAAAGAACATTTGGCACGTCCAGTGTCCAACAAAAATTTAAATTTAACGGAGCAGGTAATTTTCCACCGCTGGGGCTGCTCAGGGTGGGCAGTGTGAACCCCCCTATCTGGGAGTATGCTAGGAAGGGGGTAAAGTAGGACTTAGCAATCCTTAGTGTTAGGCACCACATTGCAGACAGTGCGTACTGTATTAAATCTGACAGATTTTCTAAGCGGGTATGCCTAGGGGGTTCCACCACTGAGGGAGCTGAGTGGGTGAAATTCCCATAAGGAATAAGGGATGCATGGCAAGGGCAGGATGGCACCCTTGCTCATTGTCACATACTTCTAGTTTGAACATCCCTGTGCATCATGATTTAGAAAGCAAAGGGACTGTTCAAATGTTAAGGATAATCCTTCTCGCCCTAATAGCCAAAGAAAGCGGGTGGGTTGTGGGAGTGGGAGTGGTCACCTAACAAGTGGGCTGCTGTCCCATAGATGGGGGACACGGGTGTTCAGGCAGACACGGTGCTAGAAGGACGGCAGCTAGGTAAGAGCAGCAAATAGATGGGGCAATGTGAGCCATGGTCTGAAACCGTCCCGCCCAGTGTTAGTGCAGGGCTGAGTCATGTGATGCAGTGGAACTTTCCCGCCTGGGGTGAATAGTTCCGGGCACAAGTTCACAGGACAAAAGGGCCTTTTGTTTCATCAGACACCAGCTGATCCAGGCTAACGTCAAGGGCTATGGATGGATCTCTTCCTTCTAGATTTGCGAGAGGTGCTAGAGATGAGAGGTTGCAGGTAAGACTATAGCTGTTTTGGTGGGGGGCTCTGGCGGCAACGGTGGCCACCTCCAGAGCTGTGGCGGAGTTACAGGGCAATCTGGAAGAAAATGGGTACAGAAGGGTACCTCTGCGCGGCACAATAGGGGTGCCAGAGCCAAATCCCAGGAGCCTCATGGGAGGTTCCGGGAAAACCGTGTCGGCGCCCCGTTAGTCCTTCGGGCGGTTGTGGGCCTGAACAACCGGGGGCTTGCCTTGCTACGCTCCGCCCTGAAAGGGGCGTGAGTAATATGGGACCAAGGTGTCACGTGATCCGGGAAGAGGATCACCAGAAGGGGCAGCACAGAAGGGGTTCGCCCCAGTGCTGCTTGGCTCATCAGGCGGCCCAGATGGCTGTCTGCCCTTGGATCGCCCGTAAGATAACCCACCATACTGCATACTGTTGTATGTAATAAACCTGCAGCAATATTTACCCAAACAAAAAACTGTGTGGTGTATTTATTTATTTCGCACACATGCTATGTGTGAAGGGGTGGGGAGTGTTGCCAATGGTGGTGCTATGGGACTGCCCGAGGGCGGCCCTCTAGTGCCATCGGGGCACCATCCTACCCCTTATTGGTGCAGGGACTCGGGGAGGAGTCCCCCCCCCAGCCTGGTCTGCGGCACGCAAGGCGCGCCTAACTTCTGGTGCGGGAGGAACGGGGGAGGGGTATATAGGCCTCCCCCACCATCTGGACTTCCTCTTTTGCGCGCCGGACACGCCGTCTCCCACCCTACCGCTTACCCGGCGTGGAGGTGGCAGGCAGGAGGTATAGAATGTTGTAATGTTGTCTTTTTTCGTTGCAGGCGGAGTTACAGGGCGATCTGGAAGCAAATGGGTACAGAGGGGTACCTCTGCACAGCACAATAGGGGTGCCAGAGCCAAATCCCAGGAGCCTCATGGGAGGTTCCGGGAAAACCGTGTCGGCGCCCCGTTAGTCCTTCGGGCGGTTGTGGGCCTGAACAACCGGGAGCTTGCCTTGCTACGCTCTGCCCTGAAAGGGGCGTGAGTAATATGGGACCAAGGTGTCACGTGATCCAAGAAGAGGATCACCAGAAGGGGCAGTACAGATGGGGTTCGCCCCAGTGCTGCTTGGCTCATCAGGCGGCCCAGATGGCTGCCTGCCCTTGGATCACCCGTAAGATAACCCACCATATTGCATACCGTTGTATGTAATAAACCTGCAGCAATATTTACCCAAACAAAAAACTGTGTGGTGTATTTATTTATTTCGCACGCATGCTATGTGTGGAGGGGTGGGGAGTGTTGCCAATGGTGGTGCTATGACAATGAGGCACAGACCACTTGTAATGGTGTCCTGCTGCTGGCGGGGGAGGGGAGCCGGTCGATACCTGATAGGCCAGGGATCTTTGGTTGCCCCCTCTCCAGACTCTTGGCATTGTCCTCTGCGGAAGAGCCGTTGCATTATTGATAGGGCCCTGCATTGATCAGCGGCATCGCTGAAAGCCGATCAGGCTGCTGTGGGGCGGGAGCAAGGCCTTACTCAGCACATCCTGCTTGAGGCTTGCTAGCAGGTTATTCCAGATGACTTCCTTTGAATGCTGTGTCCGTTCTGCGCCGGAAGTCCTAGAGGAGACAAGGGTGGCGGCAAACCAAGCGGAGTAATAATGATGCGACACACGGAAGACTGAAATACATCTCTGATCTCACTGTATCCGGTTACCTGTGACATCAGAAGTGGCCTGTACCAACGTTTACAGGGGAGTTCTGACGTCCCATTACTTGCGCCAGGGCAATAATAAATGATGATAGATTCGATAGAGAATGCTAAAAGCGCCTCTGTAAGAATCATAGCAAATGCCTTTACACTCCTGGGCGAAGGGAAGCCCCTCATTTTTAAATTTCCTTCATGTAAATCTCATTTGACAGGTCAAGTCCCTAACCGATAATACAAATCTTTTGACCAGCTCTGTTTTTCTTGCTTACTGTCGGGGTTCAAAATATGAGGACATTTGTGAAGATTTCACTGTGAAAATAAACGAATATGTCAACCGTAAATGACAGCAACTACAATTTACTAAGTGCAACCGGTCTGTGGAACAAATGGCATTGATATGACCTTGTGAAAAGACTCTGCCCATTATTTAACACAAAGATAGAAGTCTTTGGTGGCTTTCAGTATCCTTACAAGGTGCAGAACGAGGTAATATGCTCCATATGATATGGGTCATATTTGTGGTGTACTAAAAACTCACTATGGAATACAATCCCTATCAGTTGGGATGTGACAATAACCTAACTCAACTATACTCATCCCAGTGGCTTCATAAAGATGGAGAGGGGCGCCAACTACGTCAGGATTGACCAGCAGATTAGGTTTACTTTTATGCAGCATTCCCTTGACCTGAGTGACCATAACCTTTGCTTGTCTTGTGTGTCCTTCAAGGGGATCTGTCATGCAGAGCAAGGTTTAGCGCAATCAAAAAGGACGAAAAAAGGATTTGTACGATTCATTCAATCTAAGAGAATGCATACATACATAGATTAATTTGTCTTCTCACGTTCATTGCTGCACAGCTTAGACTGATTTTTTTGATCTGCTACAAATATTGCAGTGTCAACTGAAGAAAGGTTTTCACAAGCGTATGCCCACTACTTCCAAGCTGTATGCACTTAGAAACATTAACTATGCATATATTAAAATCCTGATGGATGAGGCGCCGCACAGTTAAGTAATATTAATTTGTTGTTACAAAAAACAGCATCATTAAGTAATAGTCCTCAATGCCATATTATTTTAAAAAAACAATTCATGTATAAATGTTTGCAATTGCTCTAAATACACCAAAGCCCCCAGTCTTAGGTTTTAACCCCTTCAGGTACACCCTCTTGGGTCTACCCTTCTGCTCTCCGCCTCTACTGTTTCATACACTATTTTGTTCCCTATCCTGGCTCGACCTAGATCACTGTAATCTGTCCCCACATTTCATCTACCTCTTCACTTATGATCCCTAATGTAGCTAGCAGCCGTGGCCTGTGCAGGTAAGAGCGGTGGGGCCGGGGGGCTTGGGGAGGGGGGGGTGGGTGGGGATGATTTCGATGAGCGATGATGAGGGAAAATTAATTATTATTAATTATTTATTTAATTTTCCCTCGACATTGTCCGTCAAAATCCCCCCCCCCCCCCCCAACGCCGCGCACCGATATTTCCTGCACGGGCCGCCGCTGGTAGCTAGATATCCTTCCCTACCCTATTCATTACTTTTGAACCTTGATTCTGTCTCTTGGAACATTAAATAAAGCTCAGTTTATTGGTCTGCAAGCAATCCCCAGCCACTGCTCTCTTCATAGTGGAGAAAGACACCAATTCAGACTGTCTGTACTCTAAAAAAGATACAGAATATACTTTTCCTGTTTACACTCCTGGTAAACACCACTAGTGCCCACAGGTGAAGTAAAGGTCAGTGGAAATATTTACATTTTGGAGCAAGAGCCCTCACTCACCAAGCAAGGCGGCATGCTTCATCATCAGGCAGCTCCTCGTTGGGCCGGGGCTGCAATGCCCAATGGGCCCCTCAAGGGGGCTCTTTGCCAGAGTTCTTTTACCTAGTTTGCCATTAATAAAGTTGAAAGTTTTTTTATAAATGTGTAGATTGGTGAGGAAATTGAACTTAAAATTAACTAGGGACCCCAATCACACGTATTGTGGCGGTCCTTGTCAATGAGTAAAAGCAGAGGGGAATATGAAAGAAAATTATGTTCCCTCTTATTCTCTATAAACGGTCAACATATTTCTTGCCCTTTATTTAGTCAAATATCTATGGCAATTCATCAGTACCCTAAACCATAATGTACCAAAATATGGGACTAGGATTCAGTCCTAGAAGTATGCCCATATTTAGCAACCACTAAATTGGTGAGTTGCAGAGATTCTCTGTAGCACCTGCAGCCTTTCTTGCTGCTCGTTTGATTGCATACTTACTTGCCTCAATGCTCACTTGCGCCACTCAGGATGTGGGAGAAATGAGGAGTTACAGTGGGCGGCTCTTCCAGAGGTCCTGCAAGTCAGATTCTTCTATCTTGGATACACCATGATGAAAAGGAGGGCAACACATGTCAAAGTATTCACAATTTCGTTGTCCATTAATGTATTGAGCCTAACCAAATAACAGAGGTCAAATGTGCAGCTTTGAATGTAGAGTTAGCATTGCCTCTCCACATGCTTCTCCCCCACAAGACAGTGTGTTATCCTGCATATCTTCATGTGCAAATCACTTACATTACACCAACAGGACTCCTTAAACATGAATGCTGGCTCCCTTATATGTATGATATGGCTACAAGCCGTATTGTTGGCTGTGTGTTTGACACCTCAGCAGCATATTCATATCAAGTTGTACTTACAAATTGCACCACAGCAAATGTACGCATGAGACGGAACTCCTGGCAACATCTAGTGCACAATGTGGCTCCAAGCCATCTCGTTGGCCAAGTATTACCCTGATACATAAAAATCCTCTCACAAATCCACATATTAGTTATCCTGAAGTTAACCTAAGCCAACCACACCCACATGTGCATTGAAAAGTTCAGCAAGTACCTGAAGCAGAGCAATGCACACCAGCAGAACAAAACAAACAGAAATATCCTTCAGCACACACATCCATGAACATAATCTTCTACACAGGGTGTATCGGGATCCATCCGGTCAATATCCATTATAATTCATGACTACAAAATGCATTAGTGTGCTCCAACCTTGCAGGCCACTATCCAAGAAGACTCGTCTTCAAACAAAACACATCCAAACACAATATTGACATACCTCTTTGACCCTCATCAAAGAGAATCCCAGACCCATGAAGACGAGCAAGTACAGCACCACAGATTGCCACTACCCGGTCTAGTGAAGGGCCGAGGTTGTGTATCGCTGATTCACAAGCTCATTCTGTGAGGAAGAGGAGGACAAAGTGCACAGACCAGCAGACTAACACAGACACAACCTGTGTGCAGGGGGAATGGAACTTTAGATAGGAATGTCACATTCCCACCCAGTGGCATGCTCTACCCTTGATGGCAGGCAACAACACACCATAGACTGTCACCATCCTCTTCTTGTGAGTGGAGCAAGGAAGAATACAGTACAGGGAGCAAAACACCCAAACTGCCACTGACTACCTCCTGCAAGTGGAACATGTAGAGGTATTAAACATGGAGCACAGAATGCAGAATGGTAAATGTTCCAGCCAGGGACTGAGGAGGAGAGTAGCTGGTTATTGAAGAGGGAGCACTTATCCACTGTGTCCCTGCTCCATATTGTGAGTATTAAGACTGATTGATAATGTACAGGATGCAGAGCCAAGGGCGGCTCTTCTGTTGGAGCGGGGGAGCGTCGCCCCACTTATATTTTCTCAAAAGCCCCAGAAATGACAAATAAAATGGTCATTCATTACCATTTTATTTTTCATCCCTTGTGCAAACAGAGCGTCAGGACGGGGGCGGGCCGCTTCTGAGTGCCAGCAACAGGGATGAGGGTAGGCTGCCTTTTGCACTTGGTTAAAGTGAGCATGTCTTGTTGGCCAGCCGTCTTGCGACGGCCAGCCACACAGGCAAACTTTAAACCTCTCAAACCAGCTGTCTGAAGACAGCTAGCTGGGTTGAGAGTATGTACAGGCCTCCAGAGCGCTGTGGAGCACTGAGTGAGGGCCGCTCCCTCCAATCAGGGTGCTGCTCATATGCTGCATATGAGCAGCACCATGATTGGTCAAGGGAGTTTCCTGGTGGCCGGGCTGCTGTGGAAGGAAAAATATGTCCGCACTGGAGGACATCGTGTTCGATCTCCAGGTAAGGTTTTCTTTTAATATATAATTTTTGCACGCACAAGCCCCCCCTCCGCATGCAACTTGCTTCAGCGTTAGCCCATAGGTCTCCCATCCTCATAGCAGTCAAGATGTTTTTAATATAAGACAGCCATGGGATTTTGTCAACTCTCTGTAGATTTACGACCTCTTTTAGCTCTTGTCTAAAGAACTCAAGTTCTGTAGTACTCCAGATACGTCTCCAATAGAGAAGAGGCCTGAGGGCAACTTCCTCCGCAATTGGGTTAACCCCAAGGTCCATGCGGAGCGGCATCAATGGTGTACTTTTAGGGAGACCTAAAAGCTGCCTAATAAAAGAGTTCTCATTCTTAGATAAGTGATCACAAGGTCGATGGCCCTAGATTTCTGCCCCATATAGGGCCGCTCCCCTGCCCTGGGCCTTATATATTTCCATTGCTGGACCAACCATTTTGTGTGTGCACTTCCCAGACATCTTTGCTATCCCCCCAGCTGTCTGTGCCAACTTTAAGCTGGCCTTCTTGATTTGTGCGGTCCACTCCATTTTGTCGGTGAGTGTTAAGCCTAAATAGTCAAAAACAGACACTTTCTCTAATGGTTTCCCATCTAAAAGAGGATTTGGTCGCGTGGTGTTACCTCCGTTAAAAACCATATATTTTGTCTTTAGTGAATTGATTTCCAAACCCCTGTTTTGACAGAATAGATGGAAAATATCCAAGGCCCTCTGTATTCCCATTGGGGACTTGGATAGTAAGAAGAGTATCATCGGCGAACATCAGGGCCGGAACCCTGTTGTTCGCCAACCTAGGGGCATCTATGTCCCTCCCAGCATTCAGAGCCTCCACCAGACCATTAATAAATAAACAAAAGAGGGTCGGAGCCAAGACACATCCTTGTCTTACCCCTCTGTCTATTGGAATGGGGTCAGTAAGCTCACCATTTTTACCGTACCTAACTTGGGCGTAGTTGTTTTCGTGGAGCCGTTTCATCTGATAACAGAGATAAGGGGGAATCCCCAAGTCTAATAAAATGGACCACAATTTATCCCTAGGGACCAGGTCGAAGGCTGATTTTAGGTCCACAAAGATCAGATAGAGGCTGCCTCCCTCCAAAAGCACTGTCTTCCAATACAGAAGTTGCAGCCTGAGTATCTGATCTATTGTGGACATCTTGGCTCTAAAACCTGCTTGGTAGGGACTGAGTATAGAATACTCCTCCATCCAGCTTTCCATTCGATCCAATAGCACTCTTGCGTATATTTTTTGAGTGACATCTATGAGGCTTATTGGACGATAGTTGGCGGGGAGGAGTGGTGAGCCCTTTTTAAAAATTGGAATAATCTCCGCCCCCAGCCATGACGGGGGAATCGACATTCCATGTAAGATGGCATTACACAGGGTCCATAGATAGGGGGCCCAAATATTAGGTTCACTGCATAGCAGGTCACCCGGAATCTTATCTAGACCTGGCGCCTTTGAGGGAGATACCCTTCTCAGTGCTCCCATTATCTCTAACAGGGAACACAGCCCTGGTCTCATCGCAGAAGTAGTGTTTGAAGCGTCTGGCCTGTGATCTGACAAACTCTTTGTATTATATTGCATCTTTAAATCCACCAGAGCGTCTGGCTGCAAGGATTTGCAACTCGCAATGTCAATACTGCAATGTCTTGAGAATCACAAGGAAAAATTACAGCAAATAGGCTGTCCCACTACCTTGCAAATTGCAATAAAATGTATCAATGCTTTAGGACTATTTAGTTGGAAACCATTGAAATGTAGCATGCTTAACAAAGCAACAGTGAGATTCTGCCCACATACTAGAATTTTCAGGGTGTCTGCAGAGATTTTTAGGTATCTTAAAGAGTTTCACAAAAGTTTACAAAAGTCAGGAGAGGGGCTATGACCGGGGAGGCAGGAAGGTGGTAAAGGAAGAGGTGGGATTTAGCTGATTAATGAGGAATATTGGGAAAAAAAGAGACTGCAAGGCATTGAAAGATTGTTCCACATCCTTGTGTCTCGAAGTGGGAAGCCCTGCCTGTTCATTCTTTTAAAGTCTTTTGAATTCAAGCCTGGTCTGGATGTGCTGCAGATTCTGTGAAATACAGAGAGCCCTTGCTAGGAATCCAGTTTGTCTGTCTGAAGGATCTTGTAGATCACTAGGGGCCTGATTATGAGTTTAGCGGTCCTCCTGTCGGCCCGACACCGCTGTACCGACAGGAGGATCGCCAAGCCTCTAGTGCACCCGCCAGATTTTAGTTTAATCCATGGCAGGCGGGAGGTGCTGCGGCAGTCTCACGTAGGTGGTCTGTAAGGCTCATAGGAGAGCCTTAACAGCAGACCACCGCTGTGACAGCGCCGGCAGCACGTTCCTGCACGATGTGGCATGCACCATGTCGTGCATGCCACACTGTGCAGAAACGAGGGTGCAATACCAGGAGGGCACAACCTGTGCCGCCCCGCATGCACTCCCCAGGAGCCGCAGGGGGCCCTGTTTGGGCCTACTTAGTTGCCTCTCCGCCACCCTTGTCATGGCGGGCTCACTGCCATGAAATGGGCGGTGGACAGACAACTTGTAATATGCTCAGCGGTGCTGCAGCGGCACACCAACATATTGCTGCCCCTGTCCGCTGCACCACCCCCGCGGGATCCTGGATCCCAGTGGAGGCGTCCTGTGGCGGTCTGACCGCCACACTCAAAATACTGTGGGCAGACCCGCAGTGGTGGTGGTGGTCGGACCGCCACTGCGAGTACGGCGTTCCTAATGAGGCCCTAAGTCTTGAACAGGATCCCAGCTGAAAGGGGAAGCTAGTGCAGCTACTTAATATTCGTGGTGGCATGTTTATATTTCTCACGGTTTATGATCAGTCAGCCTGTGAAGTGCAAACCAGCTGTCAGTAGGTGCAGGGTGGAGTCAGCACAGCATTACAGTGGCTTAAGAGTTGCTGGTGGGAAGGTTGAGTCTGCATAACAGGCTGATCAGGAACCAGACAGGCTGAGCTTTCAATCTGAGTAACCACACTTATGGATGTGTACCATCCAATTCAAAGTTCATACAACATGCGTCTTGAATGAGCATGCAGGTGATCTTCCTGACGGAAGCTCATCTCGTTCCATGAAATAGGACATTTCTGCTTCTCTCTCACAAATCTCACAAATTCCCAAAAGCTTTATCATTTTTAAAGTAGTTACTTTTGTTGCAAACTTATTTGTGCATGCCCCTCTTGAGCTCAGAAGAATCTGGATCTCAGATCTGTTGGCTTTGGCGGTGGAAGATTAATTTCTCCCACCACAGAGGGAGAACTTACCTTCTGGAATACTAGGCCAAACCCTCTATTGTTCCCTTAGGCGATAATCTTTAAGTGCTTGTTGGGCCCTAAAATGCAAACGTGTTGACTTGAGAAAACATGCATAGTAAAAGAAGTCCAAATTAGTTCACTCGACAAGAGGCTTGTACAAACAGGTGACCTTCTAACAGTGAGTGTTTGGCAAGCAGATATGTGCCTAGAAGCACACACTGGGATGCACAGTGCATTTCAAACTACTTAAATACAGCAAATTGTCATCCACCACAACCACATTATTTTTGTAACCTCCCGAAGATGAAAGGAGGAGCTAGGCCCCTAGGAATCACATCTATACACTTCGGGTTGCATAAAGATCTCTGCAGCAAACACCCAACCTACAGAGGAAGCATTTTGGCTTGCTCAGATCATGAGTTTTGCTGACATATGATAATCCACGTTTGTAGCAAGGGTAGGCCTCTGTTTTAATTTGCTGGTGCTGAAAAAACACGACTTAACCCTGAGGCCTTGAACGGCCTCAGACACATTATGTGAACATAGTCTCTGTTTCATTAATGAGCGTCTGGGGGAGGGGCCGAGACAGAGAGATCATCTGACACAGACACAAGAGCTGAGGCATGCTTCTCTTCATGTGAAGGGAATTAATGCATCCTCTAAATAAGTAGTGGGGATGGGGACACATTCCGTCTTTCCCTACTCCACAGAAGGGGAGAAGTGCACAGTTTTTATTTTTCCTTCGCATATATTCATGCAAATGGTTAGATCTTTTAAACCCTCAATCTGTACCATACCCAGCACATCAAGCAAATATATTGGTATTTACTATTTCTATTTCTCGCGCCAAAACAGTGAATTGTCTACGGGTGCTATTATTTATAGCTAACCCTATTACATATTACAATAATGTTATCGACCTCCAAAAGATGAAAGGCAGCGACAACCCGGGTGTACCTGAACCTGCTGTGTACACACAGATCTTTAATCACAGGAGCTAAGCCTGCTCAGCTACCTCACCAGAAAGGTGGAAGAGGCGCTTTTGATCTACGGTGTGTCTCTTTGGCCTTCCTGCTATCGATTATCAACCAGATTGGTGGCTGACAAGTCAAGTGCAGCAAATGGTGTAAAGCGCCACCGCGATAGACACAAGCAGCCTCTCAATAGAAAGATTATACTCCTGGGCTCCAAAGCCCGGCAGTTTAACTACCCCGCTTACAAGACACCCTGAGACGGATTCCCGTGGCAGTCTGAGGGCTCGTGTTTAACACATCACTCGTCAGAATCGCATTTTTATGGACACTCCCTGAGCGACTCTTAAGTTTCCGGTCAGCCGCTGACAGACCCTGTTCACTATCCAATCCAATAGTTCTCCTGGAAAGCAGACTTTTACGACCCACTATCGATATCATTCTTTTCAACTTGCTTGTACCGCCCCGGGCCACTGTAAACCGTCCTGGAGTGCTGACGTGTACATATGCCCTTTGACTGCACCGCCGAGCGAACTCCAGGAAAGGCCTCGACTGATGCTGAATGGTCACGTGGACCATCCTGTTTGTTGCGCGTGACCTCCGCATGTGACCGTTTTTTCTAATTTCTCAAGAAAAGAATTCCCAGCTCGCTATGATCTCTTTTTGCCACATGCCAGGCCTTAGCCCAAACTCCACTTCATTCGAGTACTTTTGGTGCTTCATATAGAAAACGGAACGCATAATGAGACAGGGCCCATGGGAGATTTACCTGATAAAGAGGTGTGGGGGAGCTATCCCGCTTAATAAAGAGATTCCAGGCAGTCTGGTAAAGTGCCATTTTTAGACCAGAGCAAGAGATGGGTTTAGATTTCTCACCACCCTGATGCAGTGCTTGAAATGGAAAAATAGAAGTGCAGGTACCCTGTAACAGAGTACCTGCTTGTTACTGAGAAGTGCCGATACTCTCCAATTTAAAGTATCACGTCCCTCTTGAGAAGTGCAGGTACTCTCCTTCTCAAAATAAAAAAGTGCCGGTACTCTGTAACAGACAGTACCGGCCCATTTAAAGCACTGCCCTAATTTTTACAAAAAAAAACTAAAAATCAATCATAATAGAAATAAGTACATGTGGCGTCCGCTGCCTTCGGTGTCAACTAGGCCGCAGCGGCGCCACTACATGAAATGAGGACACACAGAGGTATATTGGTATCTACAAAGGAGTGGCCTCAGGCGATTACTCTGCCTTTTATTTATCCCCTTGGGCCGTGCCCGGCCCTTGGGGTATGGGAATGCCATACATTGTATCGTAGAGGCCGGCTGGCACTCTACATCCCTTCCAAATTTTATTATGACAGAAAATTTCAGAAATCCTTTCTTGGTACCCAACAGACATAGTCTCTCAGCCTATGGCTCCAGGGAAGACATGGCTTGGCAGTTCGGGCTGGACTGTTCCCATGAGGCACAGGGTCAGACTGATTTGCATATGGCCATGTCTGAACTGGGGTGGTGGAGTGAGCTAAAGAATGATGATGGATTAAACCCAGATCAGTTGACTGGGGGTGAGTGTTTGATTGGCTCAAACGTTCCGTCCATCATCCCCTTTTGTATCGCTTTGTTCGCCCTAAGTTGGCGGGGGTATGCCCAGACGTGGGTCCCTTGCTCACTTTGCCACTGGATTCAAGCAAGCCTGGCTGATGACGGCTGGAATGCCAGAAACCGGTCCTAGGATGCTTGTTTCCGGTCCAGGGAAGACATGGCTTGGCAGTTCGGGCTGGACTGTTCCCATGAGGCACAGGGTCAGACTGATTTGCATATGGCCATGTCTGAACTGGGGTGGTGGAGTGAGCTAAAGAATGATGATGGATTAAACCCAGATCAGTTGACTGGGGGTGAGTGTTTGATTGGCTCAAACGTTCCGTCCATCATCCCCTTTTGTATCGCTTTGTTCGCCCTAAGTTGGCGGGGGTATGCCCAGACGTGGGTCCCTTGCTCACTTTGCCACTGGATTCAAGCAAGCCTGGCTGATGACGGCTGGAATGCCAGAAACCGGTCCTAGGATGCTTGTTTCCGGTCCAGGGAAGACATGGCTTGGCAGTTCGGGCTGGACTGTTCCCATGAGGCACAGGGTCAGACTGATTTGCATATGGCCATGTCTGAACTGGGGTGGTGGAGTGAGCTAAAGAATGATGATGGATTAAACCCAGATCAGTTGACTGGGGGTGAGTGTTTGATTGGCTCAAACGTTCCGTCCATCATCCCCTTTTGTATCGCTTTGTTCGCCCTAAGTTGGCGGGGGTATGCCCAGACGTGGGTCCCTTGCTCACTTTGCCACTGGATTCAAGCAAGCCTGGCTGATGACGGCTGGAATGCCAGAAACCGGTCCTAGGATGCTTGTTTCCGGTCCAGGGAAGACATGGCTTGGCAGTTCGGGCTGGACTGTTCCCATGAGGCACAGGGTCAGACTGATTTGCATATGGCCATGTCTGAACTGGGGTGGTGGAGTGAGCTAAAGAATGATGATGGATTAAACCCAGATCAGTTGACTGGGGGTGAGTGTTTGATTGGCTCAAGCGTTCCGTCCATCATCCCCTTTTGTATCGCTTTGTTCGCCCTAAGTTGGCGGGGGTATGCCCAGACGTGGGTCCCTTGCTCACTTTGCCACTGGATTCAAGCAAGCCTGGCTGATGACGGCTGGAATGCCAGAAACCGGTCCTAGGATGCTTGTTTCCGGTCCAGGGAAGACATGGCTTGGCAGTTCGGGCTGGACTGTTCCCATGAGGCACAGGGTCAGACTGATTTGCATATGGCCATGTCTGAACTGGGGTGGTGGAGTGAGCTAAAGAATGATGATGGATTAAACCCAGATCAGTTGACTGGGGGTGAGTGTTTGATTGGCTCAAACGTTCCGTCCATCACCCCCTTTTGTATCGCTTTGTTCGCCCTAAGTTGGCGGGGGTATGCCCAGACGTGGGTCCCTTGCTCACTTTGCCACTGGATTCAAGCAAGCCTGGCTGATGACGGCTGGAATGCCAGAAACCGGTCCTAGGATGCTTGTTTCCGGTCCAGGGAAGACATGGCTTGGCAGTTCGGGCTGGACTGTTCCCATGAGGCACAGGGTCAGACTGATTTGCATATGGCCATGTCTGAACTGGGGTGGTGGAGTGAGCTAAAGAATGATGATGGATTAAACCCAGATCAGTTGACTGGGGGTGAGTGTTTGATTGGCTCAAACGTTCCGTCCATCATCCCCTTTTGTATCGCTTTGTTCGCCCTAAGTTGGCGGGGGTATGCCCAGACGTGGGTCCCTTGCTCACTTTGCCACTGGATTCAAGCAAGCCTGGCTGATGACGGCTGGAATGCCAGAAACCGGTCCTAGGATGCTTGTTTCCGGTCCAGGGAAGACATGGCTTGGCAGTTCGGGCTGGACTGTTCCCATGAGGCACAGGGTCAGACTGATTTGCATATGGCCATGTCTGAACTGGGAGTGGTGGAGTGAGCTAAAGAATGATGATGGATTAAACCCAGATCAGTTGACTGGGGGTGAGTGTTTGATTGGCTCAAACGTTCCGTCCATCATCCCCTTTTGTATCGCTTTGTTCGCCCTAAGTTGGCGGGGGTATGCCCAGACGTGGGTCCCTTGCTCACTTTGCCACTGGATTCAAGCAAGCCTGGCTGATGACGGCTGGAATGCCAGAAACCGGTCCTAGGATGCTTGTTTCCGGTCCAGGGAAGACATGGCTTGGCAGTTCGGGCTGGACTGTTCCCATGAGGCACAGGGTCAGACTGATTTGCATATGGCCATGTCTGAACTGGGGTGGTGGAGTGAGCTAAAGAATGATGATGGATTAAACCCAGATCAGTTGACTGGGGGTGAGTGTTTGATTGGCTCAAGCGTTCCGTCCATCATCCCCTTTTGTATCGCTGTGTCCTGCACTGTGGCCTCCCAGATCTCATCGATCGATAGTGCCAGGGGACAGGTGTCATGCACTACAATCCTCACAAACTCTTCAGCTCCTTCATCTTCCTCTGTTTCCCCAGAGCCAGTACGTGCCTGCGGGTGTCTCGACAGGTAGTCTGCTGGGTTATTCACACCCGGGTGATACACAACATCAGATGTGTATGGCTGAAGCTGCACAGCCCACTGTTCGATGTGAGGGGGGCATTTCAAGCTGTGCCAGCAAATAGGGGAATGAGCAGGCTTGTGATCTGTTACGACCCGAAACTGCTGTCCACAAAGGTACAAATCAAAATGGTGGCAGGCCCACCGTATGGCCAGTGCCTCCTGCTCAATCTGTGCCTACCTTGTCTCCGTGTCTGTCAATGCTTTACTCATGTATGGGATTGGGACTCATGACCCCTCACTTTTTTCCTGTGGGAAAACTGCACCAAGCCAGACAGGGCTTGCATCCACCATCAGCTCTGCCCGCGGCTTGGGTAAATAGGCCATGATGGCATCTGCCAATAGCTCCTCTTTCACTCTCTGAAACTTCAGGTCAGTGCGGGTGTCCCACTCCCAAAGACTATCATTTTTTGTCAGGGTTCACAAAGGCTCCCAGATAGTGACTAGGCTCAGAATAAAGCATCCACAGTAAGTGGTCATGCCGAGGAAACTCCTCACCTCTGATGCGTTCTGCGGGACAGCTGCATTCCAGATGGCTTCCACTTTCTTTGGGTCTACCTGTACTCCTTTGCTTGAGAAGAGGTACCCAAAAAACTCAACAGAGTTTTTATAAAATGAGTACTTTTGTTTGTGTAGGGTCAGCCCACAGTCCGATAACTGCTTAAGGGTTCCCCTCAGCCATACATGGTGGTCTTCGAGCATGTCAGAGAACATTAGAATGTCGTTGCTAATGTTTAGCACTCTGACTAAGCCAGAGAGGGTCTAATGGATAGTGTTCTGCAACACCTCTGCTTTACGATATTCCAAAATTCAATCGTTTGTTTCTGCAGAGCCCAATGTGCGTTGAGAAGGTGGTTATATAGCGGCTAGATGGGTCAAGTTCTAGGTGGTGGTAGCCCACATTGAGGTCTTATTTTGAAAACCACTGAGTGCCATTTGGGCCTGCCACTATGTCGTCAACTGTAGGGGTTATGTGTCGCTTCCTGCAGATTGCTTTGTTCGGGAGCCGCATATCTACACACAGTCTGATGACTCAGGGTTGGTTGGGCTTGGTGGCTATCACCAGGGGTGAGACCCAGGGGGTGGGCCCTGTGACCTTCTCGATCACCCCTTGTTGTTCTAATTGGTCCAGTATTTCTCCACCAGCGGCCATAGGTGGAACCCTCCTATGTCAGAGTGCCATGGGTCTCACAGTATTGTCAATGTGCAACTTTACCTTGAGGCCTTTTAAACGCCGTAGCCCATCGAACAGCTGGGGGAACTCTTGCAGGATATCTGCAGCATGAGATTCATGTACTTGCCATGCAAAGACAATGAGTCCTAGGTCTTCAGCAGTGTCTCATCCAAGGAAAGTGCCAGTGTTTCCTCTGGTTACATGAAACTTGGCAGTGTCCATTTCCATTCACTCTTCAACACAACCTCTATGACTCATCTCAAGGTTAATGGCCCAGTGCCTCCCATAGGTGTAGATTCTTGCTTTACTCAGTGATAGTTTGGCCGTGGCATGATTTTGCCGAATTGAGCTGAGTCCATGACATTGACAGAGGCACCTGTGTCGATAAGTGCCTTGATCTGGGTGCCTCCGATGTCAATAGTGCACATCGGTGGGGGCCGCTTATGGTTACCTTCCCTGCCAGCAATTGAGATGGTGAATACTTCATCATCGTCGTCATTATTAGGGCGATCAGCAAGGTCAGCTTGATTCAAGGGGTTTCCAGCCTCCTCATTTTCTAGTGACAGCTGTTGTAGGGTTGTTCTCCATTTTTCTCTGTACCCTTCACCTGCATTCTGCCCACTGCTCCGACACACCTTGGCGATGTGCTTCATGCATACACACCTTGAACATGCTTTTCCCTGCACAAGCATATGTTGGGCGTTCAATGCGTCAGACCGCAGTTGCTGTTTCCCGTTTTGGTTAGCTTGGGTGCATCTGCGGCCCAGTATTTATTTATTTATTTATTAATTTATAAAGCGCCAGAATCGACCCCCGAAGGGGTATCTCTGCGCTCGGGACAGGGCACCTGAGAGGAACTCACTGCTAAAAAATAGAATCAAAAACAGGAGCAGAAAAGAAAGGTCTTGAGCTGTTTCCTAAAGAGGGAATATTCCGTGCACTGTCTAAGCTGCACAGGAAGCTTATTCCAGAAACAGGGGCCTAAATAAGAAAGCGACTTCCCACCTTGTCTAGACCGTTTGATTCTAGGCACTGCAAGGAGGGATTGAGATCCTGAACGGAGGGACCGCTGAGGTATATAGGGAGTAAATTTATCTGTAAGATAGCTAGGGCCAAAATTGGACAAGGCCCTGTGTATGGTGCAACAGATTTTAAATTGTACTCGTTCTCGTATAGGGAGCCAGTGAAGCTTAAAGAGCAAAGGCCGAGAGGCTGTCCTGGGTGGGGCGTTCAGGATCAAACGTGCTGCCATATTCTGAACAACCTGCAATATATTAAGAGCAGCCTCATTAGCACTCAGCAATAAGCTGTTGCAATAGTCCAGGCGGCTTAAAATAAGCGCCTTGGTTAGCGTCTTCCTGGATGAATCAGGAAACAAGGGAAGGATGCGACGCAGTAGGCCCAACACATGGAAACAGGAGCCAGCTGTCTGTGCAGCGTGCTCCTTCATGGTAAGGGTCTGCTCCAGACGAACACCCAATTTTTTACACAGGACTTAGGGGCGGGGGCGGTACCCAGATCTGTGGGCCACCAGTTGGGGGTCCACAGAAATTGAGCCTCCCCAAAAAGCATAATCTCCGTCTTCCCCACATTGCACTGAAGAAAGTTACTCCTCATCCTCTGCGCGATGTTTCTCATTCCCAAAGAGAAAGCAGCCTGTACAGAGGGTGTAAATTTTGCGAATGGAAAAAGCAGCTGGGTATTGTCCGCATAAGAGACGGGAATAAACCCGCTACTCCTTAACAGATTGGCCAAGGGAGCCACATAGATGTTAAACAAAGTCGGGCTCAAACAAGAGCCCTGTGGTACTCCCTTGAACAATTCTGATACAGCGGAACGATACGAACCAAGGTTAACCGCCTGTGATCGGGATGAGAGAAAACTCGTCAACCACTGTAAAGCCAAATCTCTGAGCCCAATCTCCTCCAATCTCCTGAGCAAAATCTTATGGGAAACTGTGTCGAATGCGGCAGAAAGGTCCAACAGCACCAGAATCATAGAGTGGCCTCTATCTAGGGTCATCCTGATGTTGTCGGTGACCACTAGTAGGGCCGATTCAGTGCTGTATTTGGGGCGAAAGCCTGATTGAGAAGAGTCAAGACTACATGTCCGTTCGACATAGTTGGAAAGATGGATGTTGATATGTTTCTCCAATAGCTTGCCCAGGAACGGAAGGAGAGAGATGGGCCGGAGATTGGAAAACTCAGTTAGCGGGGCCTTGGTGTTCTTTCGGATAGGCATAACCTGTGCTGTTTTCCATTCCAGAGGGACCGAGCCTCCTCGCAGAGAGAGATTGAGGAGATGTGCAATGGAGGGAGACAGGCGAGAGAGGTAGTAATTTTTGCCGGGATACAATCCAGGGGGGATCCTGATTTAATTGAATGGATCAATGATTCTACCTCCGCCTGCGTCACTGGGGGAAAGCTTCCCAGTGATTGAGTAACTGTCAGCCCAAGTGCTTTGGGAATCGTAATCGAAGGGGAATGATGTCCTGATTGAATTATTTTATCATAGATGGTCTCAATTTTTTGTGTGAAAAAGATGCTAATATCATCACATAGTTTTTGTGTCGGGGCTATTAGGTTCTCCCATGCTTTGGGATTGGTGAAGGACTGAAGTATGCGGTACAGCGCATTGGGGTCATTTTTAGCCTGGTTTAGTTGCAGAGCTATATGAGCTTTACGTGCTGCCCTAATTTCCCCATGATACTTAGCCAAGGCTATATAGAACCGCTCCTTATCTTCCTCCAAATGGGTAAGGCGCCACCGTTTTTCATGCTTCCTACAAATTCGTTTTTCGGCGCGAAGTTGAGGGGAGTACCAAGCATTCTGAGGATGCTTAGGGGAGCTAGGAGAGGGTTTCAAAGGAGCTAGCTGGTCCACTGCTCTAGAGACTGCCAGGTTATATTTATCAAGGGCCTCTTCGATGTCATCTAATTCCGATATCCGAGGCTCTTCAAAAAACTGAATGAAACCCTCTGGCATAACTTTCTTCCACTGTCTGAGAAGGGGAGGGATATCATGTGTGATGTAAGTTCCTTTCCCTGGCGCCTGAATGCAGAATTCAATTGATGCATGATCAGACCAGGACATAAACTGGGGGATTTACAGGCAACATTGAGGGAATTAGAAAAAATGATGTCCAGTGTGTGGCCAGCTACATGTGTAGGGCCTTCGTTGAGCTTGGTCAAACCTAGAGTAGTCAACTCCGTTATTAGTGACCCTGTGTCCGCGTTAGAACTGCACTCACTGTGTATGTTGAAATCGCCCAGCAGCAAAAATTGCTGCTCGCAATTACATGTGGGGCGATTAATTCGATTAATTGAAGAGAAAAATCATGCATCGGACCAGGAGGTCTGTATACCAAGGCCCCCTTCCAGCTCATGTGGGGCGAGAAATCTAATTGAGCATGGCCTCTCTGGATGGCATCTACCTGCTCCTCTTTCACCTTAACCACCCTGGCTGTGCCTGCCAGGGCCACCCCTCTAGCCAATACCACCTCCATGTCCTCAGCCCTGCTATCCGCCAGCTCATGTGACTGTGCCAGTATTAATATATTGTTGAGTAAGATACTTGGCTGATGCAGTATGAGTTTCCGCAGGACGGTCCACCAATGACTTTGAATCAGATGTATCCCGATTTCATCAGGCTGGTTGATGTTGGTGCAGGTGCTCACCAATTTTCAGAGTTGCGCATAGAAGGCATCCACTGACTAATCCTCTGCTTGCTGGGCCTGTCTCAATTTAAATCTTTCATAGTCACGGTTGAGATGGGGGTCAAAATCGTGGGTCAGTGCCGCCACTGCAGTGTCAAAGTCATCCTCCCCATGTGTGTTGAGGAGGGGCTCAAACTAGTCATATAGTTCTGCACCCCGAACATGGAGCATCATTGGCCTCTTCACCGCCCCATCGGTTTTGGGTATGGCGCAAAAATAATGCGGCAGGTGCCCGATTCACTGGCGCCAGCGCAAGGCGGCCATGGCAGAGTCTACCAGCTTGCTCAATGGTGGAATTACCGTGACTGAGGGGAGGGCACAATGCGAAGGGGGTGTCAGTGTAAGGTTCTGTTGCTGCTGGGCCACTGTGTGCGACCCTCGACTCTCCTTTATGCGGTGCATTGGGTTTAAGTGCCAGTGTCAATGTGGCCCCTTTCTTAGCTGCCCACTGGTGGGGTGCCCTGGGCTCGTGTATATGCAGTCTATGAGGGTTACCCACAGAAATGCTCGCTGGTTGCACACACTCCATCACTTCTGATCATTGAAAATCATTGTGAACTATGAAACACCAGGTTACTCATACATTGTTACTCCACACCCAGCATGATAACATTTTAGCACTTCAAGCAGTAACATATATAAAAATACACTCAGAAGCACATACTGAAAGGAAGCCTTGCCATGTGATGGTAAACTGGCTTTATGTTTAGCAAACAAGGCAGCTATCCAGGACTGCCACCTGACCATAACAGTACTAGCACCTGCCAGACCAGCATTTTTATGCAAATTCTATAACTGTCAACTTACCCACATATGGCAGGTGTCACCTCTTTTCACTCCTATTTACCCACCTGACAAACAAAATGCTTTCATAGACTTTAATGGATTTACCCACATTTCAAACCCTCATCATCCTCCAAAAAAGTGTTCATTATTCATTCACCTTAATGTGATCACCCCCTTAAAATCCTGACTTCACCTACATTTTTGAGTTAAGAAGTTGACATGTGTGCAAGACAAGTACATCATTCTTAAAAACATTAAAATAAATATAAACTATTTTCTGCTTTAAAAATACACCATGAACACTGCACTAAAGGCGTCTGTGCCCCATCTCTGCAATCTGTATTTTGCACCTGGGATCATCACTTCAATACTATTGGACAGGTGTTAGGAGCTCTTCTAGAGTAAACCATTACCATAAAAAATGGGGGTACTTTATAAAAATATTTTATTTGTACATTAGAAAATGTTACACACATGCCAACTGAAAACATGCAGCTATGTGCTCCCATAGGGTGAGGTGCGGTGTTTGCCACACTGTAACACTCCATAATGCAGTGTTATAGTATGTCATAGGCCTCACCAGCTCTCATCCTGTGAAGCACTGTAGCTGCTTCATAGGGTGCAAGAGATATGCATTTAGTGGCTGAACTGTATAACATGAAACTAGAAAACCTGAGATTAATCCAGGCTTTCCATCTTGCAGACCTCTGCAATTAATTTCATTGTGTCTCCTTTTTCTTCATTTTCACACATGACAACACCTTGAAATGCATCCGTTTAGGTGTACACTGTACATAAACACTCATGTTTAATTTAATTGACCATAACAGCCTTGGACTATAACGTTGCTCCACGTATTAAAAGCAATCAAGGCCACATATAGGTGTCACATGCCAACTCACTTGCCTCTTGGTTCATTAATGACATAGTCATCAGGGGGTGGAGGGAGGGCATTACTTTTAATTTATGCCTCAAGGCATTTATATAATCGGATGTGCCGAGAGGAAGTGATTCTGAATGTTAAAGAAATACACTTTTTGAATTTTAAAGAGACTTTCCCATAATCGTATTTTACCTGGGATT